>CM042156.1:6462364-6514736 GCA_023376005.1 Doryteuthis pealeii
GACACGATCAAAAGTTATATTATATATGAAACGTGAAAAATTCTAAAGTCGTGATATTACTACCGCTTTGTTTGTTATAGATTTACTTATATATGTTCATTATGGATATCTTGTGTAGTTAATTTGGGGTGGAGGCAAGAATGCCGAATTAATTATATTAGTTGTTCATATTCATTTCTTTATGGTAAATATATAGATTTTAAATACATTTCTTATGATAACCCTCGACTGTTGAGAAGATTCTCAATTTTGGGGTTGAATTAATCAGCGGAAAATACTTGATAATCTCCACGTATATAGTATTATTCATAATAAGAATAACCTTTCAAAGAAGAAAAACTTAAACGAACCGTCATCACTCCGTAAATAATGTGATTTCACCAAGAATACAGTGATATTTATGGAAGATGCCAGGGACAATAGAATCACTCTTCTTACAAAGACACACGTCATTGATGGAGATTAACCGTTCATTTTATATAGTATATGGTGATAATTTGACTGATGTATAGGGTGAGAAGTGAAGGATTGGCTATATGCAGATAACCGAACGAAGATATATAGTAAAGAGGGCTCAATATCATTGATAGACTGCATGTATCTAGTTATGGTAGCATAAGACATGAATCAATGGCACTTGGTAACTGACGTTTTCTCACCCCATGTCATTTTCAAACGAAATGATTAATTGCCTTCGTGTTTTCCTTATATCTGTGTAGTGCATTATGGAAGGGCTAAAACACTTTTGGCATGGTGTGAAGGCAGATTTTCTTTGTATGCAATTCTAGGGAGTACTTTCTCATCTACTATTGTAATCAAATTTTTGGCGATTTGTTACTTTTTTATTTCATTATTGTTTAATTTTTTGGTATCTTTTTGTTTATTTATATATTATCATTTTATGGATTCTTTTTATTATTATCCTCATCTTTATTATTATATACACAACATTTTTGGCCAATGTGTTCTCCGGCCTTCTTATTGAATCTGGATCCTTCACAGAACTTCAAACTGAACCTTTATTCAATCCACCCGGGGTAGACTGTTCTCATTCCGCGTACAAGTGTTTAAACTCTGTTTAGTATTCTATGTTATTATCACCCTTGGCCAGGATTGAACCTGCAACTTAGAGATAATTGTCACTGTAGAACTGTATAAACTCAACCCTATATCTGTTGTGCCATGTGTCCAACTGAAGTTGGACAGAAACACCTGAAGAAATCCTGAGGGTACATCAGCTGAAACGTGTATATAACAATAAAGAAAAGTACAACAGTCCGAAAAATCCAAATTATCAAGCCTCATATAAAAAAATTCAGAAAAATACCATTTATTTTAGTCTGTGGAATTGTTTTATTTTAAGTGGCTTAATAAGAATTTTATTTTCATGCTCACATTTGGATATGAATTTCTTATCTTTTAAGTAGTTTGTTTTTGTTCTGGGAAGGTTATTATGGCTACCCTAACCTCATATACATAGTCAATTATATATATCTAGCAAATATATGCAACCTCCGGGTGCAAGTTTTTTAAGTTTTAATATAATAAATATCATGTTAAATTAGAAAGGCTAATGAAATGAATAAGAATGCAGATAAAACATTTTGCAACAGAGGGGTATAATCGAAAAATAGAACAACTTTGAAACTAACTCTTCCATCATTTTCCCTTACTCCCGTCTTTCATTGGTAAAAATTTCCTAATTTAACTATTTAGTTAAAATAGGAAGAAGAATACAATTACAGTTATTTATTCTTGTTAAGATTTATCCCCAAGATTGATGCTCATATTCATAAGAAAAAAAAACCCAAACATTTGAAATCAATAATAATAAGCATATATTTATTAAAATCAATTTTTTTAATATCAATATGCAAATTAGCCTTCCCATTCATACTGTAAACTGCTATTTTGTTGTATATTTAAATACAATTGCATGTAGTATGCAGATATGGTCAACAGTCTTAATGATGTAAACAATTTTATTAATAATCGAGGTTTAAATAAAAATAAAATCATGGAGAATGTGATGTAAATAACGAAGGGAATTGTGTTGTTTGGTATATATAGTTTCGGTTACAGACAGAGAGACACACAATCTCCATTATAATAAGATGTACATAAAATAAATCTATGAATACAATAAAAATTCTATTAATACAATAACTGAAATAGAGATTATTAGACTTTTAAATTAATTGATGAATAAATAAATTTCTAAATATAAAAATAAATATAGTTATTTTATGAGACACTGACAGATTTAATGCCTGTCTTCATTTCTATAGATGATACGTTTGTTTTTGGAATTATAGTAAGAAAAGAAACCCATTCCCAGCAGCAACAACCAAACTTTCTCTTCTCAATTTATCATTTCCTTGAAACAAAATCAAGATATTAAGATTATAATTAGCACTTTTTACATATATAACTTAGAAAACTCCTTCGGTGTTTTTTTCTTTTGGTCGCTACATACAATACTGATGATTATTTTCAGAAAGTACAAATGTCATGGTCTTTTCTTTTTAAAAAATGTTTTCCCCCATATATCAGTTTGTAAATTTTTTTCAGTTTACAAACTGACTTATCTAGGTTTTTTCACATTTATTTATCATTTTTTATCAATTTCAAAATTTTAAAGAATGTATTTTAGTCTGTGTAATCATTTGTTTTCATGTCTACTTTTGTATATGAATTCCTATCTTTTATTAAGTAGTTTGTTTTGTTCTGGTTATTATGGCTACCCAAACTTATATATGAATCATATAAATAGATTTATGAATACAAAAAAAATTCTATTAATACCAGAACTCAAGTAGAAATCATTTGACTTTTAAATTGTTGAATAAATAAAACAACAAAAGAATTATGAGACACTGATAGATTTAATGCCTGTCTTCATTTCTATAGATGATACGTTTGTTTTTGGAATTATAGTAAGAAAAGAAACCCATTCCAGCAGCAACAACCAAACTTCCTCTTCTCAATTTATCATTTCCTTGAAATAAAATTAAGATCATTAGAAATGGGATAGGACATAAAAAATGTTGGATTCATGTAATTCTAAGATTTCTATGGAATTGGTAAGATTAGTAGATCAACTTGGTAATGTGATAACTGTAACAATTCACCCTTCATTTTGACATGAGAGACATAATGGCTGATAGGTACATGCTAAAGGTTGAACTAAGGTTTGAAATAATGGCTGTGGTTAATTAAAAATGTTTGACTTTTAATGCAAGACAATTCTGACTTTTCTTCACTGAGAGAATTTATCAGCTCATAAACATAATTGAAAGTGAATAGACAAGAGGAGAATTAAAACCATTCAGAATACAGCTCTGCTAAGATCGGTTAGAATACTGAGTAGAGTCAAACAGACTTGCTGTCACCTGGGCTTTAGAGAAGACCACAAATGATGTAAAAAACTCACTAGTAGTAGTAGTAAAATAATAATTGAAAGTGAATAGTTGGAGCTCTCAAAGAAGAATTGAAATGATATAGACCACAAAATTGCTGAGAAGCTAGAATATGAGGAAAGTCCTGGAGTGCTAAGGAGATTTGCAACCACTTGGACTTTAAAGACTGAAATATATACATATGAAGATTGTTCAAAAAGTTCTAAGCTTCATGCAGATACTTTATGACTTCTTCAGCCTCTGTTTTGTCTATTTTTAGATTTGTCTTTCACCTTTCACCTTTGTATGGGCCTCATCTGCCCAGAAATTAAGATATAAATCTTGACTTGCTGTCACTTTGACTTCAGCAAAGACCAAAAATAATGTAAAAAAATACCTACCAAATAAATAATAGTAGTAGTAGTAGTAGTCTTACATTTTGAGATACAAAATGATCCCCATATCCTGTCCAGATCTAGTGTTAATTGACAAGAAAAAATAACTTGTCTTAAGGATTTGCTCATCTATTTTTAAGCAGAGTTTAACAGGTTTAAATTTAAAATTTTCCTTCTCTTAGACTAGTTGCGTAACTAAGATTAAAGAGCATAATTATATTCATACCTTTCCCAGTATTTGAAGTTGTCTCATCATGTCCATTTTTTACGGTGATGATCCTTACAAATACACCTGAATATCAAGAAATCTGAGGTTCTTTCTCATATGTTTAAAAAAAAAAAAAAAAAAAAATAGAATCAAGTGTCTTGCGTCTGTAGGGGTTGTTGGAATATTTTGATATATATAAGGTGTGCTCCAATACACCACTTAAATTTGTTAAACTAGGTGAGGTCACATAGTTTAGACCTCAGCCAATCAACAACCCTAATGTGTGACTGGTTGACTACTTAATCACTGATACTGAGAGATTCATTTTTAATCATTGATGAAGAACTTGCAATACTGAGGAGCACCAAGGAACAACCAAAGGATTCTTTACCAAGGATTTCAACTGGACAAGCGCTATTGCTTGGAGCCTAAAAGATGGCCCATAAAATCATAACAGGGGTGCTTCCTGTCTAGCATGGGGCCCTAATCAATTGCTTCTATTACTTAATTGAAATTATTTCTCTCTCTTTCATTAATCCTATTTTTATTCCCTGAAAGCTCAGTGGGAATACAAGTGACCTGATGAGTAGAGAGTCTGAGGCTTTGTTTTTTTTCAATCTTATATTCCTTCAGTGAAAATATAGAAACACAGAGAGTAAGAAATTATATTAAATGTTCCAGCTGACCACAAAGAAATAAATGAAAAGATAGACAAATACTTGGATCTTGCCAGAGAGCTCAAAAAGTTGTGGAACATGAAATAAAAGTGACAGTGATACCAATTGTTGGTGGTGTACTTGGAACAGTCTCCAAAAGATATAAAATATGATTAAAATAAGTGTAATCTTTTTATATTTGCTCCTATTTAATTTTGTTAGACTTTCTAATTTAACATATTTCATTATATTAAAACTTAAATACTTCCTCCCAAAGGGCACATATTCTTGCTAGTAATACAAATTATCAAGCCTCATCTAAAAAAATTAAAACAATTTATAGTTTTTTTTTTCAAATGCTGGAAATTCATCAAATGTCTCACCCTTGTGAGTTTCAAGGATATCTATGGGTTACATAATTCATGGATAGCCAATGAATTATGGACGTACTGTAGTTAGAATATTTTTGAATCAGAGTTTGTTAGATTAAAAAATAACGGGGGTTCAGTGGAAAATAACAATTGCCGATGATTGACAAGTGGTAACATTTGCTTGACCTTCTAGAAGCGTGTGACATTAGATTAAGATTTAGATCAGTTGTGAGCAGGCACTCGATGAGAGAGGATGTCTCTCAAGAGTCGCATCTCACCTCTGGGGTTGTTGTTAATAAAAGACTTAAAAGAAAAGCAACTTTATTGATTAATTGAAACAGAAAGAAGAAAACAGCCAAATTGGATGAAAGTGATATTCATTGATGAATCAAGAATCTGCAACGATCAAGGCTATCATGTCAAAACAAAATATTAATTCTAATTTTTTTTTTTTTTAAATCAATGAATTCCATAATTTGTTCATCAATATTGTGTTTTTTATAAGATTTTCAAATGCATAGCTTGGAAATATATACCATTAGTTTAAGAAATTGACCTTGTGTCACATCCTGCTCATGCGGAGGAGTTGGTAAATATATATACCATTAGTTTAAACTAGCGGAACCTGTAGATATACCACAGCATGATAATCCAATTATTACAACTTTGCTATGTTTACTTGAGAGCTATGGCTGAACTGTTCAATAAATAAAAAGTAAAATAATATTCATTCAACTTTATCACTTTTTTCTTTCCTTCCTTTTTTATATATTTTCATTATGTTCGATTGAAACCGATTAGTGTTATGGATTCCACGCGCTCACCCACTCTTTCCATATTTCCCCTACTCTCTGTGTTTCTTTCATATTATATTTTTCTGTGTAGTGTGTCATATTTCTTTCCTTATAATAAAAACGGAATGGTTGATTATTTAGCTGAGGTGACGACTGAAGCAGAAGAGTTAACAAGTAAGAACCTTCCTTATCATCACTGAAGTTAAGCACCATAGCACCTGATTAGTACTTGGATGGGAGACCGCTTGAGAACTCCAGGTACTGTAAGTCACTTTTATTTGGGCACCTTACAAGTTGGATTCACAAACCATTGTTAATGAGTTTGATTCTCATTGGGTGCCCCATATCTAAGCAAATAACTATATACTGTGAAGCAGTATATAACTTTTAGCCACTTTGATATGCCTGCATTATGGTATTATGTTTCAGCTCCCATAGAATTTATTCTAACTTTAAGATGACCAAAGCAACGTAGATTTCTTGGTTGCAGTGTGATTCATTGTTCAAGCTTGACCTTTCAAGGTGTTAAGATTACAATTCACTGGTCAGCAGTCCAAGTGAAGAGCTGCTAGTTGACTGTTGACCTATAGAAAGGTTCATCCACCATTTAACAAGTCTTGCTTGTAATCTTTCTGGATGTCTAGCCATTGGCCTCTCCAGTTAAGACTGGTGGCAGAACTGGTTTAGTTATACATCTACTGTAGACATTACACTTGTGTATAGTATGAAATTTACTTTAGTATTCTTTCCCCGTCCCTCGGGGCCTGTGTCCAGTGGCTTTGGCCTCTGGACTGGTAAAGTAATTAACAGCGTGATACCAGGAGGCAACACCTGCACCCTTGATTTAAAGGAGTAGGGTTGGGTTTATTGCCCAGTGCCTGAGATACCCCCTTGAGGAGGCATACTGATGGGATCGATGCATTTTTTGCACCTGCCATCCCATGAGCTTCACTTTGTTGAGGGTCCCACATTAAATGACCTTGTGTCATACTTGCATAAGTGGGATGTAAGGTAAATAAATACTTTAGTATTCTGGCTGGCTGGTTGAATCTTATGGCATGTCAACTCTTGTTGAATTATTTTATGCCAAAGACATTTTGTTATATTCATTTGCGATAGGTACTCAATTTTTTTAAATAACCCATTGATAGGACCATAAGAGTTACTACCACTCTGGGTCAGAGTGAACTTGGGAGTAATAGTGATGAAGGTTGATTAGGTTTTACAACATGTCAACCCATTGGGTCATTTTATGCAGAAGACGTTTTTGTTTTATTCATTCTTGATGGGTAGTCAATTTCTTTTAAACACATTTGTTCTATTTAACCCATAGATGGAACCCTAACAGGTACTACCACTCCGAGTAGTTCTTGAAGTAATGGCAATGAAGGGGTACTCCACATTCCCCAGAGCTTGGGGGCTTGCCATAAGGGCAATCATATAGGTACTAGGACTTGGTGTAACCAACCAATTGATCACGGGGGCTTCTCCAGCTGCCCATCTAGCTGAAGTCAAAGTGGAGTGTTGCATGTCATGGACTGCTCCTCCTCCAGGGTTTCATCCTTAAACATCAGTCACCACTTATGGTTAACAGGTGGCCCCATCTACAGACAGGGTAATCTAAACCCCAGTTGATAGGGTGTCGAGAGAACTTATTTAGTTAAACAAAATCTACTGTAGACACTACTCGAGTGTATAGTATAAAATATATTCTAGTATTTTGGTCATGGGTTGATTTAGTTCAGTTGGTAAAGCAATCACCAAGGAATTGCAAGGTTCCAGGTTTGATACTGCTCCTTGCCAACTCCATGCATGAGTACCCCAGCTTGAGTAATCTGATGGTAGGTGTGGTGATCCAACATAGCAAATAAATCTCTCTGGTCTAGCATGAGTGAAAAGGGGACAAACTCCCTTGCTGTTTAGTCACAATAGCTCAGTCAGTAGAGCATTCGCCTAGGAATTGCAAGGTTCTGGGTTCAATACCAGTCCTTGCCAACTCAACACATAAGCAGATGCTGTATTGTCCTTGGCCGGAAAACAAAGCTTCCGGAAAAAAGACAAAGAAAAATATAAAAATATATATTTAAAAAAAAAGGGGAAAATGAAAGTGAGGCTTTCCGGTCAAGGAAGCAGGGAGAGAATAAAGAAATATATAACAAACGTCCGTTATCAGATCAAAAGATAAAGATGCATAGGCGTGTCGTCAATACAAAAAGCCAGAGGGTCGAGCCGACAGAGTCAGACCCCAGAGACGCCAGCCGACAGGACACTTTACGTCTCCCGTCAGCAACCACCCCTCAGGCACGCATTGTAAGTTCTGCGCCATCACCACCCATACACTGAAGAAAATAAAGAAGGGTCCTCTCTTTGTACATACGTATCTGTTGTTATTGAAGTCCAGTAGTCAGTCATAGCTGACTACTAACATACATCGCTTTGGGTACAGTGAAAACCCCAGTACTAACGTACACGATTTAGAGTAGCGAAGAAGGCGCTACATAAGATATAGAATTTGATGCCAGTATATAACACAGCACAGCTTGGATGAGTAAAGTATCTGGGAGCTGATATTAGGTGTGGTACTCCACTACAGCAAAAAAAAATTCCCTGGTCTAGTGCTAGAGAAAAGGGGAGAGACTCCCTCAGCTGTTTAACTGATACCACTGACTTTACTACTTTATCCTAGCCATGAACCTTAATCAGTTCTGGAGCTTCAGGAAATGTGGAGACACACTTCTTAGCCATTACTTCCAGGTCCAATTTGACCCAGAGCATTATGACATATTAAGTTTCCCATCTATGGGCTAAATAGATTTGTTTGAAAATTATTTTTATTAGATTAGAATACTTGAAACCATATAATTCAGTACAAACTATGAATATTTGTTGTATTTGTTTCAGACAATTGACATTGTAAGGAAAGTAAACAAAAATTATCAAAAATAAAATTGCAATATATAAATTTAAAATGTCTAATACATCAAATAATTTATATTTAAGAAGTGGTGAAATGTTATGTGGAGTTGGTGGATGACTTGCAAAATATGAAGAAGTGGGAGTAACCAGTGTCTGGCACAGATTCTGGGATGCATGAAGGCTGTTACGTTGTAATATTCACGGCACTAAAACGATACATGTACCGTAGTCCTTTTTTCTTTCTTGGTACTAAAACTCCAAAAGTCACCGTGCTGAAATGGTACCGATAAAGAATCATAACACGAGAAACATGTCGTCACAACTGCCAGCCTTTATTCTCGTGCTCGTATAGTGGGCTTCTACCAGAGGGGAGGAAAGGCAGAGAGAAAGAGAGAGAGAGAGAGAACACTACTAGATTACTGGGCTCTCATGAGGTCCGTGCCCTACGACCGACGCCGGCAAAAAAAGAGCGAACCCTCTCTTTTTTTCCCCACGTCACCACGTGACTTCCGGTCAACACCCGACTTCCGCTTGCCACTCAATTCTTCGTTCGGGGTCACGCTACGGTCAAACCATCGCTCTCCTCTTTTGGGTCATCACTATTTTTTAAGCCTTTGTTATTTATTCCTCCTCCTTCCATTAGCAGTTCTAGCTCACAAAAGTCAGGAATATACCCATCTTGCAACAAAGGCATTCAAGAAGTGGTGCGGGATGGAGAGGGACTAAGTTGATAAGGTTGGTTAAAACTGAAATGTAGTGGGAGAGTGTCAGCCAGGTATTTATATATATATATGTGTGTGTGTGTGTGTGTTTAATTGCCGCTTTAACCTTTCTGCTGCAGTAACATTAGTAATTTATCCAAGAATGCTCAATATATCATAAACATAGAGCTATAATAATAGAAAAGAGTTATGGGTTTACCACAGTTTTTAACTACATTATCTATTCAAGATCCAACCTAAGTTGAATCTTGACTAATTTGACTAAGTAGAAGAAAATATTAGATAGGATGCTGAAGAGATCATATAGATTGAAACTGTGGTAGACCCAGAATCCTTTTCTACTAATAATACTATTATATATATATATATGTAATAGTAGTAGTAGAAAAGGATTAAGATAAAAATATGACACCAATTATTGAATGCAATATCCTATGAAAATTAATTGCGTGCAGATCTGTAAATGATCCATGCTAACTTTGTCTACAAGAAAAGTTAACTATGATTAAATTCCTAGTTGAGAAAAACCTTTTAAATACTAGATTTGAATTGATCTGCAATTGTAGATATAGGTTAGGTCGGTCACTAAAATATTGTTAGTAAACAAATTAGAATTTTTTCTTAAATTGTTATTCATTTTAAATCGGATAAATACAAAAAAGAACAATAAAAACTATGAATTAATAATATTAAACACCTAAAATATAATTAGAATGACATTTTAACTGTTTTTACAAACTATTATTTATAATTAGAATTAAATTGATAACAATATAGAAATAAGAATTAAGGAATGAATACACGTGTGGAACGATATATTGTTTTTTTCTCAATTGAGAGAAAAATAACGTAGTGTTCAACCGTTATTATCCGAAAAATATCTTTAATTTAACTAAAGAATTACATCAACTTAGTTATACGTAGGGTAGGGTCCTGATGAAATCATTTCAATTTGATTGAAACCATGGTAGACCCTTTATTTTTCCTCTAATAATAATATTATTAGTATTATTACTGCTCTCTATGTTTTTAATATATTGAGCACTTTTGGATTATTTACTCATGCCACTGCAACAGAAAAGTTAAAGCAGCAATTGGATAATATATATATATATATATATATATGTAAGCATTCATTCTAACTAGCAAGACCTGCCGGTATGATAGTTTAATTATTACAACGTTTGATATGTTTACTTAAGAGCTATTGCTTATTTGATAGAAACATCAATATCAACATGAACAGTTGTTAACTAGGAAATACTAATTAGAATCCTTCACTCCTTAAATAGAAACATCAATATCATCATGGACAGCTGCTATCTATGCTAATTAGAATCCTTCACTACTTATTAAAAAGAAGCATCAATATCATCATGGACCACAATTAACTATGGTATTCTAATTAGAATCCTTCACTCCTTCCTAAATAGAAGCATCGATATCATCATGGACCACAATTAACTATGGTATTCTAATTAGAATCCTTCACTCCTTCCTAAATAGAAGCATCGATATCATCATGGACCACAATTAACTATGATATTCTAATTAGAATCCTTCACTCCTTCCTAAATAGAAGCATCGATATCATCATGGACCACAATTAACTATGATATTCTAATTAGAATCCTTCACTCCTTCCTAAATAGAAGCATCGATATCATCATGGACCACAATTAACTATGGTATTCTAATTAGAATCCTTCACTCCTTCCTAAATAGAAGCATCGATATCATCATGGACCACAATTAACTATGATATTCTAATTAGAATCCTTCACTCCTTCCTAAATAGAAGCATCGATATCATCATGGACCACAATTAACTATGGTATTCTAATTAGAATCCTTCACTCCTTCCTAAATAGAAGCATCGATATCATCATGGACCACAATTAACTATGATATTCTAATTAGAATCCTTCACTCCTTCCTAAATAGAAGCATCGATATCATCATGGACCACAATTAACTATGATATTCTAATTAGAATGCTTCACTCCTTCTTAAATAGAAGCATCAATATCATCATGGATCGTTGTTAATCATGAAATGCTAATTTGAATCATCAATATTACCATGGACCACTGTTTTCAAGAAAATGCTAATTAGAATTGTTCACTCCTTATAAGATAGAAGCATCAATATCATCATGGACAGCTGTTAACTATCAAATACTAATAAAAATGCTTCACTCCTTAAATAGAAGCATCAATATAATCATGGACAGCTGTTAACCATCAAATGTTAATTTGAATGCTTCATTCGTTTATAAATAGAAATGTCAATATCATCATGGACTACTAACAGCTTCATGGGTCATTTAGTTTGTTTTTATAATCTGTGACTATTCAGATGTTTTTCTAAACATGGACAAGCAAACTGTCGCAAAATAATTCAGTTTCAATTATTCATGAACTGATTACGTCCGAAATGCTCCAAAGATTTTAAAGATCAGAATACGAGTTTAAATAGAGCTGCAAGTTGCCTAGCTATTCTAATTCAATGCATTCTCTAGAGGTTGCCTGACCTGAAGAAGCATTCTGCCCAAGAAACCATCTTTGAACAATACATCTTCGATTAGCATGAAAGTAATGTCTCTGATGTAAGGCCAAACTGGTATGGGGTGGAGAGTGGAGAGTGTTGGTATGGGGGGTTGTAGAAGAGAGAGAGAGAGAGAGAGAGAGAAGATCCAAGTGGCATCTGCTAGCACTGACCCAGAAGTTTTTCTTCTACTCCATTAAACGAATGTGCATTGGCAAACATCAAAGGTGCCATTTGGAAGCGAAGTGCAGAAAATGCCTGTGAGTATTGATTTAAAGAATCAGGGACCTGGCCATTTATTAAAGTCGGGAAAAGAAAAAATCTTTCACTCTCTTGCGACTTTATTATTGATGGTGATATCGTGAGAATTAGTTGTGTATGGTTATTGAATAGGAATTTTGGCACAGCAACACCTATGTGAGTTACATTAACATATAAAGAAAATTATTACTATTTTATTATGATCCACGTTTACTTACTTGTCAGGTATCTTTGGTTAATGGCATATATATGTTTGTGGGTTATTTAATGTCTCAATCATCCTTGTAGAAGAACAGTGTGATATGGTTTCTTTATCTAATGGCATATCAACTATTATGGGTTATTTAAGGCAAAGTTATCCTTGTAGAAGGACAGTGTGGTTTTGTTTCTTTGTTTAATGGCATATCAACCTTTGTGAGTTATTTAATGCCAAAGACAGCCTTGTAAAAGAATATGATATCATAAAAATTAGTTGTGTATGGTTATTGAATAAGAATTTTGGCACAGCAACACCTATGTGAGTTACATTAACATATAAAGAAAATTATTACTATTTCATTATTATCCAGGTTTATTTGCTTGTTTGGTATCTTTGTTTAATGGCATATATACCTTTGTGGGTTATTTAATGTCAAAGTCATGCTTGGAGAAGAACAGTATGATTTGGTTTCTTTGTTTAATGGCATATCCACCATCGTGGGTTATTTAATGCCAAAGTCATTATGTAGAAGAGCAGTATGGTTTGATTTCTTTTTTAATGGCATATCAACCTTTATGGGTTGTTTAATGCCAAAGATTATCATATCATGAGAATTAGTTGTGTATAGTTATTGAATATGAATTTTGGCACAGCAACACCTATGCGAGTTAATTAAGATATATAGAAAATTATGACTATTTCATGATCCAGCTGGAGTGTATCATTAAGTATTACCTGAATTTTAGTCTGAATTTTCACTGTATAATTTTATTTTATCCGTCTAATTAATATTCAAAATTGATAATGGTTCGATTTGTTGGATTTTACATCATGTCAACCCTTTCAGGGTTATTTTATGCAGAAGACATTTTGTTCTATTCATGCTTGATGGGTATTCAAACATTTTTTAAGTTCCTTTTTTCTATTTAATTCATAGATTTAAAAGAAAAACCAGCACTTATATGTGTGTAAAATTATTTCTTATATATCTAAATATTCAAAACCCAATGTGTGAGTATATATATATATTTCGCTAACGACCGCCAACTAAAGCGTAAATGCAACACTCTCCTATATAAGGGATGGAGCACTCTATGACAGCCTTTACATACATACAGATGTGTGTATTAAAACAGTTAAAATCCCCTTCACATTCTGTAGGTGATGATAGCCTAGTGGTTAAGCTGTCCAACTGTTGCTGAACCGATCGGATTTCAATCCTGGTTATAGGTAGCTTACAAATGTCCAGCCACACTGAAGAGACTTGGTAAGTCAAAACACGTGTCTGTGGATGACTATATATATATATATATATATATATATATATATATATATATATAGAGAGAGAGAGAGAGAGAGAGAGAGAGAGAGATTTTTGTGTATCTGTATCCGTTTTTTGGAAGGACACAAATCAGGTTTGGGAATTAGTGTAAAGCATTAATGTGCTATATTATAATCATTTAGTTATTATAATATATTCATCTGTGAATAAATATCAGAAAACTTGGTTGTTTTTAGTTTCTTTTATTTAGTAGTAGTGGTAGTAGAAATGGATACAGACACAAAAATCTCAAATATATATACTTACTCGAAGCATACGGAGACACCTAAACAACACCATTATATATATATATATATATATATATATATATATATATATATATAAAAATAAATAAAATGTTGTTCTGGTTCCAACGGGAGAAAATGTAATATTTTATTAAAAAAAGAAGGTCCGCAAAATGTATTGTTCTCAGAAAAAATGTTTTATTCTTTTTATTTCACATGTGAAATAAAAAGAATAAAACATTTTTTCTGAGAACGATACATTTTGCGGACCTTCTTCTTTATATATATATATATATATATATATATATATATGAGGGTAATCTCAAAGGTAAGGTTTCCAAAATATTTAGAAATCACAGAACGTTTATTGTTTATTGACAATGATGGTTACAGCATTTTAAAGTTTGAAAATGTATCTATTAATTAAATGCTCATTCTGTTGAACAATGCATTTTGACTTTTGGAAGAGTTCCAATGTCACAAAAAGATTATTGGTATATGCAAGAATATCCTTGGAGGCACATAGTTCATTTCCTACTAAGATAACCATTACACTAAGTCTGGACAAGACTGTATTTAGCATTAATACCTTTGGGAAATATATAAATCCAAGTATTCTGATTCCAGCCATGGCTAAGTGAACTTGGCTCTTTAAACTTGGTTAGGCAACCAGTCTTGGAAAAAGAAAACTCTGAATCCAAACCTGTTAAACTCCACTAAAAAACTTGACCATGTTTCACATCTTACTCATGTGGAGGGGTTAGTAAATATATATATATATATTATATTAAAGCAGTGCAAATCAATGTTTATCTCCTAAAGGCTTTTTTCCTGTTTAGATTAATGACATACAATATTACTTGCTTTTAGGAGTGGGTTATGTTTGAAAAAAAAAATCATTTTAATTGGTTCTAATTTGCATAACTGACCTGTCTCTTACTCACATTTTGCCTCTCACTTTCCCCCTCTCTATGTATATCTTGATTATCTCCTCATTATATATGTTAGTTTCTCTATGTGAGTAAAGAGAGAACTGGGAGGGTGATTGTGAGAGGAACATTTTAACTTCTCACTCCATTTGTATATTAAGATTCAGCAGCAGTGACGAGCATAAACCTTAATAAAATTCCATGATCCATTTCAATTTACATTAGGTCAAACATTCCCTTTCTTAGAAATCCTACAAAATGATTTTAATGCTTTGTCTTTTTTAAAATTTAATTCCCTTTGCAAACTCTTTTCCCTAATCCCAATTATCTACCCAGAGCTCAATGGGAGACCCAACAGTTACGTTTTGTCTACTATATATGCAAAAATATGTGATTTCTTTTAACTTCCTACATTGCCAATTGTAGTTGTTGCCCTTGGAATCGTCTCCAAAGACTGCAGGAATTGGAAATCAAAGGAAGAACAACGGCATTGGATTGAGTGATTTAGTGCACTGTTGAATTGGGAAACAATTACATATATGGAATTTGTAGCAATCCGGAATATTCCATGCTTGAATCTGGGTGATCTCATTCCTTGAGCCCTGATTGGCTGGTGTCAGTGTGGATATCATGCTTGATAAATATTCATCATTCTGCTCCCAGCAATGCAGGAACTGTATTGAGTTACAGCTTTCCTTCTTGTCTGGCAACTGGACGCTAGTTAGAATTCCACTGCAACTGTGAGTATCATATTGCTTCATTAATATCAGGGGAATAACTTCTACAGATAGGATCAGTTAAAATACTCAGAATAGTTCTGGAGACCTAAGGAGACTTGCTGTCACTCAGCCTCTAGTGAAAAACACCTGGAGTGAAATAATGATAAAGTAAAATCACATGATAAGCGAAAGCACCAAACTGGCTCAAAAGTAATACAAGACTAGGCACAACTGGATGGGAAAGGTGATCCACTAGGAACTGTGCAAGAGACCTGATTGGTTGTTTTGTTTTACAGAATATGAACCATTTTCAGGGCATTTAATGTAAACTCAAGTCATTTTGATAAACAAAGGACTCAGGTTACTTACAATTCCTTAAGTGGTCACCCAATTAAATACTGAATAGGCTCACTGCTGCTTAACTTTGGTGATCTAGTGGTAACCAATGCTTTTAGCATGACTTGCTGTAATACGAAAAACCTGAAGAGACTTTATGTCACTCAGACTCCAGTAAAAGACCATAAGCTAATGATGGAGTGAAAAACTTGCTAGTAGTGAAATAATAATAATAGATTTATTGATAAGATCAGCTGGAATACTCAGAAGAGTCCTGGAGACCAGAGGAGACTTGCTGTCATTCAGACTCTAGTGAAGAACAAGTTATTTAAACAAAAGATCAGCTAGAATACTTAGAAGAGTCCTGGATACTTCAGGAGACTTGCTGTCACTCAGACTCCAGTGAAAAAACACCAATTAAAATTGGTATAAAAAAACAAGTCATTTAAACAAAAGATCAACTAGAATACTTAGAAGAGTCCTGAAAACCCGAGAAGACTTGCTGTCACTCAGACTCGAGTAGAAGATCATCAGCTAATACTAGTGCGAAAATCTTGCTAGGAGTGAAATAATAATAATGATAATTTTTCTCGGTTTTAAATCCGAGTTGAAACTATAAATTTGTTTCAATTTCTGTCAACTTAATTTAAATATTACACTACAAATTAGAAATGAAATATTAAATCTTCATGGCATTATCCAAAAAAGATGAGTTTTAAATAAAAGCCAAAGGCACAACCCAAAGGCTAGATTGTTTAAATCGATAAATTACTCAACTTAATTTGTATTTTAAAAGGTTTTGTGGCCAGAATGGCTGATGTATATGTTTTATTGAATATGACAGGCCAATATTTCCTAAGTGATCATCTTTTCATAAGTTTGGAACTCTTCCAAAAGTCATAACTCATTGTTCTACAGACTGAGCATTTCTCAATAGGTTCTTACATTGTCAATGAAATTGTTTGGATGATTGAAATTATCTCAGATCTTTATTTTTATTTTTTTGTATTAAGCAGTTATTTCCTTCTGAGAACATATCTCATTTGGCAGACTAAGGCTTTCATATATATATATATATATATATATATATATATATATAAACTCATCATATTGTGCAATATGGTTCTCTCTCATATATACATATACATACATAGTCAGAAATGTATATCATTTTGCTGCTAAGATGAAAGCAGCTTCATCATAATGACAGCTCCATTTCTTATCTGATTAAGATAGCTTACACTTTCATTTTTCACTACAGAATGTATATATATATAAGTTTTATAATTTGCTTGAAGCATTGTGTTTATATTGGTTTGGTGGTTGGTTTTGGAGGCTATCACAATGCAAATGTAAAAGAAAATGAGGTAACTATGATGTTGTTCATCTACCTTTCATTTATTTTCTTAATATTTCGGGATAAATATTCCTTCGTCAGAAGATTTCTGAAAGCTAAGTCTGGAGCTGTTACTTTGCTGCTAGGATTTGTCCATTCTGTTATATGCCTAGTGACATCTTCTTAATTCTCTGCCTGTGTGTAGATATATATATATATATGAATATATCCATGTACATATATGTGTATGCATATATATGCATCATTATTATTCTCATATCACATCATGATCATGTCATATATTATATCACATCCACATATATATATATATATATGCATATGTGTGTGTATATAAATATATAACTTTCAAAGAAAGAAAAACTTAACAAACCGTCATCATGTATTATTGCTCTGTATATAATCTAATTTATTGATTATTTTACATTGAGCTTTCTTTAGGGATTTATAAAAATCTTTGTATGAGTATATGTTTGCACCTACACGAGCATCCAGTATGGTTATACAGTGAGATTTCAAAGATTCCAAGTAGAATCATTCCTTACAACCAGTCATTTGGATTACCTTACATATAAACAAATGTATATATTTAATAGTTTAAACACCACCCCTTTATGGCAGCTGTTAAATGGCTGTGAGGTTAACGAATTGGATGGACAAAAAGTCAGTCGGATTTCACTCCTGGTCAGAGGTAGTTGTTGTGTCTAGCCACACTGAAGAGGCATGAAACGCGCGTGTCTGTGGATGACTTTTATATATATATATATATATATATATATATAATATATATATAGAGAGAGAGAGAGAGAGAGAGAGAGAGAGAGGGATTTGTATATGTATGTCTGTGTGGTGTATACATTCTCATCATCATGTTGTGCAGACAGCATGGATTCCTATGACTTGCTCTTGCCATCCATCCCTATCAGTAATCCCTGCTTGAAAGTCTTCTTCATGACATCCAGTAACCATACAGAAATGTAAGTCTATAATATAGATCTTTGCTGGTCCTCTCTGATCTGTCCATAGGAGAATGTCACATATGTTCATCCTTACTTCTCCAGCAGTGTCTTCTTCATCTTACTTGGATAGTTGGTATGTGTATATATTTACCAAACCCTCCACATGAATAGGATGGGACACAAGGTCAATTTCTCAAGCGGAATTTAACATGTTTAAATTCAGAGCTTCCTTCTTCTAGATTGGTTGTCTAACCATGGTTAAATAGCACAGTCTGCCCTACTATTTACCCATAACTGGAGGAAGAATAGCTGGATTTGTACTTTTCCCAAGGATATTAACACTACAGGTGATGTAAACAGCCGTGTCCAGGAATTGAACTCATCTCATGTCCATTTCCTATGATGGTAATCATTACACCACACATGTATGTGCGTATGTATAGTGTATATCTATTGGGGGGGGAATAGCTTACTCAATAAGTTTACAGTATGACAATGAAAAAAAAAATTATATGAATATTTAATTTTCAACAATCTCTTTATTTGTTAATGTACTTATGTGTACATTAAGTACAGATTTTAAATTTTATGCAGTGAATGTTTCTGATTAAAATTCAGTATCAGGCTACAGATTTATAGAACTACTGTTCTTCTACAAGGATGGCTTTGACATTAAATTGTTACATATTTTATGGTAGCATAAATTGTTGATGGACTCTTTAGCGAATTCAAAGGGGCCATTAGTTTTCAGATCAGGGAATGGAAAACTACCAGGACGGTTATAAACCCAACTGACCCCTAGAGGCGTGAATCTTGCACATCATGTGATAGTTAGAAAATCAGTTTCAACCTGAGATGGATGCAGAGTAGATGTTCTACTGCGAGGTTGATTCTCCTGTGCGGCAAATAAGAATGGGTTAAATAAATCTTGATCAAGGAAAAATGTCTTGTGGTTTAATTAATTGCATGACTAAAAAGTTAGCCCTTAGAAAGGAGACAGCTAGATGATAAGATAATGGCAAAAGAAGAAATGAAGAACAAGTAAGTCTCTACTCTACTCTCTAGTGTCTCTCTCTCTCTCTCTCTCTCTCTCTCTCTCTCTCTTATATACAGCTATACAACAAAATAACCCATAATGGTTAATATGCCATTAAACAAAAAAAAACCTTTTGCTATTACAGTCACTTTCAGACTAATACTCTAGGGAAAGGTATAGAACCCCACATCCCTCCAGCTATAGGTTAAATAGTACTACTACTGTTCTTCTGCAAGGATGGCTTTACCATTAAATAAACCATGAAAGTTGATATACCATTAAACAAAGAAGAAACCAAACCTTCTTTTGCTATTACACTTTCAGACTAATACCTTTGGGAAAGGTATGAACCCCCACATCCCTCCAGGTTAAATAGTACCACTACTGTTCTACAAGAATGGCTTTAGTATTGAATAGCCCATAAAAACAAAACAAACTAATAAGCTTTATTTTGGTGTTTGTCATTACCCTGCTCCCTTGCCCCCCTTCCAAATGAGACTAAAATAACAATAAGCTTAAAAATTGCCCCAGGTCAAGGATATGAACTGAAACAGGCTAATATCCTTGGGAAAGGTATGAACTCCTCATCCATCCAGCTATGGATTAAATAGTACCACTACTTTTCAACAGGATGGTCTTGGCATTAAATAATCCATGAAGGTTGATATGCCATTAAAACAAAGAAACCAAACCAATCAGAAATCCAGACTTTGTAGGTGATTTGAATAGCAGGTTGGGCTATTCCACTGTGTATCTTGGCCAAGTCCATTCCCAGGATTCTTATTGGCTGCTGGTTTTATTGTGGATACTTTTATCCTTTTACGCAACACACAGCAGTTTATACAGCATTTGGTTACACTGTCTTTTTTTTTTGTCTGGTACCTGGACGTTAGATACAGTCTTTCTGTGAAGGTGAGTATGATGTTAATTCTACAGATCATCATCCTGGCATGACAATAGCATGGATTCCCTTGACTCTCTCTCACCATCTGTCCCTCTCGTCCAATGAGTCAATTCATAACAAAGACTGTACTTATTGTTAAAGAGAAATAACAGAAACAAAAATGAATACATGACTATTTGTTCATAGACAATGTCTTTAAAATATTGAACTTTTCAAAGTAATTTTTTGGCAGCAGGATAAAGACGACTCTCTGTTATTGCGTTGTGAAACAACTTACAACCGTCTCGACATTCTACGCTGTCAGTTCCATCTGCAAAGTCTAAATGTGAGAGTATTTTATATAAAAGGTTTTTAATATTACACTTTGACTATACATGAACCAGAAAAGAAGAAAAAGGAAATTGGCAAAATAGATCTTTATAAATGGATGAGCCAATAAAAATTTGCCCCGACTGTCAATCAATCACTGTCACCATTCTTTCCGTCTAAACATAATCATGTCTTATGCCTCTTCAGGCTTTCTTTTTTTTTTTGTTTCTTTTTCTAACTTGACTGTTTTGTATGATATGCACTCAAATCGTTTCCAAAAAGTACTTTATGATTACTGGCTTCATATGTCACGTTCACCTCTATCGTGTTCTAACGTTCTTTTGGGGATGGAGTTTGAATATGGGTCAAAATATAAAGCTGGCAAATCACATTTTACAATTGGATCAACAGCATGGATTTTCTTGACTCTCTCTCACCATCTGTCCCTATTGTTCATTGCTCTTGGTAAGTTCTTTAGAACGGCATCCAGAGTCTGCACAGAACTGATTAAGTGATTGATTACATTTGTGATTTGCTGGTCAGCCAAAGATTTGTGTTGAGCAATCAGTATTCATCTGTGTTGCGAATTGAATCTGCTCAGAGAATCCAGACTCGGTAGGTGGTTTGAATGGCAGGTTGGGCTATTCCACTCTGTATCTTGGCCAAGTCCATTCCCATTGGCTGCTGGTTTTAGTGTGGATACTTTTATTCATTTATACCCAACACTTGGTAGTTTGTACAGAGCCTGTATTTGGTTACACTGTCTTTTTTTTTTTTTGTCTGGTACCTGGATGCTTGAAAAAGCCTTTCTGTGATGGTGAGATTCTACAAATCATCATCCTGGCATGACAATAGCATGGCTTCCCTTAATTCTCTCTCATCTGTCCCTATTGTTTATTGCTCTTGGTAAGTTCTTTAGATGGCATCCAGAGACTCCATATATATGATTAATTGATTAAGTTTTTGCTGATTGGCCAACACTGTTGTGTCCAGATGTTGGAGTCCATAGAAAAACATCACTTTTGAGTTCTTCCGCACTTCACCAGCAGTTCTTAGAATATCTGGGGGAGTCCTTGTGGTGTAGTGGCTAACATGCTCGACTGTGACATAATAGTAAGTGAGTTTTAACTCAGTCACACTATTAAGTCTAGCAGTGTTTCTAGATGTTAGTTTCAAGTGACGACCGTAATAATCAGTTTCTTCAACTGAAAAAAAAAAAAGTATTCTGCCAGCAACACTCTTAGTAGTTCTTACACAATTCGTCAAAAGTTCACTTCACTTTAAGATCAAAACACGACACACTGTTCTCTCCACTGAAAAAGAAGTTTTTCACTGAGAGAACTCGCCTCTGCATTTATTTCTCTCAGTGTCCGAAGCACTTCAGCTAACAGGGGTGACAGCAATTCCCCCACTCATGATCAGGTGTTTGTGAGTTCAATCTTGAGTCACTGGCTATAGCCCCACCCACCCCTCATGCAGGCCACACACATACATGGACGTGCTTAGTCCTTGGAGGCAGGGAATTCTCAACTCCACGCTTCCCACCTCTGCCACTTGCCCGTGCTCTCTGTTACAGTGTTTTGGTACAACAACCAATTTATATATGGGAAGGTGCGTGGTGTAATGGTTGGAGTCTTAGGAAATGGACGTGTCAATGCAAGTTCAAATCCTGCACAAGACTCTTTGCATTTCATGCTAATACCCTTGGAAAAGGTATGCATCCATCTACTCTCCCTCCAGCTATGGGTAAATAGTAAGGCAGACTTGGCTCTTTAACCTTGGTTAGGCAACCAGTCTAGGAAAAGGAAAACTGAATTTAAACCTGTTAAACTCCACTTAAGAAATTGATCTTGTGGCACATCCTTCTCATTCAGAGGGGTTAGTATATATATGTATATCATCATGAGAAGGAAAGCAATGAATTTGTTTAGTTACTACAATGAATTTATGCAAACTTCATATCTATTAATAATGCAGATTCAGTCTCTCTTTGTCTGTAACCAAAACTATGTCACTGCGTACGTCACAATTACCAAAATCATCAATACATCAAATAAAGAACAATTATGTAGAATAATCATTCTATGTTTCAATTACCATTGAATGGGTAAGGCAAGGCAACAAGTAGCAATAACTGAATATGGATCTAATCTTGTTTCAATACTACTACATAATGCCAGGGTATTTATGAAGCCTCATAACATCATAGAAACCAAACAGCCAATCAGGACTCAAGGAATGGAATCACACAAATAGATGAATAGACTATTCTTGATTTCCATATATACCAGCTGTCTTGGGCACTAGTTCAGTTGTGCTTAGCCAGTTGCTGTTGTTCAAACCAACAATATACTGACTGACTTCAATAAATTAATACTATCAAAATTAATAAAAGCTGTTCCTTATAATTCAACATTTGAATCCTTTCCATTGTAATAAAAAAAACTATAAAACTAATTAAAAAATTGTATTACTTTAAATGGAAAAAATTATTTGCGAAATTCATAATGAATTTCTAAAATTAATTTTACTTATTTTTATAAGAAGTTTACAAATAAAGAAATACTTATGATTTTGTGCAAAATTTTCAACAATTAATTGATGCACACAACATTTTATTTAAGGGGAACAGAACTAAGTTTCAATTTCAAATTGACATGGAGTTTTCAACTCCCAACACCCACAGACAATATCATTCAAAAATTAAGGGTTTTTTGTGTGTGTTAGTTTTAATAAAAATAATGAATAAATTATAAGAAGAGTTTGGAATTTTTTTTATGTGTGTGGCTAATTGTTAATAGAATAGACTGTGTTATCAACAATAATACTGACACTTTTATATTGAATTCCTCTAAGGGTGACAAAGTAATCTATTCCACCAAAATGTTTTTCGTGTTACAACTACAGTCCAACACACCTTAAGAAATGGCATCACAGTATGTTGATAAATAAAAAGCAAAAAGTTCACAATCACAGCTTAAGGTGTCTTGTTCATCTTACTTGGATGCTGTGTGTGTATATGCATATTCATCAACCCCTCCGCATGAATAGCGTGTGACACAAGGTCAATTTCATAAGTGGAGTTTAACAGAGCTTTCCTTCTCCTAGACTGGTTACCTAACCAAGGTTAAAGAGCCCAGTCTGCCCTACTATTTACCTATAACTGGAGGGGAAATAGTTGGATTCATACTTTTCCCAAGGATATTAACACAATGGTGAATGCAAACAGCCTTGTCCAGGAATTGAACTCATCTTATGTCCATTTCCTATGATAGTAACAATCAAACAACATGTGTGTGTATATATATATATATATATATATAGTGTATATCTGTCCAGGGGAGGGGAATAGCTAACTCAATAAGTTTACCACACAAACTACAGAGAAATTATATAATTACTAACAGGACCTGTGGATAAACCACAGTATGATAATAATTTAATTATTACAACGTTTGATATGTTTACTTAAGAGTTATTGCAATAGTTCAATTTGTCAAAAATATAATAATCTTGATCTAACTCTCTATCTCACTCTTTTTCTTCTTCCGTTTCTTCTTTTCATTATGTTCACTTGAAACAGATTAGCATTATCACTTCCATGCACTCAACCCCTCTCTCTATCTTTCCCTACTCTTTTTCTTTCTTGTTATATTTTTTCTCTGTAGCATGGTCTTTTTCTTCCCTTATAATAAAAACAGAATGGTTCAATATTTAGCTGAGGTGATGACACTCATAAAAAATCGGTAGATAATCAGGATTTACATTTTTGAATTTAATCTTGGATGATTTTGATGGTCTCATTTTTAACCAAAGGGTGTTGCAAGATGATAACTGTTGTACAAATATGGGAGTAAATATGGAAATAAATCCGACAATATCAAGAAATTTGAAAAAATAAGTGTTCCAAAAATAAGATGAATTTATTTATCAACGCTTAAACGTTTCGGTTTCTTTAAACCTTCATCAGGATGTATTATGGGGAGAAGAAATAGATGGATGTTTTATAGATGACAGGAGATTAAAAAATCTTTATAAAATTTTTGTTGTTGTTGTGTAACTGTATTTGTTCAGCGTTATATTTTTGAAAGATGAGTCATGATCCACACACGCGAAGATGTCATGATGCGTGACGTAACTCGAAGAAATGCATTCAACAAAAGACAAGAAAAAGTATTAATGGACTGATTTTATGAGAACAAAGTGGGAATTATAACTAAATAACTTTAACATATCAACATTTCTAGCTAAAATAGTTTTAAATAACTACAAAATACCAGGCTTTATCTAATTATTTAGTTATCCTTCCCACTTTGTTCCCTTTGTTCTCATAAAATATATATATCATTGGATGTATATGTAAATCCGAAATAAAACATTAAAAATATTGTATAGATCTTTAATCCTTATTTCTAAACCATGGATTAAACTTGGATTTCCACAAGTTCAGCTAGTACATCATAATTTTCCCTAGCTCTGTTCCTTCAAATAGAGGATACTTAATATTTTATCTTAGTAATCCACTAGTGACCTAAAATAGCAATCAAAACATACCGAACAAAAAACTTCAATAAATAACAAATTTATAATGTTTTATGATACTGGCCTTGTTCAGCTTTGATATTTCTGTTCAAGCAGCTTAAGTCAATAACTTTCCTGATCTCACATTTTGGAGAGCTCCAAGCAAAAGGGGACCCCCTTCATCTTTCTTCTGTATTAGATGAGATTAAATCTAAAAACTTTTGATGTTTACTTTGGCAGGCTAGATTAAGTTCGGATGGACCGTCTCCTCATTTATTCCTGGAAATTCCTTATTAACCAAATCCGCTGTGCTGATAGGATGGCGGGGAAAAAAAAAAAAAAAATTTGCCCGAAAACATACGCTCATTTGCAGCCAAGGACCTGCAAATGAAGTTATCACCCTACGTGAGGATAGCCTTGGGGTAGGGGGGATGTTCAAAAGCTGACTCTGGTAAACTGCATGATCACATTAGCACCTTTGCTGCACAATGAGGCTTGTATAACTAGAGCTGTAGGCGCGGCAATTTGGTTTAGCCTAGGTTCTCGAGCAAGCTCCATACGAATTGGAAATGAGCGCAAAAGCAAGAGGGTGAGTAATAAGAAAAGAATGAAGATTGCTATTAACTTTCTTTATTCACACATTGTGTTGTTGCTACTCTGTAATTTGCTGCAGATCTTCGATTCTTGTCTCTCGACATTCTATTGAAATACATCTTTGTCCAATGCAATCAGCTTTCTTTTAGCGTGGAATCATTATTCTTGGAAACCCACAGAATTAATTAACTATTCTTTATATTATGATATTGAAAACGCGGTGATGTACTGGTTAGAGTCACAGGAAATGGACTCGTCGACCCGAATTCAATTCCTGGACGAAGCCACAGTTCCCATAGCACTAATATCATTGGAAAATGTATGAATCAAACTATTCTCCCTCCAGCTATAGGTAAATAGTATGGCAGACTGGGCTCTTGTTGTGGCCTGGTTAGGGGCCAGAATAAAGAAACAAGACAGGAAATGAGTTAAACAAATATATTAACAAAGAACAGTAGTACAAATATATACACTCACTATGAGGGGCGGTTACTGAGTAATGGTTTTATATATATGTGTGTGTGTGCATATATATATATATATATATATATATATATATATATATACGTAAGTTGAAAATGGAAATGAATCCAACGATATGTTGAAAGGAAAAATAAATTTAATATGAGTTACTAACACGTGTTTCGGCCAGGAGTTTTTTCATGTACACATGTATTCTATTTATTATTATTTTAAATATAAAATAAAATAATAGAAAATTATAAAATATTTAAGCATACAAAGAAAAACGGCCTTCATCAAATGGAAAATGTTTGATATTTGAAGTTAAAATGGTCAAAATACGAAGAATTTTGAAGTGTTCGAAAAAATAAATAGAATACGTGTACATGAACAAACTCCTGGCCGAAACATGTGTTAGTAACTCATATTAAATTTATTTTATCCATTCAACATTTTTTTTCCTTTCAACACATATTTATAGATGACAATGTAATATACCAAAGAAAACAATATTCTGCCTAAATACATTTAAGAGTGGATATGGTGACATAGATATGTAAACAGAAAGAGAAGTAGGGAGTGAAGAAGAAACAAATGGTGAATAAATCGAGAAACCCAACCCCATGTGAAGCAACAAGGAAATGGGGAGGAGCAAAGAAAGCGATGCACTCTTCTCATTCCTAAGCGGAAAAATACAAAAATTCAGCTCACACAGGTAGACACATATATAAATGAATTGACATTTCCTGCATTTCTTAACGAGTCCATTATCTTGACGATAAGTGGCTAATACGCTGCTTTGAAACCAATGGTAATAATCATACCTTAATTGTATTGTACACTAAAATGAGGAGTGAAAGATTGAATAAATCCTACAAATTATGGTTGAGAGTAGAGGAAAATGTGGATATAACAACACAAACGTCTATGTTCAATTGATATTTCGCCTCATTATTGGTTAAGGCTTCCTCAGAAGTTTATTGATTTAAGTGCTTGTACATTCTGCTTTTATAGTTAAAAGTTAAATGCGTAGGGGGAGGGAGAGAAAAAGGAATGGGGTATTGGTGGGTAGTCTAGGGGAATGAGAAGAAAGTCGGGTGGGCTTGGTATGTGTGGAAGTGGTGTTTTCATTTTTATGGGATCAGTCAGTTGACTTTGAAGAGAAATTTTATACAAGCACTTAAATCAATAAATTTTTGACTAAGCCTCAACCAATAATGAGATGAAATATCAATTGAACATAGCCGTTTGTGTTGTTATATCCACATTTTCCTCTACTCTCAACCACACACTATAATGAATAAATAAATAAATATATAATATAGAATGAATAGAGAATGAATGAGAAAAGTATTGGCATGAAAAGGTGCTCAATGCTAATAAAGCAGACCAGATTTATAATCAATACTAATGGTATTATGGATGATTTGGACTCATAACTTAGTTTCATGGTTATGCAATCCTCAGATGAGTCAAATGGTTGAGATCTTCAAAACCAGGTTTTAAAAAAAACAACTGTTTTTTTAAGATCTCAACCATTTGACTCATCTGAGGATTGCATAACCATGAAACTAAGTTATGAGTCCAAATCATCCATAATACCATTAGTATTGATTATATATATATATATATAATGAGAATTTTAGTGTCTTTTCCGCTGTGTCAGCAGGGCTTAGAATAGACTGGCTGTATCCCCCGCAAAAGAGGAGTCCGGAGTATGACATAAATAATGATCATTTCATTTATGGTAATTTGGACTTGACTTGTTATCATTTTAATAAATACATTTACGGTGTGAATATTACCATTGGTTTCAAAGCATTGTATTAGCCACTTATCATCAAGATAACACACTCATCAAGAAATGCATGGAATGTCAATTCATTTATATATAATCTTTATCCTACCCACTCATTCTCAGTCATGGAAGATTCTTTCATATTGAATAAAGAATAATTTGTCTCGACCAAAATATTAGCACTACATAACAAAAACACATCATCTCCTCTGATCACGAAGCTCCTAAACAAACTAAACACCCTCTCTGAAAATAATAACATTATATTCTTCTGGATACCAAGTCACATTGGTATCCAAGGAAATGAAAAGGCAGACAAAGCCGCAAGAAAGGCACTTCAGACACGTATGAGCAAATCTAAAATCCCATATACAGATCTGAAACCAACCATAAACAAATTTATATTAGACAAATGGCAGAAATCAGGACAATCTGACTCAAAACAAGCTCCACGAATACAAGAAGTTATTGGAGAGTGGCCGACGGGCCACAGAAGTATTAGAAGAGAAGAAGTAATACTCGCCAGATTGCGTATTGGGCACACCCACATTACCCATTCGTACCTGTTAAAAGGGGAGGTACCCCAGTGTGCCCAACATGCAAAGTACAACTTACCAAGCATATCCTTCTAAATTGTAACAGACTTAAACATATCCGCGCAAATTACTATCAAGCTAGAAACTGAAAGACATCTTCAAGAATACAAACCCTGAAAACATTTTTAAATTTTATTAAAAAAAGCAACCTTTTCAACAAAATATAACAGAACATAACCAATTATCTCCATAGAACCACTACCTTAAAGTCTGAAATCCAAAATAACCTTTTGGCATTAAATGACCCACAGGTTGATATGCCGTTAAACAAAACTCAAAACTCAAAAAAAAACTCGACCAAAATAAATGCAAATGGCAGTTGAAGAATTGAAAAAATGTCATTTTGCTGCCTGATAATGTCTGCTAGCAGATTGCTAAAATTATGAAGAATCCATAGAAAATGTTGATTTTATTTTACCTTGCTCGTTAACTTGACCTTTTTCTCTAATCAAATTCTTATCTGCAAGAATTCCTTACAGCCAAGAAATTTTACAGTCAATTGAAGAAACCTCTAATGATTTTTAGATTGACAAAAATTTATTAAGAGAATCGTTAACTTTTTGGCAATCTATAGGGCTGGTTGAGCTTAGTCAGTATTGTGTCCAACCAGGAACCACAAGGTTTCTGGTTCAATACCATCTCGCCAAATTAGCTTATAAGTAGAAAAAGGATCTGTGCGGTAAAGTAAGGAGCTGATGGTAGGTGTGATGCTCCACCTCAGATGCAAAAACAATCTCCTTGGTCTAGCACTAGTGAAAAGGGGATAGACTTCCTCACTGTCTGGCTGATACCGACTTTAAGCCAACCTGATGACTTTACTTTATATATACTAGTAGGACCTGTTGATATACCACAGAATGATAATTTAATTATAACATTTGATATATTTACTTAAGAGCTATTGCTAAATAATTCAATATGTAAAAGCTTGATTTAACTCTTTTTTTTCTTCTTTCTTGTCATGTTTGATTGAAACTGATTAGCATGCTCACCCACCCCCCACACACACACTTGCTTTCTTTCTTAATGGTCCATTATTTAGCTGAGGGGACAACACTTATAAGAAATAAGAATTTGGTGAATAAGTGATACAAGATAATCAGGATTTACATTTTTGTATTTCATCTTAAATGATCTCATTCTTAACCAGAGGGTGTTGCAAGGTGATAATAGTTGGAAGAGTAAGGAATAAGAGTATTAATCTATATATATATATATATATATTTATTTTGGAGGGGAGGAAATTATGTGCTTAATTAAAGTCATACCTAATTTGAAAATTAATTAGTTATAATTAAATGAATTAGGTGTGCATATCGGTTTAAATGTAAGGCATAAACAAATTGAGAAAAAGTCAATCTCTGTATGTACATTTCAGCCTATTAGGCCTCATCAGCAGAGTAATAGACAGGGCAGTGATTTGTGCATGATT
Organism: Doryteuthis pealeii; assembly: GCA_023376005.1. NCBI lineage: Eukaryota > Metazoa > Mollusca > Cephalopoda > Myopsida > Loliginidae > Doryteuthis > Doryteuthis pealeii. Next base: position 6,492,347 of record CM042156.1, read on the forward strand.
CGAACCCTACCTGTCAGGTGGAGACTCTAACCATTACACTAGCTGGCTTATCCAGAATTTCTTGTTTATTTTAAACTGATATATATATTGCACTTTTTTGGTTGACTTACAGCACGACAGTATGAAGTGGACAAACAATTTGTTTGAGATATATAAGTTTCTGTATGTCTGTACAATGACTGAGTGAACATCCTTTTATAAATGAAAATTAGTGGAGACCAGCAAAGACCAAACTTCAATAAAATCCACTCCCTATTTTTGTTTAAAAACTTTTCACCCTTCATTTTCCATAAGAAAAACTAGATAAAAACATAAGGGTATGATACTAAATGATATACTAAAGAATTAATTTCTTAAAAATGATCAAAAAATAAAACATGATAAAAAGCAAATAAAAGAAAAAAGTACAAACAAGAATAATATTGGTCATTGTTAATGGAATGAGAACAATCTATTCCAATTGATTAAATAAAAGAGTTTGGTTCAAAGTTTTATGAAGACTTCAGAGTTCAACAAGAAACACCTGAAGAAGGACAAAGAGCACATTGGCTGAAACGTTCTGTATATAACAATAAAGAGAGAGACAACAGTCAAAAAAATCTAAATAATAAAAATCATCAAACCTCATCTCAAAAATTAAGACAAACGATATCAAAAATACTAGCAGAAAAAAAAAATAAATTAAAAAAAAAAACAGCCTCTGGGTGGTGTAAAAATATCTTAGAAATCTAATTTTTTTTTTAATAATATGTATAAAGAATAGTTTTCCTATCAAAATTAAAATAAATGTTTTCTTTATAATGCAACCAAGTTTCTAACAGTTAAATTAAGATTAATTCAAATATTTTAAGCTTTTCTTGGGGTGGGGCATCAAAACCATTCTGTTTTGATTATCGTCTGTCATAAATTTATAAACAATAATCAAAACAGAATTTTTTTTTTACCATATAATAAATTTATATAAAATTAATGTAATTAGAACATTATGGGATTATTTCTTGTTTGTAAATAATTTTCTCATAAAACTCTATACATTAGATAACTTTAAATATTAAAATAAAACTATATATAAATCAATAAAACTGGGCATGTATTTATCAAAATTTGTTTTAACAAACAATGTGGACCGTTTAATGTTGCATAATTAATTTCTGATTATATATGATACAGGGTTGTTCTTTATTTTATGTATTAATGATTTTGACTATAAATTAAATACTCATTGATAAACTTACACTAATCTTATGGGTATTGTGATGTAAGTAATGGCATAGTTTTGGTTACTGATACGCCATTCGGTTTAGGTCAGTTGGTAGAGCATCCGGCTCAGAAGCACAAGGTTCTGGGTTCAATATCGGCCCTCACCAACTCAGCATGGCTTTGATCTGTGCGGTAAAGTGGGGAGTTGATTGTAGGTGTGGCGCTACATCTCAGACGCAAAAACAATTTCCAGTCTTTATTTTGGGTCCCTGGTCTAGTGAAAAAGGGATAGACTCGTTTGTTGTTTGGCTGATACCAACAATAAGCCACTTTACTCACAAAATTTGTTGGCAGTTCTTTTTCTCTCCCTCATCTTTTAAATGTATAACAAATTATTTGATTGGTTATCTTTTTAGATACACCATGAAAAAAAAAAAAAAAAAAAAAAAAAGATCATTTCATTTGGTAGAAAAATAGAAATTTACAGCATATGAACTTGAGCAAAATCACTTGTGAGATCAGTCAACTTGAACTGTCGACTGACCGTAGACTTAGTAGTTCTCTCCTAAATGCTCACACATTTTTTACTGATAAAAGCTAATCCTAAGCTCTTGAAAAAGTTGAAAAAGAACAGAAGTCTTTCATGTTTTTCTTTCATCTCTCTATTACACACTGCCATGAAGATAGAAAAATAAAGTGATATCCATATCTTAAAGATGAATTAAGATGATTTAAGATGAATTACCAGATAAATCTTCGATACTACCAACATTTAAACAACATTAAAGAGAATAAAAACTGAATGTACTAGCAGGAGTCAAAAGTTTTGCAATATTTTGGTACGTGCTAGTTGCTGAAGTGAGCGAGTTGAAGCTGTTGAAGAATGTAGCTTAATTATTATGGTCTATGGGGAATGAAAAGAAAACTGTAATCAGATTTCTGGAGAGAGAGAAGAAAAAAGAGATAAGAACAAAGAGAGGTTAAAGTCTGAAATAATAAACACTCAACGCTGGGGGGGTTATCCACTGACCAACCAATGATCCTAGGACTAAATTTAAAATAGTTCTAGTTTCTGAGGGGGAGCGGAAGTTGGGTGATCCCCCCCCCATATTCGGGATGAGAAACGGAAGAAAAAAAAAAAAAAAAAACGGTCTTTTTCGACTGGGTTTTCATAAGGGGCAGACAGGGCTTCCCCCATGATGTGTTTGCACATAGTAGTACCAAACATGATTTACGATAGAATAATTTGACCTTACCCTCTCACTCTCTCTGAAAAAGAAAACATGAACATAGGAAGGAATAAACAACCCCTTTGTGACTATACGACTTGCGTATGTTGTCTCTGAACTAACGATGACTACTACTACGACCCGACTGGCCCTATGCAACAAGTGAACAACAATGACAACTAAGTATATGTGGATTTGTACATGAAGCAGTTGCGAGAGCCACTGCCAGTACCTTACGGTAGGATTAAAGACGTGGGAAAGTTGCTGTGAGCAGTTTAAAGTAGGCAAAAAGTTAAATTGAATTGGCAATAAAACACGATTATTTCATTAAGTTAAAAATTATAAAGGTAAACTTTAAAATTTTGTCATACATATTCTATACTTTTTTGTATTATCATTTAATTGTCAAAAAAAGGAAATTGATATACCATGAATAGTTTCTGAATAATGGAAATTTGAAAGGTTAGAAAGTCATTCTCTAAGTATAAAAAACATGATTTTCTTTCCTATAGTCCAGTTTAAAAATCGGAAAGGGTAACCCAAAACCTAACTTAGAATTGCGATGTGTGTACCATTGAGGAATGAGAAAGTTTATTGTAAGCACTCAGGAATATTCCATATTTGTATCTAGGAGATACCATTCCCTGCGTCCTGATTATCTGCTGACTTTAGTGGGGTTATGGTGCTTAGATAAATAAACCATCATTCTGTACTATCCTTGTAGCAATGCAGGAACTGTATTTAGTTATGGCTTGTTTGCTACCTAGTCTGCCAATTTGACAGTAATTTGGTTTCTACATCTCTCTATGATGGGTATGTCATTCTTTAAGGCTTGCTACCTTTGTCTGCCAATTTGATGGTAATTGGTTTCTACCTTTAGTTGAAATCTATGGCATGTCAATCCTTGGGTCACTTATCCCAAAGATATTTTATTTTATTCATTTTTGTTGGGTTTCCAATTTTTCTTTAAGCTCAATGTCTTTTAAAACACATTTTTAAATTCATTTTTGATCTATTTAACCCATAGATGGGACCCTAAAAAGGTACTACCACTTTGGGTCAGAGTGGACCTGGAGTAATGTTGAGAAGGGTTACTCCACACTCACTAGAGCCCCAAACTTCACACTAGATGCAGTTTAACATCATACACAGGACACATGCTAGTTTTGGTGTATATCTATACATATATAAAGGCAGTGTGTGTGTGTGTGACTGAAACTACAAAAATAAAACAATTAACGTATAACTATCATCATATCTTGCTTTTTAAGTAAAATAATGAAGATTTGATTTATATTTATGAAGATAATTAAAAATAAAATTTGAATAGTAATACTATGGATTTAATTGCATTTTAAATGGGAGACATTAATTTTTCTTTTCAGATTGTGCATTTCTTATTTCTGACACCCCTCCCCCCCCACTAGGGCGGATCAACACAAGATCATTTTTATGTAGAGATTTTAATGAGACATCCTGCGACGATCTAACTCATGATTCGGTAATAATGGATCTACAAGACTAACCTTTTTGCCCCCTCTCTACCTGGACAAATGCCATGTAGCCGTTTCTAGTATATTATATATCAAACTAGCATATGTCTTGTGTATGATGTATATATCAGTTCAAGTCTTGGAATTACTCACTGGGTTGATAGTATCATGGTATTGGTGCATTGCCATATTGTGCATTGCTTCACTTTGCATGTGATTTAAAAACTGCACAGATGGTTTGGTTTTCTTTCTTTAATGGCCTATCAACTGAATTGGTTATGCAATGCCAAATCCATCTTGTATAAGAACAGTAGTGTACTATTTAGATTATAGCTGAGGGAGTTAATACCTTTCCTAAAGGTATTAGTCCTAAAGTGAATGTTTTAGAACAATTGGAGTTTGAATTAGCTTACTATGATGTTGCATGTGATCTTAAACAAATCGTGGAAGCAACATCCCACAGGAAAGCAGCTATGCCCACTGTCACACAAATCATCCAAGTAAGGTGAAACAAAACATGCCGGACACCGCTGGAGAAGTAAGGATGAGCTCATAAGCGACATCCTTCCGTGAAACCAGCACATGGACATGCTAGTGCAGGTCGTCCAGCAAAGACCTATGTAGACCAGCTCTGTGCAGATACTGCATTCTGTGCGGAGAACCTCCAGGATCAATTAATATTACATATGGTTGGTGAGAGGTTGTCATAGACATCTGTGCTGCTGGCACAACAGGATGTTGCATTCCAGAACATTAGCCACTACACCTGACACTGACTTCATTCAAATTTCCCTGATTTTCTCATACTGTCAGATTTATTCCAAACCTTACACTATTTATAATGTACATATTCTCCATTATTATATTACCAACCCTCCGCACAAGCAGGATGCGACACAAGGTCAATTTCTTAAGCGGAGTTTAACATGTTTGAATTTCCTTCTCCTAGACCGGTTGCCTAACCAAGGTTAAAGAGCCCAGTCTGCCCTACTATTACTCATAGCTGGAAGGAGAGTAGGATTCCTACCTTTCCCAAGGGTATTAGCGCTAAGTGAAATGCAATTGCCACGTCCAGATTTGAACTCGGGCGACGTGTCCATTTCCCATGACTTTAACTATTACACACAGCGCTACTTATTCTCCAATATAGATGTTAAATTGCGTTATATTTTATGTGTGGTCTCATAAATTGTTGACAAGACCCTGTAGTTAGTTTGAAATAGGTTCGTTGGAGTTAAAAGCGTAGGCAGGTAGATTTCCATTGGATGACCCTAGAGGGGTGCGAATCTTATGCGCCATGAGAAAACCGTAACTAATAAGATTTAGTTTCAACCTTATGCTGGACCAGAGAGCATCGGCCTCTTTCTGCTGGGATTGAATCTCACCGTGCTGTAAATAAGAATGGCTAGAAATGAAAATCTTGATCAAGAAAAAATGTCTTGTGGTTAATTAATTGCATGACTAAAATTTAGCCTAGTAAGAAAGACTAACGACAAGATGACCAGCAAAAGAAGTAGAAGAGGAAATATGGCAACTAGAAGTAGTAAGAAGAAGTGAAGCAACAAGTAAGTCTCTACTCTTCATCACCGAGTTTCCTCTCTTGATTGTATATCTGGCGTTGGTATATCTGGCTATAAACAATTGGATGATAGGTTTTGCCTTCAAGAGAATTTATATAATCTTCCTTTAGATTCTGCTAACAAAGAAAGCCAAACTATCATATCTCTCTACAAAGAAACAAAATATCAATTTCCATCAGATGAAGTAATGTCATGTTTCTTTGAAGGATACTGTTTATATACAATATTAACTCTTCCTATAGATTCTTAGATCATGTTGCTTGATGTTAAAGATAATAAATTATCCCTTCTCAACACAGAAGTTTGATGTTTGAACTGGAAAATCAGAAATAATCCCATGTGCTTTGGTTTTCTATGCATACAAATTCTAAAACTCTTCTCTGCAGATTATGACAACATTAAAAAAAAAAAAAAAAGGGGTCTATTATGATTCTTTTCTATTGTTTGGTTGGTTATTGTCTTACGGTATGTCAACTCTTTTCAGGTCATTTAATGCTGAATCCAGTCGTTTTTAATAGAGGACTCCGGTTGCTGACAGTACCTGCTGTTGCTTAAATGCTCACCTAATTAAGTAAAAGCTCATTACTGCTTAACTCTGGTGATCTAGTGGGAACCGGGCTTAAGCGTAACTTGACAGTAATATTATGTTGGAATCATTATTAAAGCAACAAGAAAAAAACGTGTGAACATAAGTAAGGGATCGATTTTGTATTATAATGTTACAAATTGATCCCCCATTATTTGGCATTTCTCTTTTTCTAAGATGAAAGCAATTGTGTGAAACATTATTCTTGATTGGTTGGTGAGTTTTTTGGCATACTTACCTTCTTTTGGGTCCATAATGCTGAAATCAAGTAATTTTGATATGATAACTTTACGTACCTGCTGTTGCTAAATGTCACCCATCTAAGTATTGAACATGCTCATTTGCTGCTTAACTTTGGTGATCTAGCGTGAACCAGTACTTTTCTTGTGACTTATCCAGAAGCACTTTTTTCTATGGGAATTTTATGGATCATTTAGTTGAGTCTAAACAATCCAAAAACAACTTTCTGATGAAGGCAAATCATCCGGTCGGGGAAGCTTAGAATGCCAGACTTTTTCGCGGTGGTAGGTTGATTTTACGCGCATTTCAAACCTGCTGGGTTATTTTGTGCCAAAGACATTGTTTATTCCTTCTTAATAGTTACTGAAAAATTTTTAAAACATGAACATTGGATTTAAAGTGTTGATCAAATTAGATATTAAATACACTCAAACATTAAAACAAATACAGAAACACACACACGTTACTATCTCCATAGTACATGGACTGCTGTGAACATCATTTTCATGGTTCCAAGGTCTTGTGAAGATGGGGATATTAATCCAAAATATTAAGGGAATATAAAAAAATAAATGAACATCATACTTATTACTCTTTCTTCCTTCAACATCAATCTACAAACACTATTATGATATTATATATATATATTTGTTTAGTGTACAATACATTTAATGTGCGATTTTACCATTGTTTCAAAGTAGAGTATTAACCACCTTTGTGAAAGCTTTCCCAAGTGCATTGTCTTGAGGATAAGTGACTAACACACTGCTTTGAAACCAATGTAACAATCACACTGTAAATGTATTGTAGTCTATAACAAATATATAATATATATATATAATAGTGTTTGTAGATTGAGTTGAAGGAAGAAAAGGTAATGAGTATGATGTTCATTTATTTTTATATTCCCTTAATATTTTTGGATTAATATCCCATCTTTCACAAGACCTTGGAACCCATGAAATGATGTTCACAGCAGTCCATGTTACTATGGAGATAGTAAACGTGTGTGTGTTTCTGTATTTGTTTAATGTTTGAGTTATTATATTTCTAATTTGATCAAAACACTTTAAATCCAATGTTCATGTTTTAAAAATTTTTCAGTAACTATTAAGAAGGAATAAAAACAATGTCTTTTGGCACAAATAACCCAGCCAGGTTTGAAATGCCGTAAAAAATCAACCTACCAACGAAAGTCTGCATTCTAAGCTTCACCGACCGGATGATTTGCCTTCATCAGAAAGTTGTTTTGGATCATGTTAGACTCAACTAAATGATCCATAAATTCCCAATAGAAAAAGTGCTTCTGGATAAGTCACAGAAAAGTACTGGTTCACGCTAGATCACCAAAGTTAAGCAGCAATGAGCATGTTCAATACTTTAGATGGGTGACCATTTAAGCAACAGCAGGTACTGTAAGTTATCATATCAAAATTACTTGATTCAGCATTAAAGACCCAAAGAAGGTAAGTATGCCATAAAAAAAACTCACCAACCAATCAAGAATAATGTTTCACACAATTGCTTTCATCTTAGAAAAAGAGAAAATGGCCAAATAATGGGGGATCAATTTGTAACATTATAATACAAAATCGATCCCTTACTTTATGTTCACACCGTTTTTTTCTTGTTGCTTTAATAATGATTCCCAACAATAATATTACTGTCAAGTTACGCTTAAAGCACCGGTTCCCACTAGATCACCAGAGTTAAGCAGTAATGAGCTTTTACTTAATTAGGTGAGCATTTAAGCAACAGCAGGTACTGTCAGCAACCGGAGTCCTCTATTAAAAACGACTGGATTCAGCATTAAATGACCTGAAAAGAGTTGACATACCGTAAGACAAATAACCAACCAAACAATAGAAAAGAATCATAATAGACCCCTTTTTTTTTTTTTTTTTAATGTTGTCATAATCTGCAGAGAAGAGTTTTAGAATTTGTATGCATAGAAAACCAAAGCACATGGGATTATTTCTGATTTTCCAGTTCAAACCATCACTTCTGTGTTGAGAAAGGGATAATTTATTATCTTTAACATCAAGCAACAATGATTCTAAGAATCTATAGGAAGAGTTAATATTGTATATAAACAGTATCCTTCAAAGAAAACATGACATTACCTTCATCTGATGGAATTGATATTTTTGTTTCTTTGTAGAGAGATATGATAGTTTGGCTTTTCTTTGTTAGCAGAATCTAAAGGAAGATTATATAAATTCTCTTGAAGGCAAAACCTATCAATCCAATTGTTGTATAGCCAGATATTACCCAACGCCAGATATACAATCAAGAGAGGAAACTCGGGGTGATGAAGAGTAGAGACTTACTTGTTGCTTCACTTCTTCTTTACTACTCTAGTTGCCATATTTCCTCTTCTACTTCTTTTGCTGGTCATCTTGTCGTTTAGTCTTCTTACTAAGGGCTAAATTTTTAGTCATGCAATTAATTAAACCACAAGACATTTTTTCCTTGATCAAGATTTTCATTTCTAGCCCATTCTTATTTACAGCACGGTGAGATTCAATCCCAGCAGAAAGAGGCCGATGCTCTCTGCTCCAGCATAAGGTTGAAACTAAATCTTATTAGTTACGGTTTTCTCATGGCGCATAAGATTCGCACCCCTCTAGGGGTCATCCAATGGAAATCTACCTGCCTACGCTTTTAACTCCAACGAACCTATTTCAAACTAACTACAGGGTCTTGTCAACAATTTATGAGACCACATAAAATATAACGCAATTTAACATCTATATTGGAGAATAAGTAGCGCGTGGTGTAATAGTTAAAGTCATGGGAAATGGACACGTCGCCCCGAGTTCAAATCCTGGACGTGGCAATTGCATTTCACTTAGCGCTAATACCCTTGGGAAAGGTAGGAATCCTACTCTCCTTCCAGCTATGAGTAAATAGTAGGGCAGACTGGGCTCTTTAACCTTGGTTAGGCAACCGGTCTAGGAGAAGGAAATTCAAACATGTTAAACTCCGCTTAAGAAATTGACCTTGTGTCGCATCCTGCTTGTGCGGAGGGGTTGGTAAATATATATAATGGAGAATATGTACATTATTAAATAGTGTAAGGTTTGGAATAAAATCTGACAGTATGAGAAAATCAGGGAAATTTGAATGAAGTCAGTGTCAGGTGTAGTGGCTAATGTTCTGGAATGCAACATCCTGTTGTGCCAGCAGCACAGATGTCTATGACAACCTCTCACCAACCATATGTAATATTAATTGATCCTGGGAGGTTCTCCGCACAGAATGCAGTATCTGCACAGAGCTGGTCTACATAGGTCTTTGCTGGACGACCTGCACTAGCATGTCCATGTGCTGGTTTCCACGGAAGGATGTCGCTTATGAGCTCATCCTTACTTCTCCAGCGGTGTCCGGCATGTTTTGTTCACCTTACTTGGATGATTTGTGTGACAGTGGGCATAGCTGCTTTCCTGTGGGATGTTGCTTCCACGATTTGTTTAAGATCACATGCAACATCATAGTAAGCTAATTCAAACTCCAATTGTTCTAAAACATTCACTTTAGGACTAATACCTTTAGGAAAGGTATTAACTCCCTCAGCTATAATCTAAATAGTACCACTACTGTTCTTATACAAGGATGGATTTGGCATTGCATAACCAATTCAGGTTGATAGGCCATTAAAGAAAGAAACCAAACCATCTGTGCAGTTTTTAAATCACATGCAAAGTGAAGCAATGCACAATATGGCAATGCACCAACTACCATGATACTATCAACCACAGTGAGTACATTCCAAGACTTGAACTGATATATACATCATACACAAGACATATGCTAGTTTGAATATAATATACTAGAAACGGCTACATGGCATTGTCCAGGTAGAGAGGGGGCAAAAAGGTTAGTTTTGTAGATCCATTATTACCGAATCATGAGTTAGATCGTCGCAGGATGTCTCATTAAAATCTCTACATAAAAATGATCTTGTGTTGATCCGCCCTAGGGGGGGGGAGGGTGTCAGAAAATAAGAAATGCACAATCTGAAAAAAAAATTAATGTCTCCCATTTAAAATGCAATTAAATCCATAGTATTACTATTCAAATTTTATTTTTTAATTATCTTCATAAATATAAATCAAATCTTCATTATTTTTACTTAAAAAGCAAGATATGATGATAGTTATACCGTTAATTGTTTTATTTTTGTAGTTTCAGTCACACACACACACAACTGCCCTTTATATATGTATAGATATACACCACAAACTAGCATGTGTCCTGTGTATGATGTTAAACTGCATCTAGTGGTGAAGTTTGGGGCTCTAGTGAGTGTGGAGTAACCCTTCCTCAACATTACCTCCAGGTCCACTCTGACCCAAAGTGGTAGTACCTTTTTAGGGTCCCATCTATGGGTTAAATAGATCAAAAAATGAATTTAAAAATGTGTTTTAAAAGACATTGAGCTTAAAGAAAAAAATTGGAAACCCAACAAAAATGAATAAAATAAAATATCTTTGGGATAAAGTGACCCAAGGATTGACATGCCATAGATTTCAACTAAAGGTAGAAACCCAATTACCATCAAATTGGCAGACAAAGGTAGCAAGCCTTAAAGAATGACATACCCATCATAGAGAGATGTAGAAACCAAATTACTGTCAAATTGGCAGACTAAGGTAGCAAACAAGCCATAACTAAATACAGTTCCTGCATTGCTACAAGGATAGTACAGAATGATGGTTTATTTATCTAAGCACCATAACCCCACTAAAGTCAGCAGATAATCAGGACGCAGGGAATGGTATCTCCTAGATACAAATATGGAATATTCCTGAGTGCTTACAATAAACTTTCTCATTCCTCAATGGTACACACATCGCAATTCTAAGTTAGGTTTTGGGTTACCCTTTCCGATTTTTAAACTGGACTATAGGAAAGAAAATCATGTTTTATACTTAGAGAATGACTTTCTAACCTTTCAAATTTCCATTATTCAGAAACTATTCATGGTATATCAATTTCCTTTTTGACAATTAAATGATAATACAAAAAAGTATAGAATATGTATGACAAAATTTTAAAGTTTACCTTTATAATTTTTAACTTAATGAAATAATCGTGTTTATTGCCAATTCAATTTAACTTTTTGCCTACTTTAAACTGCTCACAGCAACTTTCCCACGTCTTTAATCCTACCGTAAGGTACTGGCAGTGGCTCTCGCAACTGCTTCATGTACAAATCCACATATACTTAGTTGTCATTGTTGTTCACTTGTTGCATAGGCCAGTCGGTCGTAGTAGTAGTCATCGTTAGTTCAGAGACAACATACGCAAGTCGTATAGTCACAAAGGGGTTGTTTATTCTTCCTATGTTCATGTTTTCTTTTTCAGAGAGAGTGAGAGGGTAAGGTCAAATTATTCTATCGTAAATCATGTTTGGTACTACTATGTGCAAACACATCAGGGGAAGCCCTGTCTGCCCCTTATGAAAACCCAGTCGAAAAAGACCGTTTTTTTTTTTTTTTTTTCTTCCGTTTTCTCATCCCGAATATGGGGGGGGATCACCCAACTTCCGCTCCCCCTCAGAAACTAGAACTATTTTAAATTTAGTCCTAGGATCATTGGTTGGTCAGTGGATAACCCCCCCCCCAGCGTTGAGTGTTTATTATTTCAGACTTTAACCTCTCTTTGTTCTTATCTCTTTTTTCTTCTCTCTCTCCAGAAATCTGATTACAGTTTTCTTTTCATTCCCCATAGACCATAATAATTAAGCTACATTCTTCAACAGCTTCAACTCGCTCACTTCAGCAACTAGCACGTACCAAAATATTGCAAAACTTTTGACTCCTGCTAGTACATTCAGTTTTTATTCTCTTTAATGTTGTTTAAATGTTGGTAGTATCGAAGATTTATCTGGTAATTCATCTTAAATCATCTTAATTCATCTTTAAGATATGGATATCACTTTATTTTCTATCTTCATGGCAGTGTGTATAGAGAGATGAAAGAAAAACATGAAAGACTTCTGTTCTTTTTCAACTTTTTTCAAGAGCTTAGGATTAGCTTTTATCAGTAAAAATGTGTGAGCATTTAGGAGAGAACTACTAAGTCTACGGTCAGTCGACAGTTCAAGTTGACTGATCTCACAAGTGATTTCTCAAGTTCATATGCTGTAAATTTCTATTTTTCTACCAAATGAAATGATCTTTTTTTTTTTTTTTTTTTTTTTTCATGGTGTATCTAAAAAGATAACCAATCAAATAATTTGTTATACATTTAAAGATGAGGGAGAGAAAAAGAACTGCCAACAAATTTTGTGAGTAAAGTGGCTTATTGTTGGTATCAGCCAAACAACAAACGAGTCTATCCCTTTTTCACTAGACCAGGGACCCAAAATAAAGACTGAAATTGTTTTTTGCGTCTGAGATGTAGCGCCACACTACAATCAACTCCCCACTTTACCGCACAGATCAAAGCCATGCTGAGTTGGTGAGGGCCGATATTGAACCCAGAACCTTGTGCTTCTGAGCCGGATGCTCTACCAACTGACCTAAACCGAATGGCGTATCAGTAACCAAAACTATGCCATTACTTACATCACAATACCATAAGATTAGTGTAAGTTTATCAATGAGTATTTAATTTATAGTCAAAATCATTAATACATAAATAAAGAACAACCCTGTATCATATATAATCAGAAATTAATTATGCAACATTAAACGGTCCACATTGTTTGTTAAAACAAATTTTGATAAATACATGCCCAGTTTTATTGATTATTATATAGTTTTATTTTAATATTTAAAGTTATCTAATGTATAGAGTTTTATGAGAAAATTATTTACAAACAAGAAATAATCCATAATGTTCTAATTACATTAATTTTATATAAATTATTATATGGTAAAAAAAAAAATTCTGTTTTGATTATTGTTTATAAATTTATGACAGACGATAATCAAAACAGAATTTTTGATGCCCCACCCCAAGAAAAGCTTAAATATTTGAATTAATCTTAATTTAACTGTTAGAAACTTGGTTGCATATAAAGAACATTTATTTTAATTTTGATAGGAAAACTATTCTTTATACATATTATTAAAAAAAAATTAGATTTCTAAGATATTTTTACACCACCCAGAGGCTGTTTTTTTTTTTAATTATTTTTTTTTTCTGCTAGTATTTTTGATATCGTTTGTCTTAATTTTTGAGATGAGGTTTGATGATTTTTATTATTTAGATTTTTTTTGACTGTTGTCTCTCTCTTTTATTGTTATATACAGAACGTTCAGCCAATGTGCTCTTTGTCCTTCTTCAGGTGTTTCTTGTTGAACTCTGAAGTCTTCATAAAACTTTGAACCAAACTCTTTTATTTAATCAATTGGAATAGATTGTTCTCATTCCATTAACAATGACCAATATTATTCTTGTTTGTACTTTTTCTTTTATTTGCTTTTTATCATGTTTATTTTTTGATCATTTTTAAGAAATTAATTCTTTAGTATATCATTTAGTATCATACCCTTATGTTTTATCTAGTTTTTCTTATGGAAAATGAAGGGTGAAAAGTTTTTAAACAAAAATAGGGAGTGGATTTTATTGAAGTTTGGTCTTTGCTGGTCTCCACTAATTTTCATTTATAAAAGGATGTTCACTCAGTCATTGTACAGACATACAGAAACTTATATATCTCAAACAAATTGTTTGTCCACTTCATACTGTCGTGCTGTAAGTCAACCAAAAAAGTGCAATATATATATCAGTTTAAAATAAACAAGAAATTCTGGATAAGCCAGCTAGTGTAATGGTTAGAGTCTCCACCTGACAGGTAGGGTTCGAATCATGCACAAATCACTGCCCTGTCTATTACTCTGCTGATGAGGCCTAATAGGCTGAAATGTACATACAGAGATTGACTTTTTCTCAATTTGTTTATGCCTTACATTTAAACCGATATGCACACCTAATTCATTTAATTATAACTAATTAATTTTCAAATTAGGTATGACTTTAATTAAGCACATAATTTCCTCCCCTCCAAAATAAATATATATATATATATATATATAGATTAATACTCTTATTCCTTACTCTTCCAACTATTATCACCTTGCAACACCCTCTGGTTAAGAATGAGATCATTTAAGATGAAATACAAAAATGTAAATCCTGATTATCTTGTATCACTTATTCACCAAATTCTTATTCTTATAAGTGTTGTCCCCTCAGCTAAATAATGGACCATTAAGAAGAAAGCAAGTGTGTGTGTGGGGTGGGTGAGCATGCTAATCAGTTTCAATCAAACATGACAAGAAAGAAGAAAAAAAAGAGTTAAATCAAGCTTTTACATATTGAATTATTTAGCAATAGCTCTTAAGTAAATATATCAAATGTTATAATTAAATTATCATTCTGTGGTATATCAACAGGTCCTACTAGTAATATAAGTAAAGTCATCAGGTTGGCTTAAAGTCGGTATCAGCCAGACAGTGAGGAAGTCTATCCCTTTTCACTAGTGCTAGACCAAGGAGATTGTTTTTGCATCTGAGGTGGAGCATCACACCTACCATCAGCTCCTTACTTTACCGCACAGATCCTTTTTCTACTTATAAGCTAATTTGGCGAGATGGTATTGAACCAGAAACCTTGTGGTTCCTGGTTGGACACAATACTGACTAAGCTCAACCAGCCCTATAGATTGCCAAAAAGTTAACGATTCTCTTAATAAATTTTTGTCAATCTAAAAATCATTAGAGGTTTCTTCAATTGACTGTAAAATTTCTTGGCTGTAAGGAATTCTTGCAGATAAGAATTTGATTAGAGAAAAAGGTCAAGTTAACGAGCAAGGTAAAATAAAATCAACATTTTCTATGGATTCTTCATAATTTTAGCAATCTGCTAGCAGACATTATCAGGCAGCAAAATGACATTTTTTCAATTCTTCAACTGCCATTTGCATTTATTTTGGTCGAGTTTTTTTTTTGAGTTTTGAGTTTTGTTTAACGGCATATCAACCCCTGTGGGTCATTTAATGCCAAAAAGGTTATTTTGGATTTCAGACTTTAAGGTAGTGGTTCTATGGAGATAATTGGTTATGTTCTGTTATATTTTGTTGAAAAGGTTGCTTTTTTTAATAAATTTAAAATGTTTCAGGGTTTGTATTCTTGAAATGTCTTTCAGGTTTCTAGCTTGATAGTAATTTGCGCGGATATGTTTAAGTCTGTTACAATTTAGAAGGATATGCTTGGTTGTAAAGTTGTACTTTGCATGTTGGGCACACTGGGGTACCCTCCCCTTTAACAGGTACGAATGGGTAAGTGGGGTGTGCCCAATACGCAATCTGGCGAGTATTACTTCTTCTCTTCTAATACTTCTGTGGCCCGTCGGCCACTCTCCAATAACTTCTTGTATTTCGTGGAGCTTGTTTTGAGTCAGATTGTCCCATGATTTCTGCCATTTGTCTAATATAAATTTGTTTATGGTTGGTTTCAGATCTGTATATGGGATTTTAGATTTGCTCATACGTGTCTGAAGTGCCTTTCTTGCGGCTTTGTCTGCCTTTTCATTTCCTTGGATACCAATGTGACTTGGTATCCAGAAGAATATAATGTTATTATTTCAGAGAGGTGTTTAGTTTGTTTAGGAGCTTCGTGATCAGAGGAGATGATGTGTTTTTGTTATGTAGTGCTAATATTTTGGTCGAGACAAATTATTCTTTATTCAATTGAAAGAATCTTCCATGACTGAGAATGAGTGGTAGGATAAAATTATATATAAATGAATTGACATTCCATGCATTTCTTGATGAGTGTGTTATCTTGATGATAAGTGGCTAAACAATGCTTTGAAACCAATGGTAATATTCACACCGTAAATGTATTTATTAAAATGATAACAAGTCAAGTCCAAATTACCATAAATGAAATGATCATTATTTATGTCATACTCCGGACTCCTCTTTGCGGGGGATACAGCCAGTCTATTCTAAGCCCTGCTGACACAGCGGAAAAGACACTAAAATTTCTCATTATATATATATATATATAATCAATACTAATGGTATTATGGATGATTTGGACTCATAACTTAGTTTCATGGTATGCAATCCTCAGATGAGTCAAATGGTTGAGATCTTAAAAAAACAGTTGTTTTTTTTTAAACCTGGTTTTTTGAAGATCTCAACCATTTGACTCATCTGAGGATTGCATAACCATTGAAACTAAGTTATGAGTCCAAATCATCCATAATACCATTAGTATTGATTATAAATCTGGTCTGCTTTATTAGCATTGAGCACCTTTTCATGCCAATACTTTTCTCATTCATTCTCTATTCATTCTATATTATATATTTATTTATTTATTCATTATAGTGTTGTGGTTGAGAGTAGAGGAAAATGTGGATATAAAACACAAACGGCTATGTTCAATTGATATTTCATCTCATTATTGGTTGAGGCTTAGTCAAAAATTTATTGATTTAAGTGCTTGTATAAAATTTCTCTTCAAAGTCAACTGACTGATCCCATAAAAATGAAAACACCACTTCCACACATACCAAGCCCACCCGACTTTCTTCTCATTCCCCTAGACTACCCACCAATACCCATTCCTTTTTCTCTCCCTCCCCCTACGCATTTAACTTTTAACTATAAAAGCAGAATGTACAAGCACTTAAATCAATAAACTTCTGAGGAAGCCTTAACCAATAATGAGGCGAAATATCAATTGAACATAGACGTTGGTGTTGTTATATCCACATTTCCTCTACTCTCAACCATAAATTTGTAGGATTTATTCAATCTTTCACTCCTCATTTTAGGTACAATACAATTAAGGTATGATTATTACCATTGGTTTCAAGCAGCGTATTAGCCACTTATCGTCAAGATAATGGACTCGTTAAGAAATGCAGAAATGTCAATTCATTTATATATGTGTCTACCTGTGTGAGCTGAATTTTTGTATTTTTTCCGCTTAGGAATGAGAAGAGGCATCGCTTTCTTTGCTCCTCCCCATTTCCTTGTTGCTTCACATGGGGTTGGTTTCTCGATTTATTCACCATTTGTTTCTTCTTCACTCCCTACTTCTCTTTCTGTTTACATATCTATGTCACACCATACCACTCTTAAATGTATTTAGGCAGAATATTGTTTCTTTGGTATATTACATTGTCATCTATAATATGTGTTGAAAGGAAAAAAATGTTGAATGGATAAAATAAATTTAATATGAGTTACTAACACATGTTTCGGCCAGGAGTTGTTCATGTACACGTATTCTATTATTTTTTTCGAACACTTCAAAATTCTTCGTATTTTGACCATTTTAACTTCAAATATCAAACATTTTCCATTTGATGAAGGCCGTTTTCTTTGTATGCTTAAATATTTTATAATTTTCTATTATTTTATTTTATATTTAAAATAATAATAAATAGAATACATGTGTTACATGAAAAAACTCCTGGCCGAAACACGTGTTAGTAACTCATATTAAATTTATTTTTCCTTTCAACATATCGTTGGATTCATTTCCATTTTTTCAACTTACGTATATATATATATATATATATATATATATAATAATATGCACACACACACATATATATAAACCCATTACTCAGTAACCGCCCCTCATAGGAGTGTATATATTTGTACTACTGTTCTTGTTAATATATTTGTTTAACTCATTTCCTGTCTTTTCTTTATTCTGGCCCCTAACCAGGCCACAACAAGAGCCCAGTCTGCCATACTATTTACCTATAGCTGGAGGGAGAATAGTTTGATTCATACATTTTCCAATGATATTAGTGCTATGGGGAACTGTGGCTTCGTCCAGGAATTGAATTCGGTCGACGAGTCCATTTCCTGTGACTCTAACCAGTACATCACCGCGTTTTCAATATCAATATAAAGAATAGTTAATTAATTCTGTGGGTTTCCAAGAATAATGATTCCACGTAAAAGAAAGCTGATTGCATTGGACAAAGATGTATTTCAATAGAATGTCGAGAGACAAGAATCGAAGATCTGCAGCAAATTACAGAGTAGCAACAACACAATGTGTGAATAAGAAGTTAATAGCAATCTTCATTCTTTTCTTATACTCACCCTCTTGGCTTTTGCGCTCATTTCCCATTCGTATGGAGCTTTGCTCGAGAACCTAGGCAAACCAAATTGCCGCGCCTACAGCTCTAGTATACAAGCCTCATGTGCAGCAAAGGTGCTAATGTGATCATGCAGTTTACCAGAGTCAGCTTTTGAACATCCCCCCTACCCCAAGGCTATCCTCACGTAGGGTATAACTTCATTTTGCAGGTCCTTGGCTGCAAATGAGCGTATGTTTTCGGGCAAATTTTTTTTTTTTTTTTTCCCCGCCATCCTATCAGCACAGCGATTGGTTAATAAGGAATTTCAGGAATAAATGAGGAGACGGTCCATCCGAACTTAATCTAGCCTGCCAAAGTAAACATCAAAAAGTTTTTAGATTTAATCTCATCTAATACAGAAGAAAGATGAAGGGGGTCCCCTTTTGCTTGGAGCTCTCCAAAATGTTGAGATCAGGAAAGTTATTGACTTAAGCTGCTTGAACAGAAAATCACAAAGCTGAACAAGGCCAGTATCATAAAACATTATAAATTGTTATATTGAAGTTTTTGTTCGGTATGTTTTGATTGCTATTTTAGGTCACTAGTGGATTACTAAGATAAAATATTAAGTATCCTCTATTTGAAGGAACAGAGCTAGGGAAAATTATGATTGTACTAGCTGAACTTGTGGAAATCCAAGTTTAATCCATGGTTAGAAATAAGGATTAAAGATCTATACAATATTTTTTAATGTTTTATTTCGGATTTACATATACATCCAATGATATATATATTTTATGAGAACAAAGGAACAAAGTGGGAAGGATAACTAAATAATTAGATAAAGCCTGGTATTTTGTAGTTATTTAAAACTATTTTAGCTAGAAATGTTGATATGTTAAAGTTATTTAGTTATAATTCCCACTTTGTTCTCATAAATCAGTCCATTAATACTTTTTCTTGTCTTTTGTTGAATGCATTTCTTCGAGTTACGTCACGCATCATGACATCTTCGCGTGTGTGGATCATGACTCATCTTTCAAAAATATAACGCCTGAACAAATACAGTTACACAACAACAACAAAAATTTTATAAAGATTTTTAATCTCCTGTCATCTATAAAACATCCATCTATTTCTTCTCCCCATAATACATCCTGATGAAGGTTTAAAGAAACCGAAACGTTTAAGCGTTGATAAATAAATTCATCTTATTTTGGAACACTTATTTTTTCAAATTTCTCTGATATTGTCGGATTATTCCATATTTACTCCCATATTTGTACAACAGTATCATCTTGCAACACCTTTGGTTAAAAATGAGACCATCAAAATCATCCAAGATTAAATTCAAAAATGTAAATCCTGATTATCTACCGATTTTTATGAGTGTCATCACCTCAGCTAAATATTGAACCATTCTGTTTTTATTATAAGGAAGAAAAAGACCATGCTACAGAGAAAAAATATAACAAGAAAGAAAAAGAGTAGGGAAAGATAGAGAGAGGGTTGAGTGCATGGAAGTGATAATGCTAATCTGTTTCAAGTGAACATAATGAAAAGAAGAAACGGAAGAAGAAAAAGAGTGAGATAGAGAGTTAGATCAAGATTATTATATTTTTGACAAATTGAACCTATTGCAAAACTCTTAAGTAAACATATCAACGTTTTGTTAATAATTAAATTATTATCATACTGTGGTTTATCCACAGTCCTGTTATAATTATTAATTTCTCTGTAGTTTGTGTGGTAAACTTATTGAGTTAGCTATTCCCCTTCCCCTGGACAGATATACACTAGATATATATATATATATATATACACAACATGTTGTTTGATTGTTACTATCATAGGAAATGGACATAGATGAGTTCAATTCCTGGACAAGGCTGTTGCATTCACCAGTGTTAATATCCTTGGAAAAGTATGATCCAACTATTTCCCCTCCAGTTATAGGTAAATAGTAGGGCAGACTGGGCTCAACCTTGGTTAGGTAACCAGTCTAGGAGAAGGAAAGCTCTGTTAAACTCACTTATGAAATTGACCTTTGTCTGTCACACGCTATTTCATCGGAAAGGCGGTTGTATTGGAATATGCATATACACACACAGATCCAAGTAAGATGAACAAGACACCTTAGCTGTTGATTAGTGAACTTTTTGCTTTTTATTTATCAACTACTGTGATGCCATTTCTTAAGGTTTGTTGGACTGTAGTTGTAACACGAAAACATTTTGGTGGATAGATTCTTTGTCACCTTAGAGAATTCAATATAAAAGTGTCAGTATTATTGTTGATAACACAGTCTTTCTATTAACATTTAGCCACACACATAAAAAAATTCCAACTCTTCTTATAATTTATTCATTATTTTTATTAAAACTAACACACACAAAAAACCCTAATTTTGATGATATTGTCTGTGGGTGTTGGGAGTTGAAACTCCATGTCAATTTGAAATTGAAACTTAGTTCTGTTCCCCTTAAATAAAAATGTTGTGTGCATCAATAAATGTTGAAAATTTTGCACAAAATCATAAGATTTCTTTATTTGTAAACTTCTTATAAAATAAGTAAAATTAATTTTAGAAATTCATTATGAATTTCGCAAATATTTTTTCCATTTAAGTAATACAATTTTTTAATAGTTTATATTTTTTATTACAATGAAAGATTCAAATGTTGAATTATAAGGAACAGCTTTTATAATTTTGATAGTTAATTTATTGAAGTCAGTCGTATATTGTTGGTTGAACAACAGCAAACTGGCTAAGCACAACTGAACTAGTGCCCAAGACAGCTGGTATATATGGAAATCAAGAATTAGTCTATTCATCTATTGTGTGATTCCATTCCTTGAGTCCTGATTGGCTGTTTGGTTTCTATGATGTTATTGAGGCTTCATAAATACCTCGGCATTATGTAGTAGTATTGAAACAAGATTAGATCGCATATTTCAGTTATTTGCTACTTGTTGCCTTGCCTTACCCATTCAATGGTTAATTGAACATAGAATGATATTTAATAATTGTTTCTTTATTTGATGTATGATGATTTTGGTAATTGTGACGTTACGCAGTGACATAGTTTTGCGTTTACAGACAAAGAGAGACTGAAATCTGCATTATTAATAGATATGAAGTTGCTAATTCATTGTAGAACTAAACCAAATCATTGCATTTCCTTCTCATGATTAGATATACATATATATTACAACCCCTCTGAATGAGAAGGATTGCCACAAGACAATTCTTAAGTGGAGTTTAACAGGTTTGAAATTCAGTTTTCCTTTTCTAGACTGCGTTGCCTAACCAAGGTTAAAAGAGCCAAGTCTTGCCTTACTATTTACCATACTGGAGGGAGAGTAGCATGGATGCATACCTTTTCCAAGGGTATTAGCATGAAATGCAAGAGTCTTGTGCAGGATTTGAACTTATTCGCACGTCCATTTCCTAAGACTCCAACCATTACACCCGCACCTTCCCAATATAAATTGGGTTGTTGTTACCCAAAACCACTGTAAAAGGAGCACGGGCAAGTGGCAGAGTGGAAGCGTGGAGTGAGAATTCCCTGCTCCAAGACTAAGCACGTCCATGTATGTGTGTGGCCTGCATGAGGGGTGGGTGCTATAGCCAGTGACTCAAGATTGAACTCACAAACACCTGATCATTGAGTGGGGGAATTGCTGTCACCCTCTGTTTTAGCTAATGGCTTCGGACACTGAGAGAAATAAAGCAGGGCGAGTTCTCTCATGAAAACGTCTTTTTCATGGAGAACAGTGTGTCGTGTTTGATCTTAAATGAAGTGAACTTTTGACAATTGTTGATAAGACTACTAAGAGTGTGCTGCAGATACTTTTTTTTTTTTTCATTGAAGAAACTGATTATTACCGGTTCGTCACTTGAAACTAAACATCTAGAAACACTGCTGACTTAATAGTGTGACTGAGTGTAAAACTCACTACTATTATGTCACAGCGAGACAGTCTTGG
>CM042156.1:6514836-6592336 GCA_023376005.1 Doryteuthis pealeii
GGGCAGGAATCTCAACTCCACGCTTCATCTCTGCCAACTGCCCCTGCTCTTTCTCATGTTTGAGTTTACAAAAACCCAATTTATATATGGAAGTGGCTCGTCATGCGTGGTTATGGTGGTCTTAGGAAATGGATGTGTCAATGCAAGTTCAAATCCTGCACAAGACTCTTTGCATTTCACGCAAATACCCTTGGGAAAAGTATGCATCCATCTACTCTCATTCCAGCTATGGGTAAATAGTAGGGCAGGTTAGGCAACCATAGGAGAAGGAAAACTGAATTTAAACCTGTTAAACTCCACTTAAGAAATTGATCTTGTGGCACATCCTTCTCATTCAGAGGGGTTAATATATATATGTATATCATCATGGGAAGAAAAGCAATGAATTTGTTTAGTTACTACAATGAATTTATGGAAACTTCATATCTGTTAATAATGCAGATTCAGTCTCTCTTTGTCTGTAACCAAAACTATGTCACTGCTTACGTCACAATTACCAAAATCATCAATATATCAAATAAAGGACAATTATGTAGAATAATCATTCTAAGTTCCAATTACCGTTGAATTGGTAAGACAAGGCAACAAGTAGCTGTAACTGAATATGGATCTAATCTTGTTTCAATACTACTGCATAATGCCAGGGTTTTTATGAAGCCTCATAAGATCATAGAAAACAAGCAGCCAATCAGGACTCAAGGAATGGAATCACACAAATAGATGAATGGACTATTCTTGATTTCCATATATACCAGCTGTCTTGGGCACTAGTTCAGTTGTGCTTAGCCAGTTGCTGTTGTTCAAACCAACAGTATACTGACTGACTTCAATAAATTAATATTATTGAAATAAATAAAAGCTGTTCCTTATAATTCAACATTTGAATCCTTTCAATTGTAATAAAAAAACTATGAAACTAATTAAAAAATTGTATTACTTTAAAAAGGAAAAAATTATTTGCGAAATTCATAATGAATTTCTAAAATTAATTTTACTTATTTTTATAAGAAGTTTACAAATAAAGAAATACTTATGATTTTGTGTAAAATATTCAAAATAATTAACAATTAATTGATGCACACAACATTTTATTTGAGGGGAACAGAACTAAGTTTCAATTTCAAATTAACATGGAGTTTTCAACTCCCAACCCCCACAGACAATATCTTTCAAAAATTAAGGTTTTTTTTCGTGTGTGTTAGTTTTAATAAAAATAATGAATAAATTATAAGAAGAGTTTGGGATTTTTTTATGTGTGTGGCTAATTGTTAATAGAATAGACTGTGTTATCAACAATGATACTGACACTTTTATATTGAATTCCTCTAAGGGTGACAAAGTAATCTATTCCACCAAAATGTTTTTCGTGTTACAACTACAGTCCAACACACCTTAAGAAATGGCATCACAGTATGTTGATAAATGAAAAGCAAAAAGTTCACAATCACTGCTTAAGGTGTCTTGTTCATCTTACTTGGATGCTGTGTGTGTATATATGCATATTCATCAACCCCTCCGCATGAATAGCGTGTGACACAAGGTCAATTTCTTAAGTGGAGTTTAACAGAGCTTTCCTTCTCCTAGACTGGTTACCTAACCAAGGTTAAAGAGCCCAGTCTGCCCTACTATTTACCCATAGTTGAATTCATACCTTTCCCAAGGATATTAACATAATGGTGAATGCAAACAGCCTCGTCCAGGAATTGAACTCATCTTATGTCCATTTCCTATGATAGTAACAATTAAACAACATGTGTGTGTATATGTATATATATATGTATAGTGTATATCTGTCTAGGGGAGGGGAGTATCTAACTCAATAAGTTTACCGCACAAACTACAGAGAAATTATATAATTACTAATAGTTGGTGGTTGGATCAGAGTTTGATCACCTCTGATAGGGTCAGCAGGGTGAGGGAAGTCTGATGTTGGAAGACCCGAAACTTCCCAATGTACCCTGCAAATGACATCACTGATGACAACCACCAGCGCCCCAAATGTAGGAGCGTATATTTGAAGTATAGGACCTGTGGATAAACCACAGTATGATAATAATTTAATTATTACAACATTTGATATGTTTACTTAAGAGTTATTGCAATAGTTCAATTTGTAAAAAATATAATAATCTTGATCTCTCTATCTCACTCTTTTTCTTCTTCCATTTCTTCTTTTCATTATGTTCGATTGAAACAGATTAGCATTATCACTTCCATGCACTCAACCCCTCTTTCTATCTTTTTCTTTCTTGTTATATTTTTTTCTCGGTAGCATGGCCTTTTTCTTCCTTTATAATAAAAACAGAATGGTTCAATATTTAGCTGAGGTGATAACACTCATAAAAAATAAGAATTCGGTAGATAAGCAACTGTAGATAATCAGGATTTACATTTTTGAATTTAATCTTGGATGATCTCATTTTTAACCAAAGGGTGTTGCAAGATGATAACGGTTGTACAAATAAGGTACATGAGTATTGATATACAAGGTGTGTCAAAAAAGTATTGAGATATTTTGTACTTTTTGACACACCTTGTATTCTGAAAAACAATAATCTTCCATTCATTCTTCATTTCTATCTTGGTAAATACAGCTTTAAACTTGGTACTTTTTTGACACAACTTTAATAAATAAAGCAAAAAATTGTGCAATCCAACAACGAAGAAAGCCAAAATTATAAAATATATATATATATATATATATATATGGGAGTAAATATGGAAATAAATCCGACAATATCAAGAAATTTGAAAAAACAAGTGTTCCAAAAATAAGATGAATTTATTTATATTTCGGTTTCTTTAAACCTTCATCAGGGTGTATTATGGGGTGAAGAAATTGATGGATGTTTTATAGATGACAGGAGATAAAAAAAAATCTTTATAAATTTTTTTTTTTTGTTGTGTAACTGTATTTGTTCAGCATTATATTTTTGAAAGACGATTCGCAATCCACACATGCGAAGATGTAACTTGAAGAAATGCATTCAACAAAAGACAAGAAAAAGTATTAATGGACTGATTTTATGAGAACAAAGGGAACAAAGTGGGAATGATAACTAAATAATTTTAACATATCACCGTTTCTAGCTAAAAGAGTTTTAAATAACTACAAAATACCAGGCTTTATTTAATTATCATTCCCACTTTGTTCCCTTAAAATACATATATATATATATATATATATATCATTGGATGTATATGTAAATCCGAAATAAAACATTAAAAATATTGTATAGATCTTTAATCCTTGTTTCTAAACCATGGATTAAACTTGGATTTCCACAAGTTCAGCTAGTACATCATAATTTTCCCTAGCTCTGTTCCTTCAAATAGAGGATACTTAATATTTTATCTTAGTAATCCACTAGTGACCTAAAATAGCAATCAAAAACATACCGAACAAAAAACTTCAATAATAACAAATTTATAATGTTTTATGATACTGGCCTTGTTCAGCTTTGATATCTCTGTTCAAGCAGCTTAAGTCAATAACTTTCCTGATCTCACATTTTGGAGAGCTCCAAGCAAAAGGGACCCCCTTCATCTTTCTTCTGTATTAGATGAGATTAAATCTAAAAACTTTTGATGTTTACTTTGGCAGGCTAGATTAAGTTCGGATGGACCGTCTCCTCATTTATTCCTGGAAATTCCTTATTAACCAAATCCGCTGTGCTGATAGGAGGCGGGGAAAAAAAAAAAAATTTGCCCGAAAACATACGCTCATTTGCAGCCAAGGACCTGCAAATGAAGTTATCACCCTACGTGAGGATAGCCTTGGGGTAGGGGGGATGTTCAAAAGCTGACTCTGGTAAACTGCATGATCACATTAGCACCTTTGCTGCACAATGAGGCTTGTATAACTAGAGCTGTAGGCGCGGCAATTTGGTTTAGCCTAGGTTCTCGAGCAAGCTCCATACGAATTGGAAATGAGCGCAAAAGCAAGAGGGTGAGTAATAAGAAAAGAATGAAGATTGCTATTAACTTTCTTTATTCACACATTGTGTTGTTGCTACTCTGTAATTTGCTGCAGATCTTCGATTCTTGTCTCTCGACATTCTATTGAAATACATCTTTGTCCAATGCAATCAGCTTTCTTTTAGCGTGGAATCATTATTCTTGGAAACCCACAGAATTAATTAACTATTCTTTATATTATGATATTGAAAACGCGGTGGTGTACTGGTTAGAGTCACAGGAAATGGACTCGTCGACCCGAATTCAATTCCTGGACAAAGCCACAGTTCCCATAGCACTAATATCATTGGAAAATGTATGAATAACTATTCTCCCTCCAGCTATAGGTAAATAGTAGGGCAGACTGGGCTCTTGTTGTGGCCTGGTTAGGGGCCAGAATAAAGATACAAGACAGGAAATGAGTTAAACAAATATATTAACAAAGAACAGTAGTACAAATATATACACTCACTATGAGGGGCTGTTACTGAGTAATGGTTTTATATATATGTGTGTGTGTGCATATATATATATATATATATATACGTAAGTTGAAAATGGAAATGAATCCAACGATATGTTGAAAGGAAAAATAAATAAAGGAAAGAAAATATTGAATGGATAAAATAGATTTAATATGAGTTACTAACACGTGTTTCGGCCAGGAGTTTTTTCATGTACACATGTATTCTATTTATTATTATTTTAAATAGAAAATAAAATAAAATAATAGAAAATTATAAAATATTTAAGCATACAAAGAATAACGGCCTTCATCAGAATAAAATGTTTGATATTTGAAGTTAAAATGGTCAAAATACAAAGAATTTTGAAGTGTTTGAAAAAATAAATAGAATACATGTGTACATGAACAAACTCCTGGCTAAAACACATGTTAGTAACTCATATTAAATTTATTTTATCCATTCAACATTTTTTTTCCTTTCAACACATATTTATAGATGACAATGTAATATTTGATAGAATATACCAAAGAAAACAATATTCTGCCTAAATACATTTAAGAGTGGATATGGTGACATAGATATGTAAACAGAAAGAGAAGTAGGGAGTGAAGAAGAAACAAATGGTGAATAAATCGAGAAACCCAACTCCATGTGAAGCAACAAGGAAATGGGGAGGGGCAAAGAAAGCGATGCACTACTCTCATTCCTAAGCGGAAAAATACAAAAATTCAGCTCACACAGGTAGACACATATATAAATGAATTGACATTTCCTGCATTTCTTAACGAGTCCATTATCTTGACGATAAGTGGCTAATACGCTGCTTTGAAACCAATGGTAATAATCATACCTTAATTGTATTGTACACTAAAATGAGGAGTGAAAGATTGAATAAATCCTACAAATTATGGTTGAGAGTAGAGGAAAATGTGGATATAACAACACAAACGTCTATGTTCAATTGATATTTCGCCTCATTATTGGTTAAGGCTTCCTCAGAAGTTTATTGATTTAAGTGCTTACATTCTGCTTTTATAGTTAAAAGTTAAATGCGTAGGGGGAGGAGAGAAAAAGGGATGGGGTATTGGTGGGTAGTCTAGGGGAATGAGAAGAAAGTCGGGCTTGGTATGTGTGGAAGTGGTGTTTTCATTTTTATGGGATCAGTCAGTTGACTTTGAAGAGAAATTTTATACAAGCACTTAAATCAATAAATTTTTGACTAAGCCTCAACCAATAATGAGATGAAATATCAATTGAACATAGCCGTTTGTGTTGTTATATCCACATTTTCCTCTACTCTCAACCACACACTATAATGAATAAATAAATAAATATATAATATAGAATGAATAGAGAATGAATGAGAAAAGTATTGGCATGAAAAGGTGCTCAATGCTAATAAAGCAGACCAGATTTATAATCAATAGTAATGGTATTATGGATGATTTGGACTCATAACTTAGTTTCATGGTTATGCAATCCTCAGATGAGTCAAATGGTTGAGATCTTAAAAACCAGGTTTTAAAAAAAACAACTGTTTTTTTAAGATCTCAACCATTTGACTCATCTGAGGATTGCATAACCATGAAACTAAGTTATGAGTCCAAATCATCCATAATATCATTAGTATTGATTATATATATATATATATATATATATATAATGAGAATTTTAGTGTCTTTTCCGCTGTGTCAGCAGGGCTTAGAATAGACTGGCTGTATCCCCCGCAAAAGAGGAGTCCTGAGTATGACATAAATAATGATCATTTCATTTATGGTAATTTGGACTTGACTTGTTATCATTTTAATAAATACATTTACGGTGTGAATATTACCATTGGTTTCAAAGCATTGTATTAGCCACTTATCATCAAGATAACACACTCATCAAGAAATGCATGGAATGTCAATTCATTTATATATAATCTTTATCCTACCCACTCATTCTCAGTCATGGAAGATTCTTTCATATTGAATAAAGAATAATTTGTCTCGACCAAAATAAATGCAAATGGCAGTTGAAGAATTGAAAAAATGTCATTTTGCTGCCTGATAATGTCTGCTAGCAGATTGCTAAAATTATGAAGAATCCATAGAAAATGTTGATTTTATTTTACCTTGCTCGTTAACTTGACCTTTTTCTCTAATCAAATTCTTATCTGCAAGAATTCCTTACAGCCAAGAAATTTTACAGTCAATTGAAGAAACCTCTAATGATTTTTAGATTGACAAAAATTTATTAAGAGAATCGTTAACTTTTTGGCAATCTATAGGGCTGGTTAAGCTTAGTCAGTATTGTGTCCAACCAGGAACCACAAGGTTCCTGGTTCAATACCATCTCTCGCCAAATTAGCTTATAAGTAGCAAAAGGATCTGTGCGGTAAAGTAAGGAGCTGACGATAGGTGTGGTGTTCCACCTCAGATGCAAAAACAATCTCCTTGGTCTAGCACTAGTGAAAAGGGGATAGACTTCCTCACTGACTGGCTGATACCGACTTTAAGCCACCCTGATGACTTTACTTTGTATATACTAGTAGGACCTGTGGATATACCACAGAATGATAATTTAACTATAACAACATTTGATATGTTTACTTAAGAGCTATTGCTAAATAAATCAACATGTAAAAGCTTGATTTAACTCTTTTTTTTTCTTTCTTTTCATGTTTAATTGAAACTGATTAGCATGCTCACCCCTGCTCCACTTGCTTTCTTTCTTAATGGTCCATTATTTAGCTGAGGGGACAACACTTATAAGAAATAAGAATTTGGTGAATAAGTGATACAAGATAATCAGGATTTACATTTTTGTATTTCATCTTAAATGATCTCATTCTTAACCCGAGGGTGTTGCAAGGTGATAACAGTTGGAAGAGTAAGGAATAAGAGTATTAATATATATATAAGTTTCTGTATGTCTGTACAATGACTGAGTGAACATCCTTTTATAACAGAAAATTAGTGGAGACCAGCAAAGACCAAATTTCAATAAAATCCACTCCCTATTTTTGTTTAAAAACTTTTCACCCTTCATTTTCCATAAGAAAAACTAGATAAAAACATAAGGGTATGATACTAAATGATATACTAAAGAATTAATTTCTTAAAAATGATCAAAAAATAAAACAAATTAATAAAGGATAAAACATGATAAAAAGCAAATAAAAGAAAAAAGTACAAACAAGAATAATATTGGTCATTGTTAATGGAATGAGAACAATCTATTCCAATTGATTAAATAAAAGAGTTTGGTTCAAAGTTTATGAAGACTTCAGAGTTCAACAAGAAACACCTGAAGAAGGACAAAGGGCACATTGGCTGAAATGTTCTGTATATAACAATAAAGAAAGAGACAACAGTCAAAAAAATCTAAATAACACAAATCATCAAACCTCATCTCAAAAATTAAGATAAACGATATCAAAAATACTAGCAGAAAAAAAATAAATGAATAAAAACAGCCTCTGGGTGGTATAAAAATATCTTAGAAATCTAATTTTTTTTTAATAATATGTATAAAGAATAGTTTTCCTATCAAAATTCAAATAAATATGTTTTCTTTATAATGCAACCAAGTTTCTAATTAAGATTAATTCAAATATTTTAAGCTTTTCTTGGGGTGTGGCATCAAAACCATTCTGTTTTGATTATCGTCTGTCGTAAATTTATAAACAAATAATCAAAACAGAATTATTTTTTCACCATATAATAAATTTATATAAAATTTAATGTAAAAGAACATTATGGGATTATTTCTTGTTTGTAAATAATTTTCTCATAAAACTCTATACATTAGATAACTTTAAATATATATTGAAATAAAACAATAAATCAATAAAACTGGGCATGTATTTATTAAAATTTTGTTTTAACAAACAATGTGTACCGTTTAATGTTGCATAATTAATTTCTGATTATATATAATACAGGGTTGTTCTTTATTCTATGCATTAAAGATTTTGACAATAATTTAAATACTCATTGATAAACTTACACTAATCTTATGGGTATTGTGATGTAAGTAATGACATAGTTTTGGTTACTGACAGACTGATACGCCATTCAGTTTAGGTCAGTTGGTAGGGCATCCGGCTTAGAAGCACAAGGTTCTGGGTTCAATATCGGCCCCCACCAACTCAGCATATGAGTAGCATGGCTTTGAACTGTGCGGTAAAGTGGGGAGTTGATGGTAGGTGTGGCGCTACATCTCAGACGCAAAAACAATTTCCAGTCTTTATTTTGGGTCCCTGGTCTAGTGAAAAAGGGATAGACTCGTTTGTTGTTTGGCTGATACCAACAATAAGCCACTTTACTCACAAAATTTGTTGGCAGTTCTTTTTCTTTCCCTCATCTTTTAAATGTATAACAAATTATTTGATTGGTTATCCTTTTAGATACACCATGAAAAAAAAAAAAAAAAAAAGATCATTTCATTTGGTAGAAAAATAGAAATTTACAGCATATGAACTTGAGCAAAATCACTTGTGAGATCAGTCAACTTGAACTGTCGACTGACCGTAGACTTAGTAGTTCTCTCCTAAATGCTCACACATTTTTACTGATAAAAGCTAATCCTAAGCTCTTGAAAAAGTTGAAAAAGAACAGAAGTCTTTCATGTTTTTCTTTCATCTCTCTATTACACACTGCAATGAAGATAGAAAAATAAAGTGATATCCATATCTTAAAGATGAATTAAGATGATTTAAGATGAATTACCAGATAAATCTTCGATACTACCAACATTTAAACAACATTAAAGAGAATAAAAACTGAATGTACTAGCAGGAGTCAAAAGTTTTGCAATATTTTGGTACGTGCTAGTTGCTGAAGTGAGCGAGTTGAAGCTGTTGAAGAATGTAGCTTAATTATTATGGTCTATGGGGAATGAAAAGAAAACTAATCAGATTTCTGGAGAGAGAGAAGAAAAAAGAGATAAGAACAAAGAGAGGTTAAAGTTTGAAATAATAAACACTCAACGCTGGGGGGGGGGGTTATCCACTGACCAACCAATGATCCCAGGACTAAATTTAAAAATAGTTCTAGTTTCTGAGGGGAGCGGAAGTTGGGTGATCCCCCCCCATATTCGGGATGAGAAACGGAAGAAGAAAAAAAAAACGGTCTTTTTCGACTGGGTTTTCATAAGGGGCAGACAGGGCTTCCCCCATGATGTGTTTGCGCATAGTAGTACCAAACATGATTTACGATAGAATAATTTGACCTTACCCTCTCACTGAAAAAGAAAACATGAACATAGGAAGGAATAAACAACCCCTTTGTGACTATACGACTTGCGTATGTTGTCTCTGAACTAACGATGACTCCTACTACGACCCGACTGGCCCTATGCAACAAGTGAACAACAACGACAACTAAGTATATGTGGATTTGTACATGAAGCAGTTGCGAGAGCCACTGCCAGTACCTTACGGTAGGATTAAAGAGGTGGGAAAGTTGCTGTGAGCAGTTTACAGTAGGCAAAAATTTAAATTGAATTGGCAATAAAACACGATTATTTCATTAAGTTAAAAATTATAAAGGTAAACTTTAAAATTTTGTCATACATATTCTATACTTTTTTGTATTATCATTTAATTGTCAAAAAAAGGAAATTGATATACCAGGAATAGTGGAAATTTGAAAGGTTAGAAAGTCATTCTCTAAGTATAAAAAACATGATTTTCTTTCCTATAGTCCAGTTTAAAAATCGGAAAGGGTAACCCAAAACCTAACTTAGAATTGCGATGTGTGTACCATTGAGGAACGAGAAAGTTTATTGTAAGCACTCAGGAATATTCCATATTTACATCTGGGAGATACCATTCCCTGCGTCCTGATTATCTGCTGACTTTAATGGGGTTATGGTGCTTAGATAAATAAACCATCATTCTGTACTATGCTTGTAGCAATGCAAGAACTGTATTTAGTTACAGCTTGTTTGCTACCTTAGTCTGCCAATTTGATTTCTACATCTCTCTCTCTCTCCTGCATACAGGCAGGGCTCTATGAGGGGTATGTCATTCTTTAAGGCTTGCTACCTTTGTCTGCCAATTTGACGGTAATTGGGTTTCTACCTTTGGTTGAAATCTATGGCATGTCAATCCTTGGGTCACTTTATACCAAAGACATTTTATTCTATTTGTTGGGTTTCCAATTTTTTTCTTTAAGCTCAATGTCTTTTAAAACACATTTTTAAATTCATTTTTTGATCTATTTAACCCATAGATGGGACCCTAAAAAGGTACTACCACTCTGGGTCAGAGTGGACCTGGAGGTAATGTTGAGGAAGGGTTACTCCACACTCACCAGAGCCCCAAACTTCACCACTAGATGCAGTTTAACATCATACACAGGACACATGCTAGTTTGTGGTGTATATCTATGCATATATAAAGGGCAGTTGTGTGTGTGTGTGTATGTGACTGAAACTACAAAAATAAAACAATTAACGGTATAACTATCATCATATCTTGCTTTTTAAGTAAAAATAATGAAGATTTGATTTATATTTATGAAGATAATTAAAAAATAAAATTTGAATAGTAATACTATGGATTTAATTGCATTTTAAATGGGAGACATTAATTTTTCTTTTCAGATGGTCCATTTCTTATTTTCTGACACCCCCCCCCCCCACTAGGGTGGATCAACACACGATCATTTTTATGTAGAGATTTTAATGAGACATCCTGCGACGATCTAACTCATGATTCGGTAATAATGGATCTACAAGACTAACTTTTTTGCCCCCTCTCTACCTGGACAATGCCATGTAGCCGTTTCTAGTATATTATATATCAAACTAGCATATGTCTTGTATATGACGTATATATCAGTTCAAGTCTTGGAATGTACCCACTGTGGTTGATAGTATCATGGTAGTTGGTGCATTGCCATATTGTGCATTGCTTCACTTTGCATGTGATTTAAAAACTGCACAGATGGTTTGGTTTCTTTCTTTAATGGCCTATCAACCTTAATTGGTTATGCAATGCCAAATCCATCCTTGTATAAGAACAGTAGTGGTACGATTTAGATTATAGCTGAGGGAGTTAATACCTTTCCTAAAGGTATTAGTCCTAAAGTGAATGTTATAGAACAATTGGAGTTTGAATTAGCTTACTATGATGTTGCATGTGATCTTAAATCATGGAAGCAACATCCCACAGGAAAGCAGCTATGCCCACTGTCACACAAATCATCCAAGCTGGAGAAGTAAGGATGAGCTCATAAGCGACATCCTTCCGTGGAAACCAGCACATGGACATGCTAGTGCAGGTCGTCCAGCAAAGACCTATGTAGACCAGCTCTGTGCAGATACTGCATTCTGTGCGGAGAACCTCCCAGGATCAATTAATATTACATATGGTTGGTGAGAGGTTGTCATAGACATCTGTGCTGCTGGCACAACAGGATGTTGCATTCCAGAACATTAGCTACTACACCTGACACCGACTTCATTCAAATTTCCATGATTTTCTCATACCATCAGATTTTATTCCAAACCTTACACTATTTAATAATGTAAAGTCATCGGGGTGGCCTAAAGTCAGTATCAGCCAGTCAGCAAGGGAGTCTATCCCCTTTTCAATAGCACTAGACCAAGGAGATGGTTTTGGCCTCTGAGGTGGAGTGCCACACCTACCATCAGCTCCTTACTTTACCGCACAGATCCCTGTGCTACTCATACGCTGAGTTGGTGAGGACCGGTATTGAACTAGGAACCTTGTGGTTTCTAGACGAACGCTCTACCGACTGAGCTAACCCGGCCCCTTACATTGTGTTATATTTTATGTGGTCTTATAAATTGTTGACAAGACCCTGTAGTTAGTTTGAAATAGGTTCGTTGGAGTTAAAAGCGTAGGCGGGTAGATTTCCATTGGATGACCCCTAGAGAGGTGTGAATCTTGTGCGCCATGAGAAAACCGTAACTAATAAGATTTAGTTTCAACCTTATGCTGGAGCAGAGAGCATCGGCCTCTTTCTGCTGGGATTGAATCTCACCGCGCTGTAAATAAGAATGGGCTAGAAATGAAAATCTTGATCAAGGAAAAAATGTCTTGTGGATTAATTAATTGCATGACTAAAAGGTTAGCCCTTAGTAAGAAGACTAAATGACAAGATGACCAGCGAAAGAAGTAGAAGAGGAAATATGGCAACTAGAAGTAGTAAAGAAGAAGTGAAGCAACAAGTAAGTCTCTACTCTTCATCACCCGAGTTTCCTCTCTTGATTGTATATCTGGTGTTGGGTATATCTGGCTATACAACAATTGGATTGATAGGTTTTGCCTTCAAGAGAATTTATATAATCTTCCTTTAGATTCTGCTAACAAAGAAAAAACAAACTATCATATCTCTCTACAAAGAAACAAAAATATCAATTCCATCAGATGAAGGTAATGTCATGTTTTCTTTGAAGGATACTGTTTATATACAATATTAACTCTTCCTATAGATTCTTAGAATCATTGTTGCTTGATGTTAAAGATAATAAATTATCCCTTTCTCAACACAGAAGTGATGGTTTGAACTGGAAAATCAGAAATAATCCCATGTGCTTCGGTTTTCTATGCATACAAATTCTAAAACTCTTCTCTGCAGATTATGACAACATTAAAAAAAAAAAAAAAAAAAAGGGGGTCTATTATGATTCTTTTCTATTGTTTGGTTGGTTATTTGTCTTACGGTATGTCAACTCTTTTCAGGTCATTTAATGCTGAATCCAGTCGTTTTTGATAGAGGACTCCGGTTGTTGACAGTACTTGCTGTTGCTTAAATGCTCACCTAATTAAGTAAAAGCTCATTACTGCTTAACTCTGGTGATCTAGTGGGAACCGGTGCTTTAAGCGTAACTTGACAGTAATATTATTGTTGGGAATCATTATTAAAGCAACAAGAAAAAAACGGTGTGAACATAAAGTAAGGGATCGATTTTGTATTATAATGTTACAAACTGATCCCCCATTATTTGGCCATTTTCTCTTTTTCTAAGATGAAAGCAATTGTGTGAAACATTATTCTTGATTGGTTGGTGAGTTTTTTTATGGCATACTTACCTTCTTTTGGGTCATTTAATGCTGAATCAAGTAATTTTGATATGTGATAACTTACAGTACCTGCTGTTGCTTAAATGGTCACCCATCTAAGTATTGAACATGCTCATTGTTGCTTAACTTTGGTGATCTAGCATAAACCAGTACTGTTCTTGTGACTTATCCAGAAGCACTTTTTCTATTGGGAATTTTATGGATCATCTAGTTGAGTCTAAACATGATCCAAAACAACTTTCTGATGAAGGCAAATCATCCGGTCGGTGAAGCTTAGAATGCAGACTTTCGTTGGTAGGTTGATTTTTACGGCATGTCAAACCTTGCTGGGTTATTTTGTGCCAAAGACATTGTTTTATTCCTTCTTAATAGTTACTGAAAAATTTTTAAAACATGAACACTGCATTTAAAGTGTTGATCAAATTAGAATATTAATACACTCAAACATTAAACCAAATACAGAAACACACACACGTTACTATCTCCATAGTAACATGGACTGCTGTGAACATCATTTCATGGGTTCCAAGGTCTTGTGAAGATGGGATATTAATCCAAAAATATTAAGGGAACATAAAAAAATAAATGAACATCATACTCATTACCTTTTCTTCCTTCAACATCAATCTACAAACACTATATATATATATATATATTTGTTATTGACTACAATACATTTACAGTGTGATTGTTACCATTGGTTTCAAAGCAGTGTGTTAGTCACTTATCCTCAAGACAATGCACTTGGGAAAGCTTTCACAAAGCTGGTTAATACTCTACTTTGAAACCAATGGTAACAATCGCACATTAAATGTATTGTACACTATAACAAATAAATACAGATCTTACACCTATAATCAAGCACTTTATTTTCATTTCTCTAATAATAAAAAAAACATGAATATATATATATATATATATATATATAATGCATGTATAGGAAAGGCATGGGCCGCTATAAATAAATTATCGGTCATATGGAAATCCAATCTCACAGACAAGTTAAAGAGACAGTTCTTCCAGGTTGTTGTTGTGTCAGTGCTGCTGTATGGCTGCACCACAGGACCCAAATGAAGCGACTAGAGAATAAACTAGATGGGAGCTGCACAAGAATGCTGCGGGTGATCCTGAACAAGTCGTGGAAACAACACCCCACGAGAAAGCAGCTGTACAGCCACCTGCCACATATCACCCAAACCATCCGAGTAAGATGGACAAGACACGTGGGACACTGCTGGAGAAGCAAGGATGAACTCATAAGCGATGTCCTCCTGTGGAAGCCAGCACATGGGCACGACAGTGTGTACTGATGTACATTGATCAGCTCTTTGCGGATACAGGATGCTGCACAGATGACCTCCCGAGAATGATGAGTGATAGGAGATGGAGAGATTGGCATGGATATCCATGCCAACAGCGCGACCTAATGATAATATATATATATGTGTGTGTGTGCATTAATGTCTTTTTAAAAAGCATTATTATAAAATAAAACTCAGATGATGATTTCATTTACATGCCAATAACCATTACACCATTCACACTTTCTGTTATGTAATTGGGGTGATGTGGAGTTATGAGAATAACCTGATTTGTAAATTAGCACAGAAAGTTTTTAGCAATAATTTTAAGTTAGATGATAATGGAAAAGTTTAAATGATGATTCAGCATAGACACATGGTTTCATTGGACAAGTGAATGAGATGTGACAAAGTGAGAGAGAGGAGGAGGAGTGAGAGGTCAGAATGAAATTGAGTCTGAGAGAAGGTGCTGAGAGAGCAAGACATGAATTTCTTGCTCTCAGCAGTTGTGATTTTGGGGGAAATAAAATTATCTTGATAAAAAGAAGTGGCCTTGTGTTATTACTAAAATCTCTTAATGGCACAAGGCAAGATATCTCTTGGCCCCCAAATGGTTTCCAAACTTCAGATAACATAGAACTTCCAGTCAACTGAACAGCAGCCGAGCAACCAGGAATTTCATCCTCTCTGATGTAGTACCAGTCAAGAAAGATAAGTATACGAATATTTCTTATCAAAAATAAATTCATAATAGCCAAATGACAGTTTGTTAAATTTTTCTTTTTTTGCAACTTCTGACACAAAACCTACGCTGCCTAGCGGCTTTACCCCATCCCTAGGAAAGGTTAGGGGAGTAAACCCCAAAAACAAATCAGGAGCCAGAGTACCTAAGTGGTGTGATGCTGAAATCCACTGCTACCCAGCAATCCTGTTACACTACTGCTACCAAACTACATTGGTTCCTTACCTTTCCTTTGGATCACAACGGCAGTGTGGGAGAGGGAGTATTTGCTGCTTGGGCAACAGCTCATCTCCATATGAACCCACCCAGGCTACGTAGTTTTAAAAAATGGACACTACTCCATCTTCTCTTTTAGACAGAAGGATAACAAAAAAACAAAATATATAATTTAATATACCAAACTTGTTGGTAAATCCTCGTGGTGAGAAAAAACCCAGCAATAGTTTGATTGTAAAAATATACTAGGGGAGAAAAAAATTTTTGGGAAAAAAGAAAAGACCAAGATAATCGTACCACCCAAAAATAATATATTGATACAATATTTGGCCAAAAGAAAAAACAATTTATATGTGTATATATATATATATATATATATAAGATATACCTAAGTAGAGCAAATAATAAAGATAAAGCTAATGAGTCAGATAAACCTACTAAAAGTTTTGCTTAATTCTCTTCAGGGCTAAGATCCGACTCTTAGCCCTGAAGAGCATTACGCAAAACTTTTAGTAGGTTTATCTGACTCATTAGATTTATCATATATATATATATATATATATATATATGAAGCTCTAATTACAAAATGTCAACATTTCTTAATAAGTTGTTCATTGAATTGCCAATTGGTTTTCTAAGGAAAATTTCTAATTTAGGCTCAAAGGATTTTAAGATTTCTTTTGTAGGTACATAATTATGAGATCATGTTTATGTTACCCATTTTGTGAAGATAGTACTGATGCCCCTTTAATCATTTCCATGAATATATGATTGACATTTATTGAAGAATTTCATGAAAGTGGCTTCAAGAATTCAGCCAAGCAGTTGGTGAAGGGATGACAGGCTGAGCAATGGCAGTTGGCGCCAAGTCTTCATGGAATATGTATATCTTAAAAAGGCCATAAATATATTGCAACTTGTTTTGGTCTTGAATCAACGGTCGATATTCTTTTGCTACAAAGTTAACTTTCTTCCTTACGCTCAAACTTGTGGGGATTAAAATCTAAAAAAAAAAAAAAAACTCCCATGAGCCTTCACCAGAAGAACCCTCCAAGCATGTGAGGAAAAAAGGACCCACTTCCGACCCCCAAGAGAATCTCTCGGCCATTCGAGTTTAGGCCTTAATTGTGTTTAGTCACTACTACTGGCCAGGGAGATATTTCCTTGCCTCATGGTGGCTATGACCGGTGAATAAAGCCTAAATCATAAAACCACCTTTTGTCTTTGTCTCTTCCTTTTTCTTTTCTTGAATTCCTTCCTTTTCAGTGCGACCAACAAATAAGATGGAGTTAAAAGCAAACCCTAGGAACACGCAGAATCACCTTTAAACCTAAAGTGATAAACCCTCTTGCCACACCCTTTCTTTTATATATATTGTTATGTTGCAGGATCAATTAAATGAGTGTTCAATCATTAGACAAAAATAAAATATATACAATTTAGCATTGAGGGAGTATGTAAATTTTATACTAATCTGATTTCTGTGTTATCTGCTATTGGAGTTCTTCAATGGGTCTCAAACTACTTAGTATATCTTGTCTTGTTGATAGATTTTAATAACAAACACAAGACGCTTTTTTTTTTTAGAGCTCATTTTTTTATCCCTAGTAAAAGGCATCAAATGGTCACACCACCATTGCAATGCATCTCCTCCAAACCATCAGCCAGACTCTCCCATCCATCCACTTTGAACAGACTTTCTCCTCTCACTATCTCTCTTTTACTCTTTGCAGTTTTTGACCAATCACGAGCCAATAAGTCTTTCTAAATTTAAATTCCACTATTATCTACATGAATAAATAAATATGTAGCAATGATTCAACTTGTGCAGGTGTATTTGGATAAAGTGCTAGATCATCTGTGTAGTTAGTATCTGTAATAGTCATTGCAGATTTTTTTTCTTGGTGTTGCTCTTCTAATTTTGCAAGAAAACTTGGACTATGTGGGTCAACAAATTTGTTTTTGAAAGATTCAAAAAAAGATCCTTGTTGTCAAAGTGTTGTATTTTCCACCTTTCTCCGCCTCCTACTGATTTCTTTTCTCTTTGCTTCCTTCTTCTCTCACTAACGCCTGTTCACTGAATGACCGGTTTTGCCTTTTCAGGTAAGTGGGTATCTTTTATCCCCACCCACATAATCATAATACATTACAATCTCCTATAAGACGGCATCTCTCCTCTCTTCTGGCTTCTCATTAGTTACAGCACACCAGCAAGCACTCCTCGACTACATGCCCAGTTCCAACATGTCCATAAGTACTTTTCAACCACAGAATCTATTGACCTTTGGAATAGATAACCTAGGCATATATACACACACACACACATATATATATATATATATTTATACTCTGATGAGTGCCAATCTCTCAAGAAATATGAGGCTATTTTCCCTTTCTCCAACTTCTATTTTATTATTTCTCTGAATGTTTGAGATGAGGCTTAAAGATTAGTATTATCTGCGTTATTCGGACTATTGTCCCCATCTTCTATTTTATTGTTTCCTTCCAGTGGCTTAAATGGTCACCTAATTATGTATTGAACCTCACTGCTTAACTTAAGTGATTTAATGGGAACCAATGCTTTCAGTTTAACTTGACAGTAATCCCTGGTTTTTCATTGTTTAAGTAAATAAAAGATAGTTATCAAAGTAATTAATGATAATAATGATAATAATAATAATAATGTTCTACAGTTTAGATTATTTTTATGGACTAAAATGTATAAATAACTTTTTTCTTTCTAAACATATCTTTGAATTTATGTACAAATTCACCAGAGGTGTTTGTGATGTAATGGTCATCATAAGAAATGGACTTTGTGACCAGAGTTCAAATCCTGGATGTGGCTGTTTGCATTTCATAGAGAATGGTATTTAAGCAAAAAACATTTGTGAACTCAGATTATGATATACAAACGCTTGACCAACCAATTTTACTATCCTCCCATCTGGGGATTGGGTTATATACATGAAACTTGAATAACGGTAATATACTATCCATTTATATCATAATCATCATGTCATGCTAGCAGCATGTATATCCATGACAATCTCTTGCCAGCCATCCCAATCATTCATTGCTCTCAGGAGGTCCTCTGTGCAACATCCAGTATCTGTGCAGAGCTGGTCAATGTAGGTTTTTGCTGGGTGGCCAATGTGCTGGGGTCCATAAGAGAACGTCACTTATGAGTTCATCCTTACTTGCCTAACAGTGCCCAGTCTGTCCTTCTTGGATGGTTTGTGTGATGGGGGGAGTGGCCATACAGCTGCTTTCTTGTAGTGTGTTCTTTCCACCATTGGTTTAATAACGCAAGAAGCATTCTTGTGCAGCTCCCATTTAACTTATTCTCTTGGCACTTTGTTAGGTTCCAAGAGGGTAGCCATACAGTAGCACTGATACAACTATGGCCTGGAAGAATGGTTGCTTTAACTTGTCAGTGTGATCGGATTTTCATATGACTGTACATATTTATATTCTGACATAGAATGTGGTTAATTAACACCTGAAGAAGATATCAGAAGATCTGAAACATGTGTTGCAAATGTAAAATAATAATTTTTTTTAAATTTAAAAACATAATCCATTTTATTTCTCTGAATGTTTGAGATGAGGCTTGATGATTAGTATTATCTGCGTTATTTGGACTATTGTCCTCATCTTCCTTGTTATTTTGGCCGATATGCCCTCCGGCCTTCTTCAGGTATTTCTTGTTGCACTCGGGAACATTCTTAAACATTAGGTTTATAAGTTCCCAAAATTCACACTGGATTGTTCAATTGGAGACATGGCCTAGTGGATAAAGGAGTTAGGTTAAGACAGTTCTAAGATTGCAGGTTCAATCCTGATCAAGGGCAGCAATAACATAGAATAATAATTAACACAGCTTAACGCCTCTACCCCAGCTATGGTTAGCAGAATGAGTACAGGATACGCCCATGGGCTGAATAAAGGGTTAGGTTCAAAGTTCCATGATGGCTTCCGATTACGACAAGAAATACCGGAGGACATATCAGCCAAAACATTGTACAGATAACAAGGAAAATGAGGACAATAGTCCGAATAATGCAGATAATGATAATCCATTTTGTGGGCCTTCTTTTTTATAATATATATATATATGGCTAATTCCATGTCAAATCATCCAGGACATGTCACCCACCCCCATCAATTTTTATGAAATTTTGTACAGATGTGGACCATGTTAAAGTTAGACATTCCCATTTTTCGTGACCCCCCCCTCAAATTTGGAGAGCTAAAAAAATCGACATAACTTTGCCAATTCTTCAAATTGGAAGCTCAAATTTTGGGGATTATCTAACCTCAACACAAACCACATCTGTACAAAATTTAAGAAAAATTGAAGGAGGGTGGGTTGTAATTTTACTTTTTTCTGGATGATTTGACATGGAATTGCCCATATATATGCATATTTCCATATCTAAGTTCTATGGTGTAGGAAGAGATTTGGGTGTTTTATGGTTCAAAGGCAGCTGGACATTGTCGGTGTGTGTTCCTTGGGCTCTCGCTTTCCAGCCCATTTCATTTGGAGGTCGTGCTGAAAAGGGAAGATTTTAAGGAACGAAAAAGACAGAGACAGAAAGTGGTTTTGTGATTTAGGCTTCCTTGACTGGACATAGTCGCCCGTGGCAAGGGGACCCCCCCCCCCGGGAAAGGAAGCAACTACATGCAGTTAAGGCTCAAACTCGAATGGCCGAGATATTCTTTTGGGGGATCGGGAGTCAGTCCTTTTTGTCGCACATGCATGGAGGGTTCTTCCAGTGAAGGCCCATGGGATTTTTTTTATTCTAATTTATTTTATTTCCCACAGTTCTAATGACAGCCAATCTTTGAAGATCTATTATAAATGAAAGGCTTTTTATACTTTCACCTAACTTCCAACTGTTTTATTATTTCCCTCCAGAGATTAAGCTTGCTCCTCTTTTTGTGACTTGACCACAAGTTGCAATCTTCAGAATCAAACGTGGGTCTCATCCACTCCCAACCGTACCCCCTCCCCACCAAATCCTGGTCAGAAGCCAAAGCTTCAAATCCTCAAGAGAAATTTAAAATCAATTCATCATCTCAAATGATTTCTATTTGTTGTCTATTTCTTCTTTAGACAAAAGTAATTTCCCTAGTGAAGAATTTTTTTTTTCAAAGGCAGTGATCAGCTGAGTCTGATTTTCACGATTAACAAAGATCTTTCAAGATTTGAATCAAGCAAGTCTAGAAATGATGTTATCTTGTTTCATTAATCGGCTCAAGTGGTGGTCAGTGTTGTCTACGTTTGTTTAACTAGACTTTAAAGTCCAATTGGACACATAGCCTAGTGGATAAAGGAGTTAGGTTAAGACAGTTCTAAGTGACAGTTACCTCTAGACTTCAGGTTCAATCCTGTTCAAGAGCAGTAGTAACATAGAATAATGATTAACACAGCTTAACACCTGTGCCCCAAGCAATGGTTAGCAGAATGAGAACAGGATACCCCGGTGGACTGAATAAATGGTTAGGTTCAAAGTTCCGTGATGACTCCTGAGGCCAACAAGAAATACCTGAAGAAGGCCGGAAGGCACATTGGCTGAAACGTTGTACAAATAACAATGAAGATGAGGACAATAGTCCAAATAATACTAGACTGTAAAGTTTTGGGGAATAGCTTAACTGGCAAAAATATTCTTTCATTTAATGACAAACGTTTGATTGAAGTAAAATTGAATCTTCCTTGCCATTTCTCGCAGATCCATTTTGACTGAGAGAAACAAGGGGACAGTACAGAAAACAACATCAAAGATAGGGCTAGACAAAAAAAAACACCACCTGACCCCAAACAGGGAAATAACAGTCAGTCTATCACAAACCCTTGACAAAAATGGAATTTAGAACACAATATTCAACATCTGAATTGTAGAATCACCAATTCATTGCCTTTACTCCAAAGTACACTTTGACCTATAGGGGTAGTCCCAGTGTCGCATCTATAGGTCAAATATATCTTCTTGAGATAATGTTTTTAATGATTATTATTAATACATTGGTTCTTAAAATATTAATATTAAAATGAATCAAGTTTCAAATGATTGGCAAGATAGTCAACTATAAGTTATTCTTATCAATATCTATTTACCTTTAAACAGCACCACTCCAAATGTGTGACATCAATATCCTGTGTATGGTACTAAATTGCATCTGATGATGAGGCTCCAATTTTAGAGCTCAGGAGAGTGTGGAATCATTACTTCCAGGTCCACTCTGACCTGCATTTGTTGTACCTGTTAGAGTCCCATAGATATATCTGAATATTATTAGTATTAAGAATCCTTGATAATTGTAAATTATTTCTATTAAGAATAGTTGCTTGAAGTTAAAATCACGTACTGAGGGTGATTATTATTAGTTACTTACAATTTGAATTCAGAGTTTTCCTTCTCCCAGACCAGTTGCCATACCACAGCTAAAGATCCCAGTCTTCCCTACTATTTATCCATAGCTGGAGGAAGCTAATAGTTTGATTCATATATTTCCCAGGGGTATCAGTGTTATATGAAATGCAAATAGCCTCGTCCAGAATTTAAACATGGGTCCATTTCCTATGATTGTAACCATTACATCGCAAGTACTTAAATATCATCATGAAGAAAGTTGGTTTGGTTTGTTTTACGGCATATCAACCTCAGTGGGTCATTTAATGCTGACAAAGTTTTGAAATAAA
Source organism: Doryteuthis pealeii (assembly GCA_023376005.1). NCBI lineage: Eukaryota > Metazoa > Mollusca > Cephalopoda > Myopsida > Loliginidae > Doryteuthis > Doryteuthis pealeii. Next base: position 6,537,272 of record CM042156.1, read on the forward strand.
TTCATTCTTAATGGATACTCAATTTTTGTTATAAACATTTGTCTATTTAACCCATAGATAGGACCTTAACAGGTACTACCACTCCAGACCAGTGGTGATGAAGGAGTACTCTACATTCCCCAAACCTCCAAAAGTGGAACCTCACCATCAGAGAGTTTAACGTCATTCCCAGGACATGAAGACCCTCAGCCACCGCCTTCTAGCACCTATATGATAAAAAGGGCAATAGGTTGGGACAATCATATAGGTGCTCGGGCTTGACATAACCAGCCAATTGATCGGAGGGGGCCTCTCCAACTGCCCATCTAGCCTAAGCATTATGAGTCGCCATGCACGGCCAACAGGTGGCCCTATTGAGAGAATCTTACCCCACTACAGAGGTGCAGTCAGTGTATTCTAATGCCCCAGCCAACAGGGCGGAAAGAAAGTTGATGAGACAAAGATGATATAAATGAAGAGATAACAATGAGATAGATTGCCTATATCATTGAGAAAATTCAGACAGGGGGTTACAAAAAAATTACAGAAATGAAATGAGGATAAAAGCTTGCATAAAAGCCAACCGACTGATGAATTTGAAAATCTCTGTCTATTATCTTTGTTTCAAAACTATCAAGATTCATTTAGGTCTGTCTGTTTATATCTCTGTCTCTGTCTCTTTGCATCTCTGTCATTCATTTTAGATCTCTCTTTATCTGTATCTTTTTGTACCTCTATTTTTATGTCATGTTATATCTCTGTTTCAGCTTAACACCATACTCAGAACACTAAGACCCACAGCCACCGCCTTCTAGCTCATATATGATAAAAGTAATTGGGGGTTTGCCATAAAGGGCAATAGGGTTGAGACAATCATATAGATGCTAGGGCTTGACATGATTAGTCAATTACTTAGAGGGAGCCTCTCCAACCACAAAATGAAGTGTTGCATGTCATACACTGCTCATCCACCAAGATTCCATCCTTAAGTATCACAAGTCAAAGCCCACAACCAACAGATAGCCCAATTGGGTAGATTTTACCCTTTTGGTGAGATGCAGTTGGTGTATTTTACTACACTAGCTGACAGGTCACTATGCTGAATGGGTTGGGTAAATATGTACCCTGTGTAAACTAAAGAAAAAGAAGTATCAAAAGAGCAGTTTGAAATATGCTAGAAAGACATTATGATGATGGTTGGTTGAATTTTACAGCATGTCAACCCTTGTTGGTTTATCTTATGCTGAAGATGTTTTGGTTGTATTCATTCATGATGGGTATTAAATTTCTTTTTAAACTCAATTTTTTAAACTCATTTTTTCTAAGACCTTCAGTCATTGCCTTCAAAATTGCAGAAACTCATAAGCTGGAGCACTTGTATATTCTTGTACTAAGACAATTATCATGAGGTTTTAATGTAAGTGATATGCCAGGATTTAGAATACCCTCAACCACATATATGATAAAAAAGGTTGGGGCTTGCCATAAGAGCAATAGGGTCAGGACAATTATATAAGTGCTAGGGCTTGATGTGATCAGCTGATAGATCACATGGGGGCTTCTCTGACCGCCTGTCTAGTCTAAGTTGAATGTTGCATGTCATGAACTGCTGAACTACAGGGATTCTCTCCTTAAGCATCACTGGTCATCATTAGATGCAATTTAACATCATGATGAACAGCAAGCATTGTTAGTAGATCATTAGAAGTGAATGACCCACAGTATTAAAGCCTCTGATCTTGTTTGATTCGCCAAAAGATATCTTCCAATATTCTAAGAAGTATTTTGAGAATCGGTTTTCTGGATTATAACTTTAGGATCCGGCAAAGAAATTCTCTTCTTCTCTAAAGAATCCAAAATGTTTTTAACCAACCAGAAACTGGTGAGCTGAAATTCCTTTTAGTGGAATTCCATTCCCATACATGGATGATAATACCTGGCTTCGGAAAGCTTCAAAAGTTAATCCTTTTGGCTAATCTTTCTTTTGACCATAAACCAATACCTACCCTCTGTATCCGGAGCTTAAGCAAGTATTTCAGAATCAACTTTCAAAAGAACAGTCAGGCTATTTATTTGCTATAGTAATTACTTGTGACTGGACTTTAGATGTTTTAGATCTGACTATCTCAGTGGCTTATAGTGCAAGGCATGCACCTATCCTATTACTAAGGTGACTTAGATTCAAACAATAGTAATGTCTGCTTGTAGAGCAGCAGTCCTCAACCTTTTTTTTAGACCCCCATAGCCATTCCACAGAAGAAAAAAACGAGCTGTATGAAAAATTAAAGAAATAGTAAATAACTAGCAGAACCCCTGTAATCTCTACAAAAAGAAAAAAAAAGTGACAGAAACATGAAACAGAAAATAATTGTTAGGTCAGAAATTTGCCTGATGCTGGCTCGCTAAAACATAGCATAAATTAGGGTAGGAGGCCGGGATGACATAAGATCAAAATTACCAAAATATCTTCCATAATTCACAATTTCAATATTGGAAATAAAACAAACATGTAACTTTTTTTTTTATTTTTAAAATTGGGTGAAATAAAATAGGACAAATAAGAAATCTGCAACACGAGATAATCTGGATGGTCTCATTTTTAACTAGAGGGTGTCGCAGGATGATAACAGATGGAAGATTTAGAAATGTGTATTAATATATAGATTATATTATTTATGATTGGACTTTAAATTTCAGTGGCTCATAGTGGTTAAAGCATCTATGAAATTCTTCTTTTGATATAAAATGTTATATTCATTTTAATGTCTTCCATATCCTCTAATAAATTTTCAATTCAGGAAACTAGAAAACCAGAAAAGGTCACATGATGTTGGAGGAGAGGGTCTAGTGAATAGGAGGGGTGCTGTGTGTTGCCAAAAACTGCTGATCAAAAAAATCTTTTCTTTTCTTTTGCAAATTGGCACTGACTCATCTCGATAAAGTGGAGACATTTTGTCGAGTGTCAAAAGCACTCAATCAAATATTGGGGGGGGGGGCAGTTCTGACCCCTGCTGACAAACAAGAAAGGCAAATAAGAAAAGGTTAGATTAATTCTTTTTTAATTCCCTGTTGGAGACTTTGACCAAACTATATTGTTTTCTTATCTATATATTAATACTCTTGTTCCTTAACTTTATGACTGTTATCATCTTGCAACACCTTCTGGTTAAAAATGAGACCATCCAAATCATCCAAGATGAAATGCAAAAATGTAAATCCTGATTATCAGGTGTGATGACACAGACTTTGAAAAGAAAGAAAGAATATACAGAAAGACAGGATTTTGTATTGGATTGCTGACCAGGCTGATATGTCATTAAACAAAATAACCAGGCTCCTGGGTATGATGTTAAACTGCATCTAGTGGTAAAGTTTCAGTTCTGGAACTCTGGAATTCCCCATTATCACAATTACTCCCAGGTACACCCTGACCCGGTGGTAGTACCTGTTAGAGTCCAATCTATGGGACAACTCTATAAAAAAAATTATTCATATTTGATAGAACCATTTGTAAAAAGAATCTTAAGAAACAAATACACAAAAAATATAAGTTTTAAGGTCCCATTTATGGGTTAAATAGAAAAAAAATGAATTTAAATAATGTTTAAAAAACAATGGAGTTTTTTTAAGAAAAAATTGAATCCCCATTAAATAAAACCAATAAAATAGAATGTCTTAGGCATAGAATAACCCAAAAAGGGTTGACATGCTGTAAAATCCAACCAACCAACCGCTAATTTCTACCAAGCCATGTATCTAACAGTAGGTGGAACTGTATACAACTAAGAAAAGACAAAAGATGATATGGAAGGAGAGAAACGGAGAGGTACTGAAAGATAAAAGTTAAAAAGGAAGGAAAGAAGAGAGAGAGAGAGGGGGGGAGTAAAGGAGTAGACTTTTAAGAAAAATAAGTATTCAAGAAAAGAAAATTCTTTCTTTTTTTTTTTTGCCGTGTACCATAATCTTTTCTTGATTTTGTACTTAGGGACAGTGTGTGTGCATATCTCATAGTGAATTTTTTAATATCTCTTCTATCATGTAAAACTGACAGCCTTTTGGGGTAGATTTCAACTTTAGAAACATAAATGTCTAAAAGAGATATTTCTAGCAAGTAGGGTAATAGAGTAACAAAAATTGTGCTTTGCCCAAAATTCTCAGCCAGAAATTTGTATTTACCCAACCCCTCTGCCACAAAGGTCAATTTTAAAGCAGAATACAACTATTTAAATTCAGAGTTTTTTTTTTTTTCTCTGCCAAAACAAAATCTAAAGAACCCAGTGTAACATGGCAAGTGCTTTTTGTTGGTATCAACTAATTTTTAACAAAAATAATAATAATAATAATTTTCTGTTATAAAAGAAGAAATATACTTTTCACTTAATTGGCGGAAACTTCTCCCAGAAGAACAGAAAGGATGCCACAAGGGAAAAAAAGGAACCCACGATTTACTGTATATAGAACAATACATTCTTAAAGAAGTAAAAAATAGACGGAAAAATATTGCAATGGCCTGGATCAATTAGAGAAAAGCCTATGACATGGTCCCACATACCTGGATTTTAGAATGTCTAAAAATGTACAAAATTTCCAACAATATCAAACTTCATTTAAAAAGCCATGGAAAACTGGCGAGTTCAATTAAAAGCTGGAAAACAATCCCTGGCAGAAGTAAAAATCCAAAGAGGTATCTTCCAAGGAGACTTGTTATCACCATTACTGTTTATTATAGCAATGATGCCACTCAATCATATACTTAAAAAATGTACAGGGGGATACAAACTCACAAAAAAAGATAAACCACCTTATGTACATGTATGACATAAAAATTTTTGCAAAAAATGAAAAAGAATTGGAGACCCTAGTACAAACTATTAGAATATATAGCCAGGATATAGGAATGGAAAAATGTGCTATGCTTGTAATAAAACGGGGTGAAAGAAAATTAATGGATGGAATACAACTGATGTAAAAAAAAGTATAAAAGTTATTTTTGTTAGTTAAAGGAAATGGTTTTGTTAAAATGGGAAAATCAAAATATTGTATAAATTTTATTTTAATTACCATGTTTACAGATACAGGTAAAGGTCACAGCAGATCATGCAGTGACCTAAGGTGATATGTTTATCAAAGCTCTCAGAAATCAAGGGGTAGGACTTATTTTGGAGGCTGGCGGATAGGACTGGTTGACATTGTCACGATTGCAGAATAGCTATAATTTTTTCTATATAAAAGACACTCTGAATAGTTAGAAATTCAGTCAGACTGGAGCGCTAGAAGGAAGCTTGTCACAGGACCACAAGACTTCTTCAGAATTACTGAAATAAGAAAATTACCACTAAAAGAAATAGACCTTGCCAACTAGAAAAATTCCAATAAAAAACTGACACTGAATAATGTTTGCCTCTAGAATAATGTTTGAAAGAGGTTTGAGAGGCAAACATTATTCCAGTGCCGAGGAAGTGAAATCTGTAGTGAAGAAGTGGCTCAAAGAACAGTCAACAGAATTTTATGGGGCAGGAATAAATGCTCTCATTCTAAGTAGAACATTGCTATTGACAGAAATGGTGACTATGTGGAGAAGTAGAGATGTAATCCACAGAGAACCAGCTTTATTTTGATGTATGATACATATTCTGTGTTGGTAATTGTTATAGGTGATATAACCTATCTACATAATGGAATGATCCTACTACTACTATAAGTAGCAAAGACAATTGTATCTTGAAGAACAAGCGACACGATTCAGTTCTAGACTGTATTGTCGGACATAACTTCACTTTCCTTCTGTAAATTCTACTTTCTTTGTTCAATATACTTATATCAACTTTCACTAGTCGTTTGTCTTTATTTGTGACCCTTAACAATGCCACAACAGTAATTATAGCTGTCCTAAACAAAATGGCATTACTTTTTGACTCACCCTCATATATATAATACCTTCAGTTGAACCCATTGCTTTCGAATGTCAAAATATGACCTTTGATACAATCAGTTCAGATGAAAAATATAGCTTAGTGTTTGAGACATAGTTTCCTCAAACTGATGACAGCTATGCAAGAATGGGAAAGATTCTCTCGAGATTGCTGGTGTATTACTTTTGCAGATTTACTTGCTGAAGGAGGTCAGGTTTTTCAGTATTAAGACATTATCATGACAACAGAGAGAGAGATAATAGAATTGTTTGACGTTACAGATCTTGTATCTTGTCATTTAGCATCATCACACCACTATCACTAAAACAGAAATACCATTGAGACCATCGCAAAATGGCTGACATTAAATTAGACACTCAAATCAACAATACGGAGACAGTTTGCAACAACAACTCTCGCTCTTCAACTCAAAACTATGTAAGCATAAAACAGGTGGGGTTCTCAGATTTGAGATCTCATGTCAATCAAATCAAAAAGGATTTAGGTTTCTAAAAACATCTCAAACCAAAATAAGTTTTTTTTGTTTCATTTATATATATATATATATATATATATAATATATAATTTAACATACCAAACTTATTGGTAAATCCTTGCGGTAAGAAAAAACCCAGTAAATAGTTTGATTGTAAAAATATACTACCAAACATCAACCGGGGAGAAAAAGATTTTTGGAAAAAAGAAAAGACCAACAAAACATAATCTATTGGTACAATATTTTGGCCAAAAGAAAAAAACAATTTATATGCATATATATATATAAGATATATATATTTTCATATAAAACCGCCAGAAAACTAAAGCTAATAAGTAAAAAGTGCTCAATACCTAAGTAGGGCAAATGATAAAGATAAATCTAATGAGTCAGACGAACCTACTAAAAGTTTCGCTTAATGCTCTTCAGGGCTAAGATTTGACTAAAGAGACTGGGAGCAAATGCATTAGATATAGTACTTACCACCGTGATTCAAATAAATCAGGGCTTTAAGGAAAGGTAAAATTTATCACAATAATAAGGAGACTGTAATAGTCTTTTGTTATTCTGTGATAAATTTTACCTTTCCTTAAATCAACAAAAGCCCTGAAGAAGATCTACTAAACAGATTGAAACACTACAGTGTTGGCTGACTAAATATCACTCATTTTATTTGAACCTGTGTTTTTTCAAATTTTTCACTATATTACATAAATATATATATCAGCTATAAATTATTTATTAAACCTAGTTTTGTTAAAATCCTTATGCAAATAATTCCTAACATATTCTATGTAAATCTTTATTTTTTAGACATATATTTCAGGATTTTTCATTAATAATATGGTCAGATTTTTTGGCAAGTTTTTCATTAATAATATGGTCAGATTTTTTGGCAAGTTAAACTCAGCTAAACTTTAAAAGAGATCATCGTTAATAAATAAGATGTTAATTAAGATTAAATAATGACTATTTGATAATCATTGAAAGTATAACTTAAATAACTAAGGGAATTGTGATGTCAATGGTGATGTACTTTCTTTACAGACAGTTAGATAATCTCCATTATAATAAGATATATATAACTTTCAAGAAAGAAAAACTTAACAAACCGTCATCCCGTAATAATTTATTTCGACCAGAAACTCAAAAGATATTTTTAATTTTAAAAAAAAATTCTTAAGATCCCAGCCTCATCAGACGGATTTTACAAAAATAATGGGACTCACTGAAAGAAGAAGTTATACAACCAGAAAAAAAATCTTAATATTCACAAAATATATGTCAGATAGCAAATATAAAGTTAAAAATTCTAAGCCTAATAAAAAGATACAATGTATACGTTATCTTCCTGTTCAACCGACTTCCTCAAAAAACAAATAAATAAAAAAAATAAAACATTATAAAAATATGTATAAACACACACATATAAGTAAATAAAAAAATAAAAAATAATTATATATGCTCTCCACTGGTGCTGAAAGATTGAGCTCTCTGGAAGGGAAATTTGCTGACGGCTACCATTTGTGTGCAAGGCTCTTATAGAATAAACTGTTGGTCGGCAAAAAAACCTTCAGGAATTAGAATGTGTAACCATTGAAGAAAATCCCAGAAAAGATTTGTTCAAATCTCATCATAAAGTTTAGAAAGTTATTTCAGCAAATTATGTTATTGACTTAATATTATGAAAATTGTTCACTTTTTCATACTGTACGAATAATTTTGTCTTTTCCTCTTTTGTTTATTTTCTTCTCATATTTAGTAAATTTACCTCATCCATCTCAAAATTGAGTTTTAAATTCTTTTTTTTTTTCGTACTTAATAACATATAAAAAGTCTGGCATCATAAATTCTAAGAAATAGGTGAAAACATTCAATATTCATGGGTGTACGAATAATTTTATTATTGACTGTATGTTCTCTTCTATATATATTTACCAACCCCTCCGCATGAGTAGGATGTGACACAAGGTCAATTTCTTAAGTGGAGTTCAACAGGCTTGAATTCAGAGTTTTCCTTCTCCTAGACCGGTTGACTAACCAAGGTTAAAGAGCCCAGTCTACCCTACTATTTATCCATAGCTGGAGGGATAGTAGGATTCATACCTTTCCCAAGGGTATTAGCGCTAAGTGAAATGCAATTACCGCATCCAGGATTTGAACTCGGGGCGACGAGTCCATTTCCCATGACTTTAACCATTACACCACGCGCTTCCGCATGTTCTCTTCTATATGTTAACTCTAAATCTCAAATTACTCAAAAAAACATCTTACATCTTGATACCATCATTAGACAGATTAAAAACTGTCATCAACTCTGTTACCTGGGGCTTTAGAATACACCGACTGCACCTCTGCAGAGGGGGTAAGACCCCCTGAGCAGTTCATAACATGCAACACTCCACTTTGGCCCTTATATAGGCTAGACAGGTGGTAGGAGAGGCCCCTCCAATAAATCAGCTGGTCATGTCAAGCCCTAGCAACTATACGATCGCCCTTATGGCAAGCCCCAACCCTTTTATCATATGGGTGCCAGAAGGTGGTGTCTGGGGGTCTCCAATGTCCTGAGAATTACATTAAACTATCTGATGGTGAGGTTCCAGTTTTGGAGGAATGTGGAGCACCCCTTTATCATCATTGCTCCCTGGTCCACTCTGAACCAGAGTGGTAGTACCTGTTAGGGTCCCATCTTAAAGAGTTAAATAGAAAAATGTGTTTATAAAAAAATTGTATTATCCATTAAGAATGAATTTATTTCAAAACTTTGTCAGCATTAAATAACCCACTGAGGTTGATATGCTGTAAAACAAACCAAACCTAAAAATTTCATCTCAATACATAAACCCAGAAAATTATTTATTTATCTTTCTTTAGGATGATAGCCCAAACTAGCTAAGAAAAGGCTAAAACTCCAAGCATCTCAAGTACGCATGTTCTCTTCTCTATGTTAACTAACTCTTCTTTCCCCACCGACTGATTCCTCAAAAACTGTCTCCACCACTCAGCCACACAACTATCACTACTCACTTACTGCCTCATTTACCCTACACTATTTGATCTTTCAATCCGTCTTCCAACTGAACATATGTACTATCTACACGAGTTGCAAATGGGATCTGAAATCGATTTATTCAACCTTTCTTTAGTATGGTAGCCCAAACTGGCTAAGAAAGGGCTAAAACTCCAAGCCCCTCAAATAGATATGTTCTCTTGTAGATATATTTACCCCCCCCCCCACATGAGCAGGATGTGACACAAGATTAATTTCTTAAGCAGAGTTCAACAGGTTTGAATTCAGAGTTTTCCTTCTCCTAGACCAGTTGCCTAACCAAGTTTAAAGAGCCCAGTCTGTCCTACTATTTATCCATAGCTGGAAAGAGAGTAGGATTCATACCTTTCCCAAGGGTATTAGTGCTAAGTGAAATGCAATTACCACTTCCAGGATTTGAACTCGGGGCGACAAGTCCATTTCCCACATACTTCTATGTTCTCTTGTATATGTCAACACCAACTCTCAACTAACTCATAAACCCCATCTTCCATTATTGATAGTATTAACCAATGAGGATCCAGACATTTTACTCGTGATTCCAAATCTTGATTGCTACACTTCTGCACTGGAAATAGTTTTTACCTTCAACCTCCAATTCATCACTCAGCATAAAAAGATGTTGGATTCTGGGGCACAAACCATTGTGTACAAATGTTTCCAGGACAAAGGAAAAAATTGTTTTTCGACTGCATATTCAATCTATAATTTTGAAAAAAGGAATGTACTCTGTGAACTTTTGCAGATTCTCAGAAAATAATGAATATATATATATATATATATATATATATAATGCACTTTAAAAAATATTTTAAAAAAGTAATCTCAGCTTTGAAAAGTATTTATCAATAAATATGTATTTCATACTTACATCAAACATGTCAATTTACATACATATATATTATATAGTATATAGGGACAGAATGTTGTTAATCAAATCCTGAAGAAGATATCAAAAGATCTGAAACATGTTGCTAATGTAAAATAATAATAATTTAAAATAAAAAAAACAATCCATTTTGCAAACCTTCTTTTTTATGAAATATTTAATTCTCTCTCATTGGACCCATAACAACACTTCATATATATATATATGTGTGTGTAGTTTTAAAAATTTCTGTTTACATGTACATAAAATATATATGAAATAATACACAAAAATTTGTACCTGATATCATATACACACATTATAGCCATGAAATATAGAAATTATATATATATATATATATATATATATATATATAGAGTGTGTGTGTAGTTCTAAAAAAATATTTATCATGCACATGTATATAAGAATTTATATGACATAAACATAAAATTTGTGTTTGATAAATTTGTGCATATATAATTTATAATATTGTCATCAATCATGACAAATATATATGTATGTGTGTGCATTATTCTAAAAAAATAAAAAAAAAAAAAACATTTGTTATTTACCTGTACATAAGAATATATATGATATACACGAAAAATTTATACCTGATACTATATATACACACATTATTTTTATCTGATGTAATTATAGATCTACACTTATATATATATTAATATATATAAAATATTAGTTACTTACTTGTATATAGAATATATACACATATATATGACATACACAAAAGATTTGTCTGATATTTCATGTTTGTGTGTCATTCTAAAAAAAATTATTTATATGTATATAAAAACATGTAAGGCATACACAAACATTTGTGTCTAATATATACACACATTATACATCATCAAATGTAGCAATTATATGTATGTGTATGTATGTGTGTGTGTGTAATTCTAAAAAGTATTTGTTATTTACATGTATATAAGAATATATATGACATACAAATAAATTAGTGTCTGATATTATATATACACACACATTATTGTCATCAACTGTAGCAATTATATATATATATATGTGTGTGTGTGTGTGTGCGCATGTGCGTGTTTTTCCCCAAGACTTTTTTTTATATCTTTTCTATTTCCAGTTATATTTGATCATATTGTGTGATATCTCCGTGCTACAGATGTGTCCTTTATGTTTTCTTGCTACTTTTAACAACAGTCATATATTACATAATCCTTGTACATTACCACAGTAAAAATGGCCTTCCATAAATATCAGAGGAAAAGCAACATTCTTGTATCACATATGTATATTTATTTGGCTATACTTACAGCCATAGATAAGAATTTATTGTCCTGTATCCAACAAGCAACAATAGAGACTCACAGTGATTCTCTGCAGTCTAGAAAACCTTGCCATTACATCCAGCATTGTCTTGTTTCTATAAAACACAAAATGTTTGATGTTTTTCTGTCAGAGTTTTATTGTACAAACTGTTTCTACTTTTGATTCTTGCTCTCTATCTACTTTTTCAATCTTTTCTTTTTTTTTTGGTTATTTTTATTTCTTTATTTATTTCAACCTCTTTTTTTATTACTTTTTTCTTCTTCCTATCTCAACCAATTTTTTTCTTTTTCTTCTTCTTAGTTTTGGCTCTTATTTGTTCTATCTTTTCTTCTCTCTCTCTCAGCCCCTTTTTCTTTTTGATTATTTTTATCTATTTATTTCAATCTCTTCTTTTATTACTTTTTTTCTCTTACTATCTCTATCAGTCTTTTTCTCTGCTCTCTTTTGGCTCTTATATGTTCTATATTTTCTATTCTCTCTCTCTTTCCTTAACTAACCCTAGACCCCTTTTCTTTTTTTAAAATTATTTTCTTTATTTCTTTCAGCCTCTTCTTTAATTACATTTTTTCTCTTTCTTCTTCTTCTTCTTCCCACCTCTGGTTCTTATATGTTCTATATTTTCTCTTCTCTCTCTCTCTCTTTCCTTCCAGCCTCTTTTTCTTTTCTTTGGATTATTTTTCTATATTTATTCATTTCAACCTTTTGTTTATTTGTTCTTTTTTACTTTTTCCTCTTCTCACTTTTGGCTTTTATATTCTCTTTCTTTCTTTCCACCCAACCCCCCAATTCTCTTTCTTACTGCACAATTTAAGTCTCTTTTTATAATATTATACTAGTTTATCCCAGATAAAATATAGTCTTTATATTGATCCAAGTTTTTTTATTTCTATTTATGTGAAATACTTTCGGAATATTAAACTAAGCAAATGGCAAAATTAAGTCAAGATAACAACAGATCTTTGGTTGGTTGGTTGGATTTTACAACATGTCAACCCTTGTTGGGTTATTTTATCCTGAACACATTTTGTTTTATTCATTCTTGAAAAAAAAAAAAAAAATTTTTTTAACACATTTTTTCTATTTAACCCATAGATGAGACCTTAGCAGGTTCTACCACAGTGGGTCAGAATGTAACCGAGGGGAATGGGGATGAAGGGGTACTCCACATTTCCCAGAGCTCCAGAACTAGAACTTCACATTTTGAATATGAAGTTCCAGTTTTGGAGTTCATTGCCATTCCTCCCATTTTGACCTGAAGTGGTAGTACCTGTTAGGGCCCCATCTATGGGTTGAATAGAAGAAAATGAGTTAACAAAAAAATGTCTTTAAAAAATTGAGTACTCATGAATGAAATAAAACCAGGAAGGAATGAACCAAATGTCTTGGCAGAAAATAACCCAACAGGGGTTGACATGTCATAAAAACCAACCAACCAACCAACTTTTCCTCAATGCTCATTGTTTTTTTTTATTGGATTATTCAGACTATTGTCATCTATATAATGTTTTGGTTGATATGCCTTCTTCAGGTATTTCTTGTCAGTCTTGGGAACTTTCCTAAGTCCAACAAAAAATCCCTGAAGAAGACCGGAGGGAACATCAACCAAAACATTATGTAGATGACAATAAAGATGAGGAAAATAGTCTGAATAATCCAAATAATACTAATTATCAAGACTCATCTAAAAAATTCAGAGAAATATTTTGGTCATTGGTTTTGTTTTTACGGCACATCAACCTCAGTGGGCCATTTAATGCTGACAAAGTTTTGAAATAAATCCCCCCAGCCACCACCTTCTAGCACCCATATGATACAAAGGGTTGGAGCAATCATATAGGTGCTAGGATTTGATATGGCCAGCTGATTGATAGGATGGGGCCTTTCTGACCGTCTAAGCTAAGTAAGGGTCGAAGTGGAGTGTTGCATGTTATGGATTGCTCATCCACCAGGATTCCATCCTTAAGCATCACAGATTGCCACCCACAGCCAAAAGATGGTCCTGTTGGGGAGGGTCTTACCCCTCTGTAGAGGTGCAGTCGGTGTATTCTAAAGACCCACCGACAGAGCTGTCCAGAGAAATAGTATCTCATTTTTTTCTCTATTTTGTTTATTCAGTCATCTCTTCATTTTTTATCTTTTCATTTATCTTTATTTATATTTTTTATCATTTTATTTTCATTTTCTTCATTCCTCCTTCAATAATTTTTATACTTAATCTCTTTATTTTCTTTCATTTTTTTTCTCCTTCATTTTTTTCATTCCTCCTTCAATAATTTTTATACTTAATCTCTTTATTTCTTTCATTTTTTTCTCCTTCATTTTTTTCATTCCTCCTTCAATAATTTTTATACTTAATCTCTTTATTTTCTTTCATTTTTTTTCTCCTTCATTTTTTTCATTCCTCCTTCAATAATTTTTATACTTAATCTCTTTATTTTCTTTCATTTTTTTCTCCTTCATTTTCTTCATTCCTCCTTCAATAATTTTTATACTTAATCTCTTTATTTTCTTTCATTTTTTTCTCCTTCATTTTCTTCATTCCTCCTTCAATAATTTTTATAAACTTTCATTTTTTTCTCCTTCATTTTTTCATTCCTCCTTCAATAATTTTTATACTTAATCTCTTTATTTTCTTTCATTTTTTCTCCTTCATTTTCTTCATTCAATAATTTTTATACTTAATCTCTTTATTTTCTTTCATTTTTTTCTCCTTCATTTTTTTCATTCCTCCTTCAATAATTCTTATACTTAATCTCTTTATTTTCTTTCATTTTTTCATTCCTCCTTCATAATTCTTATACTTAATCTCTTTATTTTCTTTCATTTTTCCATCCTCCTTCAATAATTCTTATACTTAATCTCTTTATTTTCTTTAATTTTCTTCATTCCTCCTTCAATAATTCTTATACTTAATCTCTTCATTTTCTTTCATTTTCTTCATTCCTCCTTCAATAATTCTTATACTTAATCTCTTTATTTTCTTTCATTTTCTTCATTCCTCCTTCAATAGTTCTTATACTTAATCTCTTTATTTTCTTTCATTTTTTTCATTCTTCCTTCAATAATTCTTATACTTCTTTCATTTTTTTCATTCTTCTTCAATAATTCTTATACTTAATCTCTTTATTTTCTTTCATTTTTTCATTCTTCCTTCAATAATTCTTATACTTAATCTCTTTATTTTCTTCATTTTCTTCATTCCTCCTTCAATAATTCTTATACTTAATCTCTTTATTTTCTTTCATTTTTTTTTTTCTCCTTCATTTTTCCTTTCTGTCTTTTGTTCTCCAATTTTAGCATAAAAAAACTGCAGAAAGAACACAAGAACCTCTATTTCTTTCCAAAACTCTCCTGGGTGTCTAGCTCTAAATTTAGTAGCAGAAGATACTTTGGACTTGCCTGGTACCTCAATGTCCCAGAGAAGCCAATCAAATATTTGGTTTAGATTGCTGGAATCAATAAGCATTGGCAATTTACCGAATTTCTCTTTTCCTTTTCTTAGAACTGGAAAAAGACATTCTTACCATTAGTGTCATGACTCGTAAGACCAATTCTTCATTCTTCAGGAAGAAAAGTGTTTCTTTCATCTTAATTTTAGTTGGGTTTTTTTTAATCACAACTATTCAGAAATTAAGAATAGGATAATTCTATATCAAATCATCCAGAAAAAAGTGAAATTGTCGCCCACCCACTTCAATTTTCCCCTGTGTGGACTATGTTAAAGTTAGACGATCCCCAAAATTTGAGCTTCCAATTCAAAAAATTGGCAGAGTTATGTTGATTTTTATCTCTCCAAATTTGGTTTGGTCTGCAAAAAATAGTGACTTTTTGTTATCTATTTTTGTTTGTAAAATGAGTTCTGGAGCTTCCCTACTACTAAAAGTTGATTTATAAAAGCATTTTGCCCCAAGAAATCCAAAAATGCTATTAAAAAAAGTCTTAAAGTCAACCAATTTTAAGTTATTGATGATTTCTGATTTTTTTAAATAGCAAGATCAATATCCCAACGTGGCATGCATCTATGACAAAAACATTTTTCTAGGATTATTTCATATATATTGAACATTATTTGTAGCAAAAAGAAATTTTTTTTCAGAAAAATGTCAGGGGGTGGGTGACATGGCCTGAATGATTTGACATGGAATTACTAATGTTTAGCTAATAGTGAATAAAAATATTACTATTGAATGATGGGGTCAGTTTAGCTCAGTCAATAGAGCAATCATCTTGGAATTTCAAGATTCTGAGTTTGATAGAAGTCCCTGCTAACTCAGTGTATGAGTAGTACAGATTGGGTAATCTGATCTGTGTGGGTAAAGTAGTGAGCAGACGATAGGTGTGGTGCTCCACCTTAGGAAATCAATCTCCTTAGTCTAATACTAGTGAAAAGTAGATAGACTCCCTCACTATTCGGTTGATACTGACAATAGACAACTCTGCCAACTTGATTTTTTTTTCATTAAATATTTGGAAACAAAAAAAAATCCTTACCATGGGCAATAATAACATAGATTAACACTTTGTATTACTTGGATATTTTGGACAGTTGTCCTCATCATAATTATTATAAAAAGTTCCCTCTGGATTGTCATGTTGGACACATGGTGCAACGTATATAAAGGTAGAGTTAATACAGTTCTACGTGACAATCATCTGTAGGTTGCAGGTTCAATCCTGGCCAAGGACAATAATAACAAAGAATACTTAAGATAGCTTAACACTTCTTCCCAGTCATGGTTAATGGAATGAGAACAGTCTATCCCAGTGGATTGAATAAAGAATTCAGTTCAAAGTTCCGTAAAAGCTCCTAGTTACAAAATTTGATGAGAAGAGTTGAGTTAATACAGCTTTAAGTGACAATCATCAATAAGTTGCAGGTTCAGTCCTGACTATAGGCAAAAATATCATAGTTATACTTAACACTTGCACCCAGTCAGGAGAACAATCTACCCCTAATGGATTAAATAAAGGGTTCTGGTCAAAGTTCCATGAAGGCTGCCAATTATATTAAGAAAGACCTGAAGAAGGCTTGGGAGCACATTGGCTGAACCTTGTGTATATAACAATAAAGATGATGACAACATTCTGAAAAACCCAAATAATACAAAAATAAAGCAAGATGAGAATCTATTTTGAAATCAATTCAAGATTGAGTAGAACAGTTTCAAAGATATAAATTCTTTTAGATATAACTCATGATAAACAACCGACACAGTTTGTAGGTCAGTGTTGAAGCTAAATGACCAGATTAATAAAATTGATTTTTATCTGAGCTGTCACTGTTTGGTGATGAGCTATCTATAAGGCAGAGAATGATTTTTCTCTCTGATTGCACACCTAAGAGACACCCTATGGCACAAATATCCTTCCTCTACTTTCACTTTCATATAGAAAAGGAGAAAAGAGATGTACAATTTCATACGACTTTAATAGCCCCATCTATCATTGAAACCACTGCAAAAGCTGTGTCAAAATAATATATATATGTGTGTGTGTGTGTGTGTGTAGAAACTCCAAATAGTCACTATATATATGTATATATAAATATCTATGTGTATATATAGAAACAAATAACAGTATATATATATATATATATATATATATATATATATAAATATATATGACTATTATTTGTTTCTATATATACACATATATATTTATATAGATATATGTGTGTATATATAGAAACAATAATAGTCATATATATATATAAATATGATATTATTTGTTCTATATATACACATATAATAGTCATATATATATATATATTATATATATATATATATATAAATATGACTATTATTTGTTTCTATATATACACATATATATTTATATAGATATATGTGTGTATATATAGAAACAAATAATATCATATATATATATATATATATAAATATGACTATTATTTGTTTCTATATATACACATGTGTGTATATATAGAAACAAATAATAGTCATATATATATATATATATATATATATATATATATATATTATAAAACTCATGATAAACAACCGACACAGTTTGTACATCAGTGTTGAAGCTAAATGACCAGATTAATAAAATTGATTTTTATCTGAGCTGTCACTGTTTGGTGATGAGCTATCTATAAGGCAGAGAATGATTTTTCCCTCTGATTGCACACCTAAGAGACACCCTATGGCGCAAATATCCTTCCTCTACTTTCACTTTCATTTTTGTATAGAAAAGGAGAAAAGAGATGTACAATTTCATACGACTTTAATAGCCACATCTATCATTCAAACCACTGCAAAAGCTAAGTGTCGAAAGAACACATTTAAGAAACGGTCAATTTGACAAACTGACAATGCATAACCCTTTTTAAGACAGGGACATCGTGAATTCATCTTCGCTCAGCAGATGTCTGTGATTCAGACTAAAGCCAACCAGTTCTATACGTAAGCAATTCATTTGTCCAGTTGAATACAATTCTCTCAGTGGCTGCATACTGGAGAACATCTACTGTCCAGCCCCTCTGGTCCACTGCATTCAATTTCCATCTGTGAGGACACACATTATCTAAGCGGCTACTTAACTTGATTTCTTCCTTTTATTCAACTTGCTTTCCAAGTGTTGAAAACACTTATAGAAAAGAAGTCTATAGAAAAAGCAATCATTTTTTGCTGCCAATAAAGTATATGTAAAAATTTACGACTAAAGAAATCCACTCATTCCATATGTTACCATTTTATTCAGACCGTGACCAGAAAAAAAAAAAAAGTTTTTTTTTTGTATGCAAAAACAGTGAGTAAAAAGAATTGCTTATTTGAAATATTATTAATTCTTTTGTCTAATTTCTAACTTCAAGGTTTTATCATTGCTAATAGAAGTAAGAACAAATTATATATATATACATATATATATATACATATATATATACATATATATATATACATACATACATATACACACATAATCAAATATTATGGATTTAATATCTCGTAACTAAATTTTCATGCTTACTTGTAATCATCAGACGGTCAAAATGTTAAAATTTTAAAATCTTAACCTTTTGACCGTCTGATGATTGCAAGTAAGCATGAAACTTTAGTTACGAGATATTAAATCCATAATATACAATATTTGATTGTAAATCTACTCTGCTATTTTAGCATTGAGCACCTTCATATGCCAATACGTTTCTCATTCATTCTCCATTGCATATTTATATATATATATATATATATATATATATATATATATATATATATATATACTTACTCACACACATCTATATATTAATACGCTTGTTCCTAACCGTCCATCTGTTATCATTCTGCAATACCTTCTGGTTAAAAATGAGATTGTCTAAATTGTAAATGCAGATTATCTGGTGTCACTTAATCACAGATTTCTTATTTGTTCCATTTTATTTCACCCAATTTTTAAAATGAAACATTCCAAATGATCTTGCATCGCTTAAATGCTCAACATAAAATTAAAATGACTTGAAAAAAAAAAAAAAAAAAAAGAAAAATGTTACATTTTTGTTTTATTTGTAAATTTGAAATTGTGAATTATGGATTATATTTTGGTAATTTCCAGCCCAACTTAGATATTTTTCAAGTTGCGTTTTTCTCAGCAAATTAATGTAGATAATTTAAATGACTACCAACAGATTTTTATCGTCAAATCAATGTAAATATTTTACAACCTTCCCTTTAAGAAAGAGTGAGAGAGAGTTAAATCAGGATTATTATACTTTTCACATATTGAACTATTTTGCAAATAGCTCTTAAGTAAATACATCAAATGTTGTAATAATTAAATCATCATACTGTGAGGTATCCACAGGTCCTGCTAGTACATATATAATAGTCATAAGATATATACACACAAACACACACACGAGTATATTGACATTGCTTTCTGTAGATGAGATATTACTACCTAAGTATGTGAATTAATCTACTAATTTTGAAGACTTGCCATCCAATGTGGAAATATCTTCATCTTGTTCAAAGCACATGATTTCTGTTTTATCTGATTTCACATTGAAGTCAATGCTTTTTACTGCCTTATCTAGGCTATGCAATAGCAATTCAGCTTCTGCAGGTGTATTTTAAAGAAGCACTAGATCATCTGTGTAGTCTGTAATATTTTCTGTGGGATATCAAGTGTTTCTTGCCTTTTTTAGCAGGAAGCCTTTTTCTTTCATTAGATCTAATGACGTTTGTAGCTTGTAGTCTAGGCATACTGTTACATACATCTTTTAGAAGACAGTTTTTATCAAACACGTGTAACATAAAAGGTGTTAGGTTCTTCATTAAATTAGCTGTAGCTCAGAGTAGATTTGTTAATGTGAAGAAGATGAAAACATTATTATGTCTTTGATCATGCGGGATAGGCCAAGGAAAGTGATATATATATATATATATATATATATATAGTAAAAATTGAAAAAACACAAGTTTCATAAACAAATGATGTTTAATAAGCCGACGCTGCAGTGTTTCAGTCTGTTCAGTGTAGGCTTATTAAACATCATTCGTTTATGAAACTTTTTTTTTTTTTCAATTTTTATTATATTACATATTGTCAGATTTACTTCTACTTTTTCTTCATATATATATATATACACACACACATACAGGGTAAAGTAACTTCCATCCCTATTTTAAAAATCTTATTATTTCTGAATCATTATTTTTACAATAAATGAATATGAGAAGAACAAACCTAACATGGAGTTTTACTTAAAATTCTATATGGGCACCAATATCTCAAGTCACTCAGGAATCGCATCAACTGATCTTCCTAGGAACTCTTGTGGAATGGTAAAAATAATTTCTCACATTTGTCCTAAGAAGACAACACAGCTTTAATTGCCATATATTAAGGAACATACTTTTAAGAACAGAGAGAAATCTAACTCCATATAAAAAATTATAAAAGTTCTAAAATAGGGAGTTACTTTTCAGTCATCTTGAATATATATATATATCCAGTTTCCATAACATCCCGTGTTTGTTTACTTTTCTCTACATACATACATACATATATATAAAAATCCTCCCTCACATATATAAGAACATTCTAAAAGAACTCAACTCAAAGAAGTTTTTTTTCACGGAACAGATGGACTCGCTACTTCTAACACACTTCTCTACCCGGATTATAGTGGCCTGTCAAACCCTCAAAAAATCTTTTAATTTTAGTAATTTTTTAAATAATGATCTCTTAAAAAAACTCTAAAAACAATTTCTTCAAACAAGAATTTTTTTCCTGAAAAAACTAGTTGAGAATAATAAACAAAAGAAATATTCCTGTTTGTCTAATCACTTTTTGTTCATATTATATATGTGTGTTTGTGTGATATCTGCATACAGTCTTGTTTTGATGTATCATGTCTCTTCAGTGCAACTAGACTTGGCTGGCTGCCTCCAGTCAGGATCAAAACTCAATCAATTTTTCATCAGTCAGAGCCTCTAGCTAATGGGATATCAGCCCAACCCACTAGTGGAAGAGAATTTTACTGATAAAATACATTCATATGTAAAGTAGGATTGAAATGTTAAGATGTTGTGAATATTAATACCTAACCTCAAGCATAAAATAACCTTAGACACTTTGATATGCCATTAAAATCAATCAATTAATCTGATGACAATATCATAGAACAAAATAATGTAGGTTTTTCAGACTTTTGTCCAAATCTTGTCTGCCTGGCCTTCCCCTTTGGGGTTTCTTGTTGAAACTCGGGATCTTTCCATGTTGTCATCAGGACACATTGGAAAAAACATTGTTTCTATTTAACCATAAAGATGAGATAACAGTTTCTTTGGGGTCAGGGTCCAGTGGCTTTGGCCCTGGACCACAGAAGTAATCAACAACATTGATGGCTATCCTCCAGGCATCCCCTGACCCCGATTTAAAGTGGCAGGGCTGGTTTATTTGCCCAGTGCCTGAGGTGCCCCCCCCAGGAGAATGCTGATGGGATTAACATTTTTTTCACCCACCTCCGATGAGCATTCATGGGTGGTCCCACATTAATAGGGCCTTGTGCCTAACCGTACATGTGGGGTACATGGTAAATAGTCTAAAAATCTAAATAATACAAATTATCTTGTCTCCTCTAAAAAATTCACACAAATAGAGGACAATTTATAGAGTAAATGCATTTTCAAGTATTTGTTTTTTTCTTTAGGTTTTTGCTTTAGTTTAGGGCTGTAAAAATGCAGTTTAGCTCAGTCAGTAGAGCATCTGACTAGGAATCACAAGGTTCTAGGATTGATACCAACTCTTTCCTTCTCAGCGTATGAGTAGCACAGGGATCTGTGCCGTAAAGTGAGGAATTGATGGTAGGTGTGGTGCCTCGCCTCAGATCCCAAAACAATATCCTTGGTCTATCACTAGTGAAAAGGGGATAGACTCCATCACTGTGTGGCTGATACCGACTTTAGGCTACCCCAATGACTTTACTTTTTGTTTCATATTGTCTTGAAGAAGGTTTCTTTGTAAACCAAATGTTTGAACATCGACACTGGACCAATTAATAAACTTCCATCAAATGTAACATCCTGTGTTTGT
Organism: Doryteuthis pealeii; assembly: GCA_023376005.1. Classification (NCBI taxonomy): domain Eukaryota; kingdom Metazoa; phylum Mollusca; class Cephalopoda; order Myopsida; family Loliginidae; genus Doryteuthis; species Doryteuthis pealeii. Next base: position 6,559,444 of record CM042156.1, read on the forward strand.
GTACATTTCTCCACATACTGTCGGATTGATTTCCTCATTTTACTCTCTTATATAATAAGATAAATAGATACTCATGTTAATATAACAATAGAATTTCTCCTTACTCTGAGGCTAAGTGTATGACTAATAGTCACCTTGTCAAGGATGGAAGTGATTATATATATATATATATATATATATATACAAGTTTATTGAAGTGTACAGACAATTCTTGTCGGACAAGTTTTTGGTTGATCCTTTCTAATTTTTGGGCGATTTTTTTGGTGTCTGGGGGAACTGGTGTAACAGTCACCAAAGGTTTCGATACGAGCAGTTATGGTAATTGTAGGGTGGCTGGCATCTTTAACCTTGGTTAAGCAATCAGTTTAAGAGATAGAAAACTCTGAACTGAACCTTGCTAAACTCTGCTTAAAAATATTGACCTTGTGTCACATCTACTCATGCAGAAGGCTTGGTTGTGTGTGTGTATATATATATATAGGTGTGTGTGTGTGTGTGTAATATTGTAAAAATTGAAAAACAAGTTTCATAACGAATCATATTTATTACACTAAGCTGCAATGTTTCAGTCTGTTTAGAAGATCTTCATTAAATTAGACACTGAATTTCGTTCAGTAATAAACTTTTTTCCTTAAACCAACAAATCCCTGATGAAGTTCTATCTAGACAGACTGAAGCACTTCACGTAGGCGTAATAACACATATCATTCGTTATGAAACTTGTGTTTTTTCAATTCTAAAAAACAATTTTTTTTTTTTTAATAACATTATATATGCACACATTTTTAACCATACCAATTTTATACCTTTTTACTTAAATATATTATTCTTTCCCATTTTCACATCATTCTCTAATATTTTTTATATAGTTTACGATCTATATCAAAAAAATTACTTAAGATACATATTAATATAACATTATCTACAATCTCAACAAATATCTCTTTCAGCTACTCGAATTGATAATTTTATAATTTCTTCCCATACATAATAACTCTCATTTAATATGTTAATTACCATATAATTTCTTACCATTTCCAATTTCAAATCATCATTTCATACCAAATTTCAACCCATACTCTACTCATAACATTCATTGTACAACCTATTTCTTAACCCCACCATAAATGTATTACAACATTTTAGAACAATCCATACCAAATAACATATAATCATTTTATACAAATTCTTATTCATTATACTATCTTAATCAAAAATTCTTCTTCTTCCCATTTAATCTTTTATGATTCTTCGTCATAACCTCACATTAAATATCCTATCTGCTCAAAATCATTTTTCACTATACAATTTTATAACTGTATTTTGTTTAGATCTGTTCTATTTGGTATTAAACCAGTATTATTATATATCACTAACCATATCACCAAATTGAATCTAAACCAAAATTTTTATAATTTCGTACCATATGAATATTCCTATAATAAAAATTTAATACATGTCTCTTAGCTGGTCGTTTAAATCTCTCGAACATATATTTACTTTCTTTTTATCTCATTTTTATTTTATTCATCTTTATGTATAGATTTTATAGTTCGTCCAAAATATAGAACAATCCTTTAAATTACACAATGAATTATCCATTTACCAGCTACACACATTTCTCTACCTCAAGCTTCCCAAGACTTCGCCCAAGACACAAACACTTCATTTTCCACATAATTGTTTTAAATGTCACTAATTTGTCACTCATCAATTCAAATATTTTCTCAATTATTTATCCTATAAATTAAGTGCAATTAATCTATTCCTATCATTAACATTTACTCTATATTATTCTACCTTATTTTGCTTCTTCGTTTTCTTTCATAAATAATCAATATATTTTATCTCATGAAATTACACAATAACATGTATAATAAAACATCAATCTCAATTTATATACACATTATTTTGATGATCTTATATTATAATACTACAAGAATTATCCACAATTCAACTCAAAAATTTATCTTTTATTGTCACTTAACATCATTATTAATTTTAATTATATTTATTCATACTATTAATATCTTTTATAATTTTACTTTTTCATCCTTATATTCCCAAATCTTTTATTCCATACAATATGCTCGATTTCAATCTAAACATTAGGTACACTTTACATTACCTCTTCCATTTCTCCATATCTCATAAGACAACATTTTTAAATCATTTTTATTCACGCTAAAACCTAACACTTTCCATATAACATACACACTTTTCGTGCTCTTTAATACAACCCATCTCTATTACATTATAATTCTTCATATAATAACTTTTATAACTACACATCATCATTAAGATCAGAATGAAACACTTTATTTTCGAACATCATTAAACCACCCAATCAACTTTATAAGCAACCCCCAAATCATTTCATATAGTATTTTTTTTAATTCCCACTTTTTATAAAAATTTAGATAATTTTTCATCAACATTATTTTAACAAACAAACATTAAACAAAACATTTCATATATTCTTACACCATACAATTAACACATCAACATTTTTAAAATTATTAATATATGATTATATATATTTTCAATTTTGTCTAATTTTTGTTTATTAATATATTACATGTCAAATTATAATTCAACATCATTAACAATTTTTTTTCATAATTTATTTTTTGATCTGATATTCATCACCATTATAATATATTCATCATATACATATATATTCATGTTACGCCGCTATTATAAACACACACCTCCTTCGTCATGGAAACGCCGATCGGATTTATTCATTAGTCAGGGGCTTCTTAACCACTCGGCATTCAGCACCTTCAGATTGGGACTGAGGATTTTACTAATAATACGTACATATGTTATAATATGAGGTACCCGGGAGTTTGCTTGTCTGTGTGAGAGGCGGGTGAAAGTGGCCGGTCGTTTCCACCAGATTTACAAGATTATTTTTCATATATTTCATTCATATTCTTATATTTATTATTTCACAAATAACCATTGCCAAATATGATATTTTTAATAAATCATCTTTTTATCATTATTTTTTTTCATTTTTTAAATTAATTTTTAACACAATATTTTAATCATAACCAATTCTTACCCATATTACATCCCATATACACAATAAACATTAATTCACATCTACATTTTAGATTTTTTTACAAATTTTAATTACAATTAAATTTTTTTGATATACTGTGCTGTATTTAATTCTTTTTTTTCTTCACACAACATTATAATATATATGTGTATATATATATATATATATATTAAATATATGTAGATAGATAGTTCACAAAAGTATTTGCACTTTAAATATGGACAAAAATATTATTAAAGGGATATAATACTAAAAGTTAAACCAAGCAAATGGATTTATGAATGATCTTTTCAAACCTATTTTAATTCAAGTCAACATAACGCAATTGAGCTTTTAATTTTTAATTTAAAAAAGCAAGAAAGCCAAAGAAAAAAAAATTCATTAATATAATAAATAAATATTCTCCAGGTTCTGTTGGAACATTAACTATTCTTCTTACAAATTTTCTTCATAGGCAAAAAAATAAAAAAAAATATATAAAAAATAAAACAAAAAAGAAAAAGTTAAATACTGTCAATTTGTCTTCCTCTAAAATAATTCTAGAGTCAAAATTCAAGTAATTTTTTTTCATATCCACAGCCATCACAGTTTAAAAAGTAATTCATTGATAGGCGCCTAAGGTGGAATCAACCAAAACTATTCCAGAAGATTTTTAAAATCAAAAAATCAAGAACCAGATTGACAGTTGCAGTCGGTTCTTGCATTTTTAAATTAGATTAGATAAAACTTTCTGTAAGGTTCAATATTTAAATGCAGCTAAAATGTTTTAAAACCTTTTCCTATGGCTTTGAAGGGAAGTAACCACAAGTTTTCTGCAATTATCTTGGTTTATACTTACAGTCATAAAACAAACATTGATCTCAATTTTACATTTCTCCAGAATAAAATATCCAATTTAAGCAATAATTCTAGATTAATAGAATGACACAGCCATCTTGGATTTTTTAACCATCAAGAAATTCCTAGATTATATGCAAAGAACAAAACCTAAACAAACCAGGAAATGTCAAAAAGTAATGCCATTTCTGTTTAGGACAGGTTATAATTCCAATTACAGGAACATGTATCAATGCATCAAAAATGAAGCTGGTCCTCCCCTGTGATCAACATCCCTAACTCCTCCACATAGGGATGTAAAAAGTAAGCCATTTTGTTTAGGACAGGATTAATTACCAACACAGGAACATGTATCATATATCAAATGAAGCTGGGGGTCTGTTATATTCTTTATCTTCTCTATATTATTCTTGATGAAAGTCAACCTCTCTGAAGTAGATTGCGTGACTTGTGAGCCACCTTACACAGATATTCCTCGTCACTCGGAATACATTTGGCCTTTTCAACCCTCTTTTATGGTGCTGTGTAAGAGATGATTGTCTAATCCGAGTGATTAGGAAGTGAGAGTGACCTAGGAGCCAATGGTGATGAAAGCCCATCACCCTCAAGATTCCTATGAAATTGGACTTCACATCAGATAGAGTTTAATGTCATACCCAGAACACCAAGACCCCTCAGCAACTGCCTTCTAGCACATTAAATGAAAAAGGGTTTGGAGTTTGCTATAAGGGGCAATAGGGGTTGGGACTTCACTACATGCTAGGGTTGATCAGAGGGGGCCTCTCTAGTCCACCATTTCTAACGAAGTAAGGCCTAAGTGGAGGTTTGGCAGATTTCATTGCACTGCTCAGACACCAAGATCACAGGCTACCACCTACTTGCCTACAGGTGGGCCCCATTTGGGGAGGGGCGGTGCGGATTTTACTCTCTGCTGGAATTGCAAGTTGGTGTTTCTTCTGCCCCATCAAACAGGGTGGTGAAGAAGAATGGAACGGCATAAGTAACAGAAAGGTTTCTGAATACTCTAAAATCAAGGAACGAAGATAATTGCATTTTGATGGATTAGATCTCTAAATAACAATGAAAAAAAAAAAGAAATTACATCTGATAGATCAGCACCACTCCTTCTCTATATCGCAATCTGTTGTCAGGAAAATGCTGACAGCCCAACACGCATGTATAAATACATGCACTAATATGGTCTGCATTTAGAAATGCACACAATGAACCATTAACAACAAGCGAACCTACTGCAATGTGCACTAATACTACTGCCACGTGTCACTTGCCAAAACCTTATATCCAACACACGTAAGATACAACGATAGAGGAATAGACTTACTCCTATGTCAGGCGTTCTAAGATAATGCTTCTTGCGCATATCCCTATATATATATAAATATATAATATATATATATATATATCCTTTCTTGCAGTATAATCCTGGAGCCATTTTCATAGGCTTTTTGATCATCTTGTTTCAATTAACAAAACCATTTGCTCATTGCTTGTTTGATGTTATTTATCTACAGAGACCTTAAAACAATGCGAGCAGAGGAGAAGTGCACCTCCTTTTGCAAGTCAAACCATTTTTCTTGTTGCACTTGGAGATTTGAGGCATAGTTAAGATCAGCTAAGAAAACACAAGGAAGAGTCCTAGAGACCTGAAGAGTACTGCTGTCACGTAAGCCTTCAGTTGAACCACCGGCTATGTAGTGGAAAAACCAATAATAGTATAATAATAATAATAATGAATAATAGTAATTGGAAATCAGGAGAAAAGAATTCGTAGGACCTTAAACTAAGCACTTGTTAAGATCGGCTAGTAATTACTCAGAAGAGTCCTGGAGACCTGAAGGAGACATGCTGTCACAGATTCCCAAGAAAACTCACAAGGGATATGATAATGAATAAAAGGAAAATATAGTCATTTGAACGAATCAAATGTTCACAAATTAGTATAATATCAAATAATTCTAGATAAAAATTGAAAAAAAAAAGATAATGAAAAATTAAAATTCATAATACAAGATTATTTGATTTTTTTCCTGATTTTTTTTTTTTCTTATTTTCATAGATAATTTATATAAAGATTAGTTGAAGATTTCCATGACATCACCAGGAAAAAAAGGGAATAGAAATTATCTTGTGCGCCTTGTACTCAAGTTTTATTCAGTGGTTAGAGCATTTATTAGAAGCTGAAAGTTTAGCCAGAGCTGGTGCACTACAACTGCACCACACACCCCCACCCCAGAAAGGGGCAAGCCTATTTTGGGACTCCGGACAGGGCACAGGTTTCATAATATTTTCTATGAATATACTTTAATGGAAAACTGACATATCATAGATTTGGGAGGGAGCATTATTATAGATTTATGGGGTGGGCATGAGACTCTAGCACCAGCCCACTGGCTCCAGCTTCGGTAGTGGCCTAAAGTTTGTATCACAGGACCAGTCTATCCCTTTCACTAGTGCTAAACCAAGAGATTGTATAGTTTGTGGCACTGAGAGTGGAGCGCCACACCTATGCAGCTCCTACACTTTATTGCACAGATCTGTGCTCACTTCATATTGCTGACAATCTGGCAAAGAGCCAGACATTCCGGTATCAAACCCGGAATCTTTTATTTCCTAGCCGGAACACCTTTCATAGCCGACTTACGAACCGACCTTACAACTGGCCCTCTAATTTTTGCATCGTGAAATAGATATTGTTATATGGGTCGTGTGAAATTATACTTTTCTTTCTGGTTAGTATGAGAAGATTAATAAAAAGGTGAGAGATAACAAATAGTGCAATAAATAGAAGAAAACTAATCTGCGAAATCGAGGGTGAAAAACGATACCCAATTGTAATTGGTTCACTGGGAACTATGCCCCTAAGTTTAAAAAAACGCATCACTAGAGGCATCAAAGGTAAGAACATGAGCCATCCCAAACAACCCAACATTGTTAAATCGGCTAGAATACGCGAAAGAGTTCTGGAGGCTGAGGGACTTTTTGTCACTCAGACTCAGTGAAAGACCATCAGCTTATTGCTGCTGTTGGAAAAAACTCACAGACCCGTTGAAATAATAATAGATAATAATAAAAATAATAATCTTATTAAATGGAGATTTGTCTGTCTGTCTGTGTCCTTCTGTAACCAAAACTATCATCAGTACCGCCAAGTTCCCAATTCTTTAGTTATTTATGCCACATTCTCCGATGATTTTATTTAAAACCCTCAATTATCAATAAAATTGTTTTACCATTATTAATACTGTTGGCCTTATCTAACATATTCAATAGCATTAATCTTACTTTATATAACAACAATAGTATAGTGCAGTTTACAGTGTAATGAGAAAGTCTGATCTGCATATTGATATTAAAAATTTATTCTGAGCAAATATGTGCTTGGTATTAATTGATTCTAATTGTTTGGTTTTATATAATAATAATGTATGAGCAAAAATCTCAGGGGATAAATCTTAAAAGAAATCCTATTAACAAGAAGAAATAGACTGTAGATTTGTATTCTTATTCCTATTCTAACCGATATTTTTGATTATGCCCTCTGTTTCAAATCATTTTATCTGCATTCTTACTTTAGTTTCATTCGTATTTCTAATTCTGATATATGTTTCATTGCCATTAAAACTCAAATACACTTGCCAATCTGATGCACCATGATTCTTGCTAGTAATAAAAAAAAGTAAAGTCGTCGGGGCAGCCTAAGTCGGTATCAGCCATGCAGTAGGATCTATCCCTTGTTCACTAGCTAGACCAAGGAAATTATTTTGCACTGAGATGGAGCCGCCACAACCTACCATCAGCTCCTTACTTTACCGCAGTAGATCCCCGTGCTACTCATACGCTGAGTTGGTGAGGGCGGTAGGCGAACTAGGAAACCCATGTTGGTTTATTAGCCAAACGCTCTACCAACTAATGAGCTAACCCGGCCCTTATGTAATAATAGAATAATAATGAACAACAATTAATTTTGGTGTTTGAATTATTCAGATGATTAAATATCTCAGAGATAAGTCCATTTGTAATATGGGGGAGGGTCACTCTTAATAATTTAAATCTTAAATCAAATACTTTTAAAATAAAGAAATTTCATGCTTATTTTCTATTGGTATATCTTAAATTTTTTAAATATCTTCAAACTTCATAAATTTTGCACAAAAAGCAAACACACACCAACTGCTCTCTCTCTCTCTATATATTATATATTATACCTATATATGTATATATTTATTATAAGGAGATTGTGGGTTTGGTCTGTCTGTATACCGAAATATAATTACTAACAAGTTCACCAATTCCTTTATTTGATTTACATCATATTCTCCATGAGTTTTTTATTTTTATTAACCTCAATTATTAATGAAAATTGTTTTTACATCATTAAGACTGTTGACCATACTACATACTAATAACATGCCAATTGTATTTATATATACAAACAAAATAGAGGTTTACAAGTATGAATGGGAAGGCTAATTTGATATTGAACTTAAAAAATTGTTTTTGATAAAATATGCTTAGTATTATTGATTCTAATTGTTGGTTTTACTTAATGAAATGAGAAAAATCTTCGTCAAGAAATTCTTAAAAAAATCCCTTATACAAGAAAGAATAACTGTAATATTATCTTTTACTTCCTATTTTAACTAAACAGTTAATTAGGGAAATTTACCAATGAAAGACGGGTAAGTAACCGGAAAATGATGAAGAGTAGTTTCAAAGTTGTTCTATTTTTCAATCATACCCCTCTGTCAAAAATTTCTTTTTATCTACATTCTGTATTCAGTTTCATTTAAAACTTAAATACTTTACAACCCGGAGGGTGCATATATTTGCTAGTATATAATAAGAATAGTAACAACAAAATTACGACCATAATAACTGTTGCTTAAACTTTTGATGATGTGATGGAAACAGGTTGCTTTTTGTATGACTTGACTGTAAGTTAAACTTCACAATTGTTGTATGCTGCTTCAAATTAATCCTCCAAATCTTTCATGATCTAAAACGATACGTGCTGTTATGAACAAAGATTTATGTTAATGTTAGGGCTAGTATGCAAGCTTGTCATAAGCAAGATAAGTTGACAATTGAGATCTTGACAGAACGCGAAAGAGAATGTTATATCTCATGAGAATAAGTTCTAACATGTCAACCATAAAAGCAGAAACCGATGTTTGTGTCAGAGAAAATTATAACACAGATGTTTTCGCTTAGAATTGTGCATGGTTTAACAAGATAATGCTGATCCTAGAGTTTAAACACTAAGTTTCCCCAGATGGGAAGAAGAAGACAGCGACAAGGGACCTACTGAGGGACCTACTGCTGACACAATCAGATAAATGAGCAACCTGTCTGTAGATCTCAATGTCATCCCTTTTTCATTTGTCTGTTTGTTGTTTTTTACTTCCTGTTGTGTTTTTATAACAGACGAAGAGGGCATCTTTAAGGATAATTCATTTTCGCGCAATTCCCTACTGTGACATGAAACTGACAAATTTTATATTTCTTTATGTTTATGAGCCTCTTAATATATTAAGGCAAAATGTTTTCTCCATTTTTTACCCAGCAACCAACATACCGACATAAAATGGGCAAACCATTGACTTATTAATTTGGCACTTTGATAACTTATTTACAAATCTTCCTTATATATATATATATATATTTTTTTAAATATATATATCATACTAAAGCTGAGTGAATCAACTTTTGTCTCCTAAAAGATATTTTTTTTACTGTTTAGTTCAATGACATGAAAATTTTACTAAATTATTCCTTACTTTTAAGATTGGTCAAAACTGACCAATCTCTTACTTTATATTCTGCCTACACTTTATTCCTCTCTATCAATATCTTGATTACTCCTCGTTATATATGTTAGTTTTCTCTAGAAGGATAGAGATGGAAGATTTGAAATGTATTTGTATGTTAAATTTCATAAACAGCAACATTTTCTTTCTTAGAAATCTTACAAAAATGATTTTAATGTTTTGTCCAGCTGTATTTAAATTTTTTTAAAAATTAATTCGCTTTGCAAACTCACTTTTCCACAATCTCAATTATCTACCCAGAGCTCAATGGGTCACGTTTTGTTCTAGTATATATATAAAGTGTTGTTATGGGTCCAACGAGAGGAAATTAAATATTTATAAAAAAGAAGGTCTGCAAATAATCATGTTTTTTAAAGGATTTTTTTTACTCTACTTCAGCAACACGTGTTTCGGATCTTTCTAGTATCTTCTTCAGGCTTCAATTAACCAAATTCTGTGTCTGTGTATATATATAGTTTCCACAATGTTCATGTGCACTTTGAAATTTAAAATTCTTTAAAGTGCACTCGGATTTAAGGACACACACACACACAATATATATATATATATATATATAAATGGACTCTCTCGTCGATTTTCGATGTATGAGGGTTCATACCACACAATGAATCACACAGGGATTTGTTTATAGTGGTGAAGGCTTGCGTTGGACCATCCAACTTTTGGCACAGTTCGATAGGAAAGAATTGGTGCATCAAGGAATGCACAAACCCAATCAACGACCGACATCAGGAATTTTTGAATTCAGAGTTATCCCTCTCTAGACTGGTTACCTACCCAAGGCTGAAGAGCCCAGTCTGCCCTACTATTTAACCCATAGCTGGAGGGAGAATATATGGGATTCATACCTTTCCCGAGGTATTAGCGCTATGTGAAATGCAACGCTTCATCTAGGAATTGAACTCGAATCGACGTCCATTTCCGTACTCTAACCACTAGTCCACGCACCTCCTATATATATAATATATATATATATAATACAGCCCTCCGACCGAGTAGGATGCAAAAGGTCAATTGTGGTGGTGGGGAAATAAAATAAATATATACTCTGGCACCTGTTAAAACTTTCAATGTGTTTGGGAAAAAAAATGTCAAAATTGAGTGTAAAAGATCAGTGAATTTAAAAGAGATAATCATAGAACTAATAAAATCGATAATTCCAAGTGGATGAAAAATATAGAAATGATTTTTTATATTTTATTAATTCTAACGATAAACTCTCAAGAGTGAAGTTATTTAGAATACACCACCATTTTCACACCTTTAAAATTTTCCTAAAAGGAAATTAATATGGCTACCAAAATCCTTATTCAGAAATTCTGAATTTGAATTTTGCAAGGATAGGCATTCCATCCTATTTAATATGATTAGAAAAATTTGGGAACTGATCAAAAACCTTTCAAATACCTTCAATAGATGTTCTAGATTTGTACCGGTATGCTTAAGAATAAGGTTATAGGAAGAGATAGGATAGGGATATATCATATAGTAAAAATTTATTTATATATGTATATGTATATTTGTGTGTGTGTGAGCTCATATGTAGATGTATATATACAATATATAAGTAAGGGATTAATAAATTTAATCTAATTCTTGTTATGTTTGGTTTTAGATCTTAAATTAGTTATTTGGATTACCTTAAAAATTTGGAACTTATCAACTACTAATTTAATGTATATTATAGGATATCTAGTTTAATGTGTTGAAAATATGCAACCTTTTTTTTTTCAGATGAATTCTATGTAAAAAGGTTAAATTGATGTGTCCAAATAAGAAAGATGAGAATATGAAAGAAAACTTTGAACTGAAAAGGACAGTCTGGAAAAACTCAACAGAGCAGACAGTAAGTTGCCAATTGGCCTTTTCTATGCTGATGGAATGCTTTAAACCTAGATAAACATCTTCCCCGGTCAGAAACATAACCACTCCTAAAAAGATAAGATGAATTGAAACCCAATACCATTACCGGGGTCACAAGAAAATATATAAAAGAAACATCAGAATATATCACTTCAATAAAGTTAGTGGTCTGATGAAGCTCATGGTATATTCAGATACCTGCGAATAGAAATGGATCCATAACCATTTTTTAAGCTTTTTCATGAATTATATTGCTCTGTTTAAAAAAAATTAAAAATCGAGCTATCTCAAATTGGACCTGAACTCTGTAACATTTTACCGTTGGAAGAAAGGACCAGCTTAGAATAATCCTAATACCAACTTACCTTGGTAACCCACTACGGATATATATCATCAATTAAAGAGAATATAACAACTCAACAAATGGATATGCACATCGCCAATACACGTTCTGTCCCTTTTTTGTCGTTCAATTGAAAATTTTCTCAAAGCACTTTTTCACAAAAACTTTTCTCCATGAGGTTGACAAAAAAAAAAAAGAAACAAAGATTTGTATTGTCTTGTCACTTTTGTTCATCTTATATATAATGTGTGTGTGTGTAAAATGTCAATGTTTCACATTTTTCAACTTTAGTTCGAGAGGCCATAGCCTAAGAAATAATTTTGGAATGATTTTTTTTTAAATTCCGAGGCGAATCAAGAAAGTTTGAATTTCTATGTTTTATTTCAGCGGTATTTTTTACAAACAAATATTTTTTGTATGATGACAATTTTTATAACGTTGAAATGATTTTGGTAATAACTAGCTAAATTGCCCCCTGATAGGGCTCTTTTAAGCTAGTGTATAATAAATAATATATATATATATATATATATATATATATATATAGCGAAGAGAGTGCTAATTATAAGTAAGCAGTGCTCAATATAGTTGATAGAGCATATATATCTAAGTTAGGGTAGCATGAACATGAAGTCAATGGTGCTTGGATACTGACTATTTCTCGACAATGTGATTATATATATATATATATATATATATATATTTATATATATATATATAATCTGAATAAAAATATCATGGTATTTATTTACCATTACTAAAGTTTCATGCGTCTTAGGCAATACTCAAACGGTTGAATAACAGAAAAGAAATATTTCTAATTATCTTATCGTCTGATGATTTCCTAATACGCATAAAACTTTAGTAATGATAAATTAGTCCCATAATATTTTATTTGAGATTTAACATGCTCTGCTAATTTAGCATTGAGCACTTTTGTATTCAAACACTTTTCATATTGCTATTCTTCATTATATATAAGAACAGCTTTCTAGAATTAAATCAAAACTGCTAACTTTTTCATCGGCTCAACTTACTTTAAAATGCAAGTTTTTCATCCTATCTAGAGTTAATAACAATTCAATGTTTAAAATGTTTTACGTTACCTTGCCAAGGAACTGCACAGCTGTGATTTTCCAATGACTGAACAATAAAAAAAGAACGTTTTATCATGAGTAAAATGTCTATATATATTTGAAGACTATTATTCACGTCGCTCTATTTAACGTATAAAAAAAACAACAACCTATATTTCATCAAAGGAATAATGATTTGCAATCAAATGTTTATAACGACATAAAAAATGGCTTTAACGATTTGGTCATTCTGGTTCAAAGCCAATTTGAAACCCTTATCTTTTTTCTACTGCCATCAGTTTGGAAGGCTTGATACTTTGATAGTTTGTATCTATTCTCTTACTGAAACTTACTTATTCAAGTATTCTAGTCGTTGGTTTGGTATCGGGAAATTTGCGGTCCAAATATTGTTAAGAAAGGAATAACAGACAAGATTTACAATTAAATGGTTTTAAATGGTACAATGGGTTTGATTGAAAATGTTACAAATCAACCTGCCCTATTCTGCAGTAGTACCAAAATATGGTTTAATCGTGAATCACTTCTATCATTAAGATTTGATTGAAATGTTACTTTCTTTATTGTTCTCTCGCCACAAAATTCACAAAGATATGAATCTAAAACTATCTGCTTGAATGTTATACTATTTTTTCTTCCATTTTGTCTTCTTTCGTATCGGGAAATTTTGCGGTCCCAAATAACGCCAGAAAGGAATAAAAGACAAGACAAGGTTTATATATTTTTAAAGGTGGTTAGAATAGAGACTTTATCTCACTGCTGGTGCAAATGGTTTGCTAAACTTATTGCTTTAGCGTGTCTCAAGTCTCTATTCTAACCACCTTTAAAATATATAAACTTGTCTTGTCTTTTATTCCTTTCTTGGCGTTATTTGGGACGCAAATTTTCCCGATACGAAAGAAGACAAAATGGAAGAAAAAATAGTATAACATTCAAGCAGATAGTTTTAGATTCATATCTTTGTGAATTTTTGTGGCGAGAGAACAATAAGAAAGTAACATTTTCAATCAAATTCTCTTAATGATAGAAGTGATTCACGATTAAACCATATTTTGGTACTACTGCAGAATAGGGCAGGTTGATTTGTAACATTTTCAATCAAACCCATTGTACCATTTAAAACCATTTAATTGTAAATCTTGTCTGTTATTCCTTTCTTAACAATATTTGGGACCGCAAATTTCCCGATACCAAACCAACGACTAGAATACTTGAATAAGTAAGTTTCAGTAAGAGAATAGATACAAAACTATCAAAGTATCAAGCCTTCCAAACTGATGGCAGTAGAAAAAAGATAAGGGTTTCAATTGGCTTTGAACCAGATGACCAAATCGTAAAGCCATTTTTTATGTCGTTATAAAACATTTGATTGCAAAATCATTATTCCTTTGATGAAATATAGGTTGTTGTTTTTTTTATACGTTAAATAGAGCGACGTGAATAATAGTCTTCAAATATATATAGACATTTTACTCATGATAAAACGTTCTTTTTTATTGTTCAGTCATTTGGAAAATCACAGCTGTGCAGTTCTTGGCAGGTAACGTAAACATTTTAAACATTGAATTGTTATTAACTCTAGATAGGAATGAAAACTTGCATTTTAAAGTAAGTTGAGCCGATGAAAAAGTTAGCAGTTTGATTTAATTCTAGAAGCTGTTCTAATATATAATGAAGAATAGCAATATGAAAAGTGTTTGAATACAAAAGTGCTCAATGCTAAATTAGCAGAGCATGTTTAAATCTCAAATAAAATATTATGGGACTAATTTATCATTACTAAAGTTTTATGCGTATTAGGAAATCATCAGACGATAAGATAATTAGAAATATTTCTTTTCTGTTATTCAACCGTTGAGTATTGCCTAAGACGCATGAAACTTTAGTAATGGTAAATAAATACCATGATATTTTATTCAGATTATATATATATATATATATTTATATATATATATATATATATATAATCACATTGTCGAAAATAGTCAGTATCCAAGCACCATTGACTTCATGTTCATGCTACCCTAACTTAGATATATATGCTCTATCAACTATATTGAGCACTGCTTACTTATAATATAGCACTCTCTCTCGCTATATATATTATATATATATATATATTATATTAATATATATATATTATACACTAGCTTAAAAGAGCCCTATCAGGGGGCAATTAGCCTAGTTATTACCAAAATCATTTCAACGTTATAAAAATTGTCATCATACAAAAAATATTTGTTGTAAAAAATACCGCTGAAATTAAAACATAGAAATTCAAACTTTCTTGATTCGCCTCGGAATTTAAAAAAAAATCATTCCAAAAGGTATTTCTTAGGCTATGGCCTCTCGAACTAAAGTTGAAAAATGTGAAACATTGACATTTAACACACACACACACTATATATAAGATGAACAAAAGTGACAAGACAAATACAATCTTTCTGTTCTTTTTTTTTTTGTCAACCTCATGGAGAAAAGTTTTTGTGAAAAAGTGCTTTGAGAAAATTTTCAATGAACGACAAAAAAGGGACAGAACGTGTATTGGCGATGTGGCATATCCATTTGTTGAGTTGTTATATTCTCTTTAATTGATGATATATATCCGTAGGTGGGTTACCAGGTAAGTTGGTATTAGGATTATTCTAAGCTGGTCCTTTCTTCCAACGGTAAAATGTTACAGAGTTCAGGTCCAATTTGAGAGCTCGATTTTTAATTTTTTTTAAACAGAGCAATATAATTCATGAAAAAGGCTTAAAAATGGTTATGGATCCATTTCTATTCGCAGGTATCTGAATATACCCATGAGCTTCATCAGACCACTAACTTTATTGAAAGTGATATATTCTGATGTTTCTTTTATATATTTTCTTGTGACCCCGGTAATGGTATTGGGTTTCAATTCATCTTATCTTTTTAGGGAGTGGTTATGTTTCTGACCGGGTGGAAGATGTTTATCTAGGTGGTTTAAAGCATTCCATCAGCATAGAAAAGGGCCAATTGGCAACTTACTGTCTGCTCTGTTGGAGTTTTTCAGACTGGTCCTTTTCAGTTCAAAGTTTTCTTTCATATTCTCATCTTTCTTATGTGGACACATCAATTTTAATCCTTTTTACATAGAATTCATCTGAAAAAAAAAGGGTTGCATATTTTCAACACATTAAACTAGAGTATCCTATAATATACATTAAAATTAGTAGTTGAATAAGTTCCTAAATTTTAAGGTAATCAAATAACTAAATTTAAGATCTAAAACCAAACATAACAAGAATTAGATTAAATTTATTAATCCTTACTTATATATGTATATATACATCTACATATGAGCTCACACACACACAAATATACATATACATATATAAATAAATATTTTTACTATATGATATATCCCTATCTCTATCTCTTCCTATAACCTTATTCTTAAGCATACCGGTACAAATCTAGACATCTATTGAAGGTATTTTTTGAAAGTTTTTGATTCAGTTCCCAAATTTTTCTAATCATATTAAATAGGATGTGAATGCCTATCCTTGCAAATTCAAATTCAGAATTTCTGAATAAGGATTTTGGTAGCCATATTAATTTCCTTTTAGGAAAATTTTAAAGGTGTGAAATATGGTGGTGTATTCTAAATAACTTCACTCTTGAGAGTTTATCGTTAGAATTAATAAAATATAAAATCATTTCTATATTTTTTCATCCACTTGGAATTATCGATTTTATTTAGTTCTATGATTATCTCTTTAAATTCACTGATCTTTTACACCTCAATTTTGACATTTTTTTTCCACAAACACATTTGAAAAGTTTTACAGGTGCCAGAGTATATATTTATTTTATTTCCCCACCACCACAATTGACCTTGTTTTGCATCCTACTCGGTCGGAGGGCTGTATATATATATATATATATATATATATATGGAGGTGCGTGGACTAAGTGGTTAGAGTCACGGAAAATGGACGTCGATTCGAGTTCAATTCCTAGATGAAGCTGTTGGCATTTCACATAGCGCTAATACCCTCGGGAAAGGTATGAATCCATATATTCTCCCTCCAGCTATGGGTTAAATAGTAGGGCAGACTGGGCTCTTCAGCCTTGGGTAGGTAACCAGTCTAGGAGAGGGATAACTCTGAATTCAAAATTCCTGATGTCGGTCGTTGATTGGGTTTGTGGCATTCCTTGATGCACCAATTCTTTCCTATCGACTGTGCCAAAAAGTGTGGATGGTCCAACGCAAGCCTTCACCACTATAAACAAATCCCTGTGTGGGAGTTCATTGTGTGTATGAACCCTCATACATCGAAAATCGACGAGAGAGTCCATTTATATATATATATATATATATATATGTGTGTGTGTGTGTCCTTAAAATCCGAGTGCACTTTAAAGAATTTTAAATTTCAAAGTGCACATGAACATTGTGGAAACTATATATATACACAGACACAGAATTTGGTTAATTGAAGCCTGAAGAAGATACTAGAAGATCCGAAACACGTGTTGCTGAAGTAGAGTAAAAAAAAAAATCCTTTAAAAACATGATTAATTTTGCAGACCTTCTTTTTTATAAAATATTTAATTTCCTCTCGTTGGACCCATAACAACACTTTATATATATACTAGACAAAACGTGACCCATTGAGCTCTGGTAGATAATTGAGATTGTGGAAAGTGAGTTTGCAAAGCGAATTAATTTTTAAAAAAATAAATACAGCTGGACAAAACATTAAAATCATTTTGTTAAGATTTCTAAAAAGAAAATGTTGCTGTTTATGAATTTTAACATACAAATACATTTCAAATTCTTCCATCTCTATCCTTCTAGAGAAAACTAACATATATACGAGGAGGTAATCAAGATATTGATAGAGAGAATAAAGTGGTAGGCAGAATATAAAGTAGAGATTGGTCAGTTTTTGACCAATCTTAAAAGTAAGGAATAATTTAGTAAAATTTTCATGTCATTGAACTAAACAGTAAAAAAATATCTTTTAGGAGACAAAAGTTGATTCACTCAGCTTTAGTATGATATATATATTTTAAAAAAATATATATATATATATAAGGAAGATTTGTAAATAAGTTATCAAAGTGCCAAATTATAAAGTCAATGGTTTTGCCCAATTTTATGTCGGTATGTTTGGTTGCTAGGGTAAAAAATGGAGAAAACATTTTGCTTAATATATTAAGAGGCTCATAAACATAAAGAATATAAATTTGTCAGTTTCATGTCACAGTAGGAATTGCGAAAATGAATTATCCTTAAAGATGCCCTCTTCGTCTGTTATAAAAACACAAAACAGGGAAGTAAAAACAACAAACAGACAAATGAAAAAGGGGATGACATTGAGATCTACAGACAGGTTGCTCATTTATCTGATTGTGTCAGCAGTAGTTCCCTCAGTAGGTCCTTGTCGCTGTCTTCTGGCTCCCATCTGGGGAAACTTTAGTGTTAAACTCTAGGATCAGCATTATCTTGTTAAGCCATGCACAATTCTAAGCGAAACATCTGTGTTAAATTTTCTCTGACAAAACATCGGTTTCTGCTTTTATGGTTGACATGATTAGAACTTTATTCTCATGAGATATAACATTCTCTTTCCGTTCTGTCAAGATCTCAGATTGTCAACTCTATCTTGCTTATGACAAGCTTGCATACTTAGCATAACATAACATAAACTCTTGTTCTAACAGCACGTTTCGTTTTAGATCCATGAAAGATTGGAGATTAATTTGAAGCAGCAACAACATGTGAAGTTTAACTTACAGTCAAGTCATACAAAAAGCACCTGTTTCCATCACATCATCAAAGTTAAGCAACAGTTATTATGGTGTCAATTTTGTTGTTACATCTCTTATATATACTAGCAAATATATGCACCCTCCGGGTGTAAGTATTTAAGTTTTAATGAAACTGAATAAGAATGTAGATAAAAAGATTTTGAACAGAGGGGGTATGATTGAAAAATAGAACAACTTTGAAACTAACTCTTCCATCATTTTCCGTTACTCCCGTCTTTCATTGGTAAATTTCCCTAATTAAACTGTTTAGTTAAAATAGGAAGTAAAGAATAATATTACAGTTATTTCTTCTTGTTAAGGGATTTCTTTTAAGATTTATTGAAGAGATTTTTGCTCATATTCATTAAGATAAAACCAAACAATTAGAAATCAATAATACTAAGCATATATTTATCAAAATCAATTTTTTAAGTTCAATATGCAAATTAGCCTTCCCATTCATACTGTAAACCTCTATTTTGTTGTATATATAAATACAATTGCATGTTATTAGTATGTAGATATGGTCAACAGTCTTAATGATGTAAAACAATTTTATTAATAATTGAGGTTTAAATAAAAATAAAATCATGGAGAATATGATGTAAATAACTAAAGAATTGTGACTTGTATAGTAATATAGTTTCGGTTACAGACAGACAAACCCACAATCTCCATTATAATAAGATATATATACATATATATATATATATATATATAGAGAGAGAGAGAGCAGTTGGTGTGTGTTGCTTTTTGTGCAAAATTTATGAAGATTTGAAGATATTTAAAAATTAAGATATACATAGAAATAGCATTGAAATTCTTTATTTAAAAGTATTTGATTTAAGGTATTTAAATTATTAAGAGTGACCCTCCCCCCATATTACAATGGACATTATCTCTAGATATTTTAATCATCTGAGATAATTCAAACAAAATTAATTTTTGTTCATTATTATTACTATTATTACATAAGGGCCGGGTTAGCTCAGTTGGTAGAGCGTTTGGCTAAAAACCACATGGTTCCTAGTTCGCTACCCGCCCTCACCAACTCAGCGTATGAGTAGCACAGGGATCTATGCGGTAAAGTAAGGAGCTGATGGTAGGTGTGGCGCTCCATCTCAGATGCTAAAATAATCTCCTTGGTCTAGCACTAGTGAAAAGGGGATAGACTCCCTCACTGCATGGCTGATACCGACATTAGGCTGCCCCGACGACTTTACTTTTTTATTATTACTAGCAAGAATATGTGCCATCAGATTGCAAGTATTTAAGTTTTAATGCAATGAAATATATCAAATTAGAAATACGAATGAAACTAAATAAGAATGCAGATAAAATGATTTGAAACAGAGGGGCATAATCAAAAAATTAGTTAGAATAGGAAATAAAGAATAAAATTACAGTTATTTCTTCTTGTTAATGGATTTCTTTTAAGATTTATCCCTGAGATTTTTGCTCATATTTATTATAATAAAACCAAACAATTAGAAATCAATTATACCAAGCACATATTTCTCAGAATCAAATTTTTAATATCAATATGCAAATCAGACTTTCCATTAACACTGTAAACTGCTACTTTGTTGTATATATAAATAAGATTACATGCTATTAATATGTAGATAAGGCCAACAGTATTAATAATGTAAAACAATTTTATTGATAATTGAGGTTTAAATAAAATCATGGAGAATGTGGCATAAATAACTAAAGGAATTGGAACTTGGGTACTGATATAGTTTTGGTTACAGAAGGACACAGACAGACAGACAATCTCCATTATAATAAGATTATTATTATTATTATTATTATTATTATTTCACGTCTTGTGAGTTTTTTCACAGCAGCATAAGCTGATGGTCTTCCACTTGAGTCTGAGTGACAAAAAGTCTCCTCAGCCTCCAGAACTCTTCTGAGTATTCTAGCCGATCTTAACAATGTTGTTGTTTGGATGGTCTCTGTTCTTCCTTTGATGCCTCTAGTATGTTTTTTAAACTTTAGGGGATAGTTCCAAGTGAACCAATTACAATTGGTATCAGTTTCACCCTCATATTCCATAGTTTTTCTATTTATTCATCTATTTGTTATCTCACCTTTTTATTATCTTCTCATATCAACCAGAAAGAAAAGTATAATTTCACAGAACATATACAATATCTATTTACAGATCAAAATAGAGCCAGTTTAGTTCAATCGGTAGAGTGTCCGGCTAGGAATAAAAAGATTCCGGGTTTGATACCGGCTCTTGCCAATTCAGCATATGAGTAGCACAGATCTGTGCAATAAAGTGAGGAGCTGATAGGTGTGGCGCTCCACCTCAGATGCCCAAAACAATCTGCTTGGTTTAGCACTAGTGAAAAGGGGATAGACTGTCTGGCTGATACCAACTTTAGGCCACCCCAATGACCAAGGGCTGGTGCTAGAGTCTCATGCCCACCCCATAATCTATAATATGCTCCCTCCCAAATCTATGATATGTCAGTTTTCATAAAGTAGTATTCATAGAAAATATATGAAACCTGCCCTTCCGGAGTCCCCAAATAGGCTTGCCCCTTCTGGGGTGGGGGTGTGTGGTGGCAGTTGTATGCACCAGCTCTGGCTAAACCTTTCAGCTTCCTAATAAATGCTCTAACCACTGAATAAAACTTGATACAAGCACAGATAATTTCTATTCCTTTTTTTTCCTGGTGAGTGTCATGGAACTCTTCAACTAATCTTTATATAAATTATCTATGAAAATATGAAAAAAAAAATCAGGAAAAATCATAATCTTGTAATTATGAATTTTATTTTTCATTATCTTTTTTTTTTTCAATTTTTTATCATAGAATTATTTGATATTTACTTAATTTAGTACATTTGAGTTCGTTCAAAAAATGATCTATATTTTCCTTTTATTATTATCATATCCCTCTTTGTGAGTTTTTCATTGGAATCTTTGTGACAGCAAGTCTCTTCAGGTCTCCAGGACTCTTCTGAGTATTCTAGCCGATCTTAACAGTGCTTTAGTTTAGATGGTCTAGATTCTTTCTCTGATTTCCAAATTACTATTATTATTATTATTATTATTATTACTATTATTGGTTTTTCACACCTGACATAGCCGGTGGTTCACTGAAGGCTTAGTGACAGCAAGTCTCTTCAGGTCTCTAGGACTCTTCTGTGTTTTCTAGCTGATCTTAACTATGCTCAAATCTCCAAGTGCACAAGAAAAATGGTTTGACTGCAAAAGGAGGTGCACTCTCTCTCTCTCCATTGTTTTAAGGTCTCTGTAGATAAATAATCAAACAAGCAATGAGCTAATGGTTTGTTATTGAAACAAGATGGATGCAAAAAGCCTATGAAAATGGCTCCAGGATATACTGCAAGAAGGATATATATATATATATATATATATATATATATATATATGAGGATACTGCAAGAAGCATTATCCTTAGAACCTGACAATAGGGAGTAAGTCTATTCCTCTATCGTTGTTATCTTACGTGTGTTGATATAAGGTTTTGGCAAGTGACACAAGTGTGCCAGTAGTATTAGTGCACATTGCAGTAGGTTCGCTTGTTGTTAATGGTTGCATTTGTGTGCATTTCTAAATGCAGACCATTAGTGCATGTATTTATACATCGTGTTGGCTGTCAAGCATTTCCTGACAAAGATTGCGATATAGAGAAGGAGTGTGCTGATCTATCAGATGTAATTTCTTTTTTTTTCATTGTTATTTTAAGAGATGCTAATCCATCAAATGCATTATCTTCGTTCCTTGATTTTAAGAGTTATTCAGAAAACTTTTTCTGTTACTTATGCCGTTCCATTCTTCTTCACCACCCTGTTTGACTGGGGCAGAAGAATACACCAACTGCAATTCAGCAGAGGAGTAAAATCGCACGCCCCCCTCCCCCAAATGGGGCCACCTGTAGGCAGTAGGTGGTAGCCTGTGATCTTGGTGTCTGAGCAGTGCATGATATGCAACACTCCACTTAGGACCTTACTTAGGTTAGAATGGTGGATAGAGAGGCCCCCTCTGATCAAGCCCTAGCATGTAGATGATAGTCCCAACCCTATTGCCCTTATAGCAAACTCCAAACCCTTTTTATCATTTATGTGCTAGAAGGCAGTTGCTGAGGGGTCTTGGTGTTCTGGGTATGACATTAAACTCTATCTGATGGTGAAGTTCCAATTCTGGATCTCTGGGGAATGTGGAGAACCTCTTCATCACCATTGCTCCTAGGTCCACTCTCACTTCCTAATCACTGGAATTCAGACTATCATCTCTTCAGCCCCATAAAAGAGGGTTTGAAAGGCAAATGTTATTCGAGTGACGAGGAAATTAAATCTGTAGTAAAGAAGTGGCTCAAACAACAGTCAACAGAATTTTACAGAGCAGGGATAAATGCTTTCATTCAAAGCTGGAACATTGCTATTGGAGAAGTAGGGATGTGATCCACACAGGACCAGCTTCATTTGGATATATGATACATGTTCCTGTGTTGGTAATTATACCTGTCCTAAACAAAATGGCATTACTTTTTAACTCACCTATGTGGAGGAGTAGGGATGTGATCCACAGAGGACCAGCTTCATTTTGATGCATGATACATGTTCCTGTATTGGTAATTATACCTGTCCTAAACAAAATGGCATTACTTTTTGACATTTCCTGGTTTGGTTTAGGTTTTGTTCTTTTGCATATAATCATAGGAATTTCTTGATGGTTAAAAATCCAAGATGGCTGATGTCATTCTATTACATCTAAGAAATTATTGCTAAAATTGAGATTTTTTTCTGAGAAATTGTTAAAATTGAGATCATTGTTTTGTTTTATGAACTTAATGTTATAACACAAGATATATTGCAGAAAACTTGTGGTATACTTCCCTTCAAGCCATAGGAAAAGGTTTTAAACATTTTAGCTGCATTTAATATTTGAACCCTTACAGAAAGTTTTATCTAATCATAATTAAAAATGCAAGAAGACTGCAACTGTCAATCTGGTTCTTGATTTTATGATTTTAAAATCTTCTGGAATAGTTTTGTTGATTCCACCTTTAGGCGCCTATCAAATGGAATTACTTTATAAACATGTTGATGGCTGTGGATATTGAAAAAAATTACTTGAATTTTGACTCTAGATTATTTTAGAGGAAGACAAATTAGACAGTATTTAACTTTTTCTTTTTTGTTTTATTTATTTATATATTTTTTTTTATTTTTTTGCTATGAGAACTTTGTAAGAAGAACTAGGTTAATGTTCCAACAGAACCTGGAGCTTCTTTTTATTTTATTAATAGAATTTTTTTTTCTTTGCTTTCTTTGCTTTTTTAAATTAATTAAAAGCTCATTGCGTTATGTTGATTGAATTAAAATAGGTTTGAAGATCATCATAATCATTTGCTGGTTTAACTTTAGTAATTATATCCACTTTTGAGATGGACTCTATCTACTTATATATTTTGTCCATATTCTAAAGTGATACTTTGTGAACTATCTATCTACATATATATATATATATATATATATACACCATATATATATATAATGTGTGTGTGAAGAAAAAAAGAATTAAATCCGACAGTATGTAAAAATTGAAAAAACACAAGTTTCATAAACGAATGATGTTTATTACGCCTACGCTGAAGTGCTTCAGTCTGTCTAGATAGAACTTCATCAGGGATTTTGTTGGTTTAAGGAAAAAAATAAATTATTACTGAAAACAAAATTCAGTGTCTTAATTTAATGAAGATCTATCTAAACAGACTGAAACATTGCAGCTTAGGTGTAATAAATATGATTCGTTTATGAAACTTGTTTTTTCAATTTTTACAATATTACACACACACACACACACCTATATATATATATACACACACACACCAAGCCTTCTGCATGAGTAGGATGTGACACAAGGTCAATATTTTAAGCAGAGTTTAGCAAGGTTCAGTTCAGAGTTTTCTATCTCTTAAACTGATTGCTTAACCAAGGTTAAAGATGCCAGCCCACCCTACAAATTACCCATAACTGCTCGTATCGAAACCTTTGGTGGACTGTTACACCAGTTCCACCCAGACACCAAAAAGATGCCCAAAAATTAGAAAGGATCAACCAAAAACTTGTCCGACAAGAATTGTCTGTACACTTCAATAAAACTTGTATATATTATTATATATATATATATATTATAATCACTTCCATCCTTGACAAGGTGACTATTAGTCATACACTTAGCCTCAGAGTAAGGAGAAATTCATTGTTATTTTAACATGAGTATCTATTTATCTATATATATAAGAGAGTAAAATGAGGAAATCAATCCGACAGTATGTGGAGAAATGTACACAAACACAGGATGTTACATTTGATGGAAGTTTTATTATTGGTCCAGTGTCGATGTTCAAACATTTTGGTTTACAAAGAAACCTTCTTCAAGACAATATGAAACAAAAGTAAAGTCATTGGGGTAGCCTAAAGTCGGTATCAGCCACACAGTGATGGAGTCTATCCCCTTTTCACTAGTGATAGACCAAGGATATTGTTTTGGGATCTGAGGCGAGGCACCACACCTACCATCAATTCCTCACTTTACGGCACAGATCCCTGTGCTACTCATACGCTGAGAAGGAAAGAGTTGGTATCAATCCTAGAACCTTGTGATTCCTAGTCAGATGCTCTACTGACTGAGCTAAACTGCATTTTTACAGCCCTAAACTAAAAGCAAAACCTAAAGAAAAAAACAAATACTTGAAAATGCATTCTACTCTATAAAATTGTCCTCTATTTGTGTGAATTTTTTAGAGGAGACAAGATAATTTGTATTATTTAGATTTTTTAGACTATTTACCATGTACCCCACATGTACGGGTTAGGCACAAGGCCCTATTAATGTGGGACCACCCATGAATGCTCATCGGAGGTGGGTGAAAAAAATGTTAATCCCATCAGCATTCCTCCTGGGGGGGGGCACCTCAGGCACTGGGCAATAAACCCAGCCCTGCCACTTTAAATCGAGGGGTCAGGGGATGCCTGGAGGATAGCCATCAATGTTGTTGATTACTTCTGTGGTCCAGGGCCAAAGCCACTGGACCCTGACCCCAAAGAAACTGTTATCCTCATCTTTATGGTTAAATAGAAACAATGTTTTTCCCAATGTGTCCTGATGACAACATGGAAAGATCCCGAGTTCAACAAGAAACCCCCAAAGGGGGAAGGCCAGGCAGACAAGATTTGGACAAAAGTCTGAAAAACCTACATTTATTTTGTTCTATGATATTGTCATCAGATTAATTGATTGATTTTAATGGCATATCAAAGTGTCTAAGGTTATTTTATGCTTAGAGGTTAGGTATTAATATTCACCAACATCTTCAACATTTCAATCCTACTTTACATATGATGTATTTTATCAGTAAATTTCTCTTCCACTAGTGGGTTGGGCTATATCCCATTAGCTAGAGCTCTGACTGATGAAAAATTGATTGAGTTTTGATCCTGACTGGAGGCAGCCAGCCAAGTCTAGTTGCACTGAAGAGACATGATACATCAAAACAAGACTGTATGCAGATATCTACACAAACACACATATATATATGAACAAAAGTGATTAGACAAACAGGAATATTTCTTTTTTGTTTATTATTCTCAACTAGTTTTTTCAGGAAAAAAATTCTTGTTTGAAGAAATTGTTTTTAGAGTTTTTTTAAGAGATCATTATTTAAAAAATTACTAAAATTAAAAGATTTTTTGAGGGTTTGAACAGGCCACTATAATCCGGGTAGAGAAGTGTGTTAGAAGTAGCGAGTCCATCTGTTCCGTGAAAAAAACTTCTTTGAGTTGAGTTCTTTTAGAATGTTCTTATATAATGTGAGGGAGGATTTTTTATATATGTATGTATGTATGTAGAGAAAAGTAAACAAACACGGGATGTTATGGAAACTGGATATATATATATATTCAAGATGACTGAAAAGTAACTCCCTATTTTAGAACTTTTATAATTTTTTATATGGAGTTAGATTCTCTCTGTTCTTAAAAGTATGTTCCTTAATATATGGCAATTAAAAGCTGTGTTGTCTTCTTAGGACAAATGTGAGAAAATTATTTACCATTCCACAAGAGTTCCTAGGAAGATCAGTTGATGCGATTCCTGAGTGACTTGAGATATTGGTGCCCATATAGAATTTTAAGTAAAACTCCATGTTAGGTTTGTTCTTCTCATATTCATTTAATTGTAAAAAATAATGATTCAGAAATAATAAGATTTTTAAATAGGGATGGAAGTTACTTTACCCTGTATGTGTGTGTGTATATATATATATATGAAAGAAAAAGTAGAAGTAAATCTGACAATATGTAATATAATAAAAATTGAAAAAAAAAAAAAGTTTCATAAACGAATGATGTTTTAATAAGCCTACACTGAAACAGACTGAAAAACTGCAGCGTCGGCTTATTAAACATCATTTGTTTATGAAACTTGTGTTTTTTCAATTTTTACTATATATATATATATATATATATATATCACTTTCCTTGGCCTATCCCGCATGATCAAAGACATAATAATGTTTTCATCTTCTTCACATTAACAAATCTACTCTGAGCTACAGCTAATTTAATGAAGAACCTAACACCTTTTATGTTACACGTGTTTGAATAAAACTGTCTTCTAAAAAGATGTATGTAACAGTATGCCTAGACTACAAGCTACAAACGTCATTAGATCTAATGAAAGAAAAGGCTTCTGCTAAAAAAGGCAAGAAACACTTGATATCCCACAGAAAATATTACAGACTACACAGATGATCTAGTGCTTCTTTAAAATCACCTGCAGAAGCTGAATTGCTATTGCATAGCCTAGATAAGGCAGTAAAAGCATTGACTTCAATGTGAAATCAGATAAAACAGAAATCATGTGCTTTGAACAAGATGAAGATTTTCCACATTGGATGGCAAGTCTTCAAATTAGTAGATTAATCACATACTTAGGTAGTAATATCTCATCTACAGAAAGCATGTCAATATACTCGTGTGTGTGTTTGTGTGTATATATCTTATGACTATTATATATGTACTAGCAGGACCTGTGGATACCTCACAGTAATGATGATTTAATTATTACAACATTTGATGTATTTACTTAAGAGCTATTTGCAAAAATAGTTCAATATGTGAAAAGTATAAATAATCCTGATTTAAAACTCTCTCTCACTCTTTCTTAAAGGGAAGGTTGTAAAATATTTACATTGTTTGACGATAAAAATCTGTTGGTAGTCTTTAATTATCTACTTAATTTGCTGAGAAAAACGCAACTTGAAAAATCTAAGTTGGGCTGGAAATTACCAAAAAATATAATCATAATTCACAATTTTCAAATTTACAAATAAAACAAAAATGTAACATTTTTCTTTTTTTTTTTTTTTTTTTCAAGTCATTTTAATTTTATGTTGAGCATTTAAGCGATGCAAGATCAATTTGGAATGTTTTCATTTAAAAATTGGGTGAAATAAAATGGAACAAATAAGAAATCTGTGATTAAGTGACACCAGATAATCTGCATTTACAATTTAGACAATCTCATTTTTAACAGAAAGGTATTGCAGAATGATAACAGATGGACGGTTAGGAACAAGCGTATTAATATATAGATGTGTGTGAGTAAGTATATATATATATATATAATATATATATATATATATATATATATATAAAATATGCAATGGAGAATGAATGAGAAACGTATTGGCATATGAAGGTGCTCAATGCTAAAATAGCAGAGTAGATTTACAATCAAATATTGTATATTAATGGATTTAATATCTCGTAACTAAAGTTTTCATGCTTACTTGCAATCATCAGACGGTCAAAAGGTTAAGATTTTAAAATTTACATTTTGACCGTCTGATGATTACAAGTAAGCATGAAAATTTAGTTACGAGATATTAAATCCATAATATTTGATTATGTGTGTATATGTATGTATGTATATATAATTGTATTATATATGTATATATATATGTATATATATATATAATTTGTTCTTACTTCTATTAGCAATGATAAACCTTGAAGTTAGAAATTAGACAAAAAGAATTAATAATATTTCAAATAGCAATTCTTTTTACTACTGTTTTTGCATACAAAAAAAAACTTTTTTTTTTTTTCTGGTCACGGTCTGAATAAATGGTAACATATGGAATGAGTGGATTTCTTTAGTCGTAAATTTTTACATATACTTTATTGGCAGCAAAAATGATTGCTTTTTCCTCCATAGACTTCTTTTCTNCTTCAAACTGATGTACAAACTGTGTCGGTTGTTTATCATGAGTTTTTAATTATATATATATATATATACTATTATATTATGTGATGTTTAATTATATTATAAGTATATTGTTATGTTTTTATATATATTAAATTTATAAGTCTGATATGTTATATACTATATATATTATATATATGTTATGATTGTTATGTTTTTATATAATATAATATATATATATATATTATATATATATATATGTTATGATTGTTATGTTTTTACTAAATGGACCAGCATTAATAAAATTGATTTTTATCTGAGCTGTCACTGTTTGGTGATGAGAGCTATCTATAAGGCAGAGAATGATTTTCCCTCTGATTGCACACCTAAGAGACACCCTATGGCGCAAATATCCTTCCTCTACTTTCACTTTCATTTTGTATAGAAAAGGAGAAAAGAGATGTACAATTTCATACGACTTTAATAGCCACATCTATCATTCAAACCACTGCAAAAGCTAAGTGTCGAAAAGAACACATTTAAGAAAACGGTCAATTTGACAAACTGACAATGCATAACCCTTTTTAAGACAGGGACATCGTGAATTCATCTTCGCTCAGCAGATGTCTGTGATTCAGACTAAAGCCAACCAGTTCTATACGTAAGCAATTCATTTGTCCAGTTGAATACAATTCTCTCAGTGGCTGCATACTGGAGAACATCTACTGTCCAGCCCCTCTGGTCCACTGCATTCAATTTCCATCTGTGAGGACACACATTATCTAAGCGGCTACTTAACTTGATTTCTTCCTTTTATTCAACTTGCTTTCCAAGTGTTGAAAACACTTATAGAAAAGAAGTCTATAGAAAAAGCAATCATTTTTTTGCTGCCAATAAAGTATATGTAAAAATTTACGACTAAAGAAATCCACTCATTCCATATGTTACCATTTTATTCAGACCGTGACCAGAAAAAAAAAAAAGTTTTTTTTTTGTATGCAAAAACAGTGAGTAAAAAGAATTGCTTATTTGAAATATTATTAATTCTTTTGTCTAATTTCTAACTTCAAGGTTTTATCATTGCTAATAGAAGTAAGAACAATATATATATATATATATATACATACACATACACACACACAATCAAATATTATATATTATGGATTTAATATCCCGTAACTAAAGTTTCATGCTTACTTGCAATCATCAGACGGTCAAAATGTTAAGATTTTAAAATCTTAACATTTTGACTGTCTGATGATTGCAAGTAAACATGAAACTTTAGTTACGGGATATTAAATCCATAATATATAATATTTGATTGTAAAACTGCTCTGCTATTTTAGCATTGAGCACCTTCATATGCCAATACTTTTCTCATTCATTCATTCTCCATTGCTTATTTTATATATATATATATATATATATATATATATATACACACACACGTATATATACTTACTCACACACATCTATATATTAATACGCTTGTTCCTAAACCTTCCATCCGTTATCATTCTGCAACACCCTCTGGTTAAAAATGAGACCCTCCAAATTGTAAATGCAGATTATCTGGTGTCACTTAATCACAGATTTCTTATTTGTTCCATTTTATTTCACCCAATCTTTAAAATGAAACATTCCAAATGATCTTGCGCTGCTTAAATGCCCAACATAAAATTAAAACGACTTGGAAAAAAAAAAAAAAAAAAAGTTACATGTTTGTTTTATTTGTAATATTGAAATTGAGAATTATGGAATATATTTTGGTAATTTCCGGTCCAACTTAGATATTTTCCAAGTTGTGTTTTTCTCAGCAAATTAATGTAGATGTTTTAAATGACTCCCCACAGATTTTTATCGTCAAATCAATGTAAATATTTTACAACCTTCCCTTTAAGAAACAGTGAGAGAGAGTTAAATCAAGATTATTATACTTTTCACATATTGAACTATTTTGGAAATAGCTCTTAAGTAAATACATCAAACGTTGTAATAATTAAATCATCATACTGTGATTTATCCACAGGTCCTGCTAGTACATATATAATAGTCATAAGATATATACACACACACACACGAGTATATTGACATTGCTTTTTGTAGATGAGATATTACTACCTAAGTATGTGAATTAATCTACTAATTTTGAAGACTTGCCATCCAATGTGGAAATATCTTCATCTTGCTCAAAGCACATGATTTCTGTTTTATCTGATTTCACATTGAGGTCAATGCTTCTTACTGCCTTATCTAGGCTATGCAGCAGCAATTCAGATTCTGCAGGTGTATTTTCAAGAAGCACTAGATCATCTGTGTAGTCTGTGTCTGTAATATTTTCTGTGGGATATCAAGTGTTTCTTGCCTTTTTTAGCAGGAAGCCTTTTTCTTTCATTAGATCTAATGACGTTTGTAGCTTGTAGTCTAGGCATACTGATACGTACATCTTTTAGAAGACAGTTTTCATCAAACACTTATAAAACATGTGTAACATAAAAGGTGTTAGGTTCTTCATTAAATTAGCTGTTGCTCAGAGTAGATTTGTTAATGTGAAGAAGATGAAAACATTATTATGTCTTTGATCATGAGGGATAGGCCAAGGAAAGTGATATATATATATATTAGTAAAAATTGAAAAAACACAAGTTTCATAAACGAATGATGTTTTAGTCTGTTCAGCGTAGGCTTATTAAACATCATTCGTTTATGAAACTTGTGTTTTTTTTTTTTTTTTCAATTTTATTATATTACATATTGTCAGATTTACTTCCACTTTTACTTCATATATATATATATATATATATATATATACATACATACATACATACATATACATACATACATAGTAAAGTAACTTCCATCCCTATTTTAAAAATCTTATTATTTCTGAATATGAGAAGAACAAACCTAACATGGCGTTTTACTTAAAATTCTATATGGGCACCAATATTTCAAGTCACTCAGGAATCGCATCAACTGATCTTCCCAGGAACTCTTGTGGAATGGTAAAAATAATTTCTCGCATTTGTCCTGAGAAAACAACACAGCTTTAATTGCCATATATTAAGGAACATACTTTTAAAAACAGACAGAAATCTAACTCCATATAAAAAATTATAAAAGTTCTAAAATAGGGAGTTACTTTTCAGTCATCCTGAATATATATATATATATAAAAATCCTCCCTCACATATATAAGAACATTCTAAAAGAACTCAACTCAAAGATGTTTTTTTTCACGGAAGAGATGGACTCGCTACTTCTAACACACTTCTCTACCCGGATTATAGTGGCCTGTCAAACCCTCAAAAGATCTTTTAATTCTAGTAATTTTTTTTAATAAGGATCTCTAAAAAAAACTCTAAAAACAATTTCTTCAAACAAGAAATTTTTTCCTGGCAAAACTAGTTGAGAATAATAAACATAAAAGAAATATTCCTGTTCGTCTAATCACTTTTTGTTCATATTATATATATATATATATATATATATATATATATATATATGTGTGTGTGTGTGATATCTGCATACAGTCTTGTTTTGATGTATCATGTCTCTTCAGTGCAACTAGACTTGGCTGGCTGCCTCCAGTCAGGATCAAAACTCAATCAATTTTTCATCAGTCAGAGCCTCTAGCTAATGGGATATCAACCCAGCCCACTAGTGGAAGAGAATTTTACTGATAAAATACATTCATATGTAAAGTAGGATTGAAATGTTGAACATGTTGGTGAATATTAATACCTAACCTCTAAGCATAAAATAACCTTAGACACTTTGATATGCCATTAGAAT
>CM042156.1:6597336-6618435 GCA_023376005.1 Doryteuthis pealeii
AAAATTGAAGAAAAAAAAAGATAATGAAAAATAAAATTCATAATTACAAGATTATCTTTTTTCCTGATTTTTTTTTTTTTCATATTTTCATAGATAATTTATATAAAGATTAGTTGAAGAGTTCCATGACACTCACCAGGAAAAAAAGGAAGAGAAATTATCTGTGTGTGTGTATCAAGTTTTATTCAGTGGTTAGAGCATTTATTAGGAAGCTGAAAGGTTTAGTCAGAGCTGGTGCATACAACTGCCCCCCCCCCCAGGAGGGGCAAGCCTATTTGGGGACTCCGGAAGGGCAGGTTTCATATATTTTTCTATGAATACTACTTTATGAAAACTGACATATAATAGAGTAGGAGGCCCATAGATACGGGAAGGAGCATATTATAGATTATGGGGTGGGCATGAGACTCTAGCACCAGCCCTTGGTCATTGGGGTGACCTAAAGTTGGTATCAGCCAGACAGTCTATCCCCTTTTCACTAGTGCTAAACCAAGCAGATTGTTTTGGGCATCTGAGGTGGAGCGCCACACCTACTATCAGCTCCTCACTTTATTGCACAGATCTGTGCTACTCATACGCTGAATTGGCAAGAGCCAGTATCGAACCTGGAATCTTTTTATTCCTAGCCGGACACTCTACCGATTGAACTAAACTAGCTCTATTTTGATCTGTATATAGATATTGTATATGTTCTGTGAAATTATACTTTTCTTTCTGGTTGACATGAGAAGATAATAAAAAGGTGAGATAACAAATAGATGAATAAATAGAAAAACTATGGAATATGAGGGTGAAACTGATACCAATTGTAATTGGTTCACTTGGAACTATCCCCTAAAGTTTAAAAAACATACTAGAGGCATCAAAGGAAGAACAGAGACCATCCAAACAACAACATTGTTAAGATCGGCTAGAATACTCAGAAGAGTTCTGGAGGCTGAGGAGACTTTTTGTCACTCAAACTCAAGTGGAAGACCATCAGCTTATGCTGCTGTGAAAAAACTCACAAGACGTGAAATAATAATAATAATAATAATAATCTTATTATAATGGAGATTGTCTGTCTGTGTCCTTCTGTAACCAAAACTATATCAGTACCCAAGTCACAATTCCCTTAGTTATTTATGCCACATTCTCCATGATTTTATTTAAACCTCAATTATCAATAAAATTGTTTTACATTATTAATACTGTTGGCCTTATCTACATATTAATAGCATGCAATCTTATTTATATATACAACAAAATAGCAGTTTACAGTGTTAATGGAAAGTCTGATTTGCATATATTAAAAATTTGATTTTGAGAAATATGTGCTTGGTATTATTGATTTCTAATTGTTTGGTTTTATTATAATAAATATGAGCAAAAATCTCAGGGATAAATCTTAAAAGAAATCCATTAACAAGAAGAAATAACTGTAATTTTATTCTTTATTTCCTATTCTAACTAATTTTTTGATTATGCCCCCTCTGTTTCAAATCATTTTATCTGCATTCTTATTTAGTTTCATTCGTATTTCTAATTTGATATATTTCATTGCATTAAAACTTAAATACTTGCAATCTGATGGCACATATTCTTGCTAGTAATAATAAAAAAGTAAAGTCGTCAGTGCGGCCTAATGTCGGTATCAGCCATGCAGTGAGGGAGTCTATCCCCTTTTCACTAGCGCTAGACCAAGGAGATTATTTTAGCATCTGAGATGGAGCGCCACACCTACCATCAGCTCCTTACTTTACCGCACAGATCCCTGTGCTACTCATACGCTGAGTTGGTGAGGGTGGGTAGCGAACTAGGAACCTTGTGGTTTTTAGCCAAACGCTCTACCAACTGAGCTAACCCGGCCCTTATGTAATAATAATGAACAAAAATTAATTTTGTTTGAATTATCTCAGATGCTGACTAAAATATCTTGAGATGATGTCCATTGTAATATGGGGGGGGGGAGGTCACTTTTAATAATTTGAATACCTTAAATCAAATACTTTTAAATAAAGAATTTCAATGCTATTTCTATGTATATCTTAATTTTTAAATATCTTCAATCTTCATAAATTTTGCACAAAAAACGACACACCAACTGCTCTCTCTCTCTCTCTATATATATATATATATATATATTATATATATATATATATATATCTGCCACATATCACCCAAACCATCCGAGTAAGATGGACAAGATACACGGGACATTGTTGGAGAAGCAAGGATGAACTCATAAGTGACGTCCTCCTGTAGAAGCCAGCACATGGACACGCCAGTGTGGGCTGACCAGCAAAGACGTATATTGATCAGCTCTGTGCGGATACAGGATGCTGCATAGAGGACCTCCCGAGAATGATGACCAATAGGGACGGATGGAGAGAGATTGTCATGGATATCTGCGCTGAAAGCACGACATGATGATGATGATGATGATATATAAGAGATGTAACAACAAAATTGACACCACAATAACTGTTGCTTAACAGTATATCTTAATTTTTAAATATCTTCAAATCTTCATAAATTTTGCACAAAAAGCAACACACACCAACTGCTCTCTCTCTCTCTCTCTATATATATATATATATATATATATATATATAAGAGATGTAACAACAAAATTGACACCATAATAACTGTTGCTTAACTTTGATGATGTGATGGAAACAGGTGCTTTTTGTATGACTTGACTGTAAGTTAAACTTCACATGTTGTTGCTGCTTCAAATTAATCTCCAATCTTTCATGGATCTAAAACGAAACGTGCTGTTAGAACAAGAGTTTATGTTATGTTATGCTAAGTATGCAAGCTTGTCATAAGCAAGATAGAGTTGACAATCTGAGATCTTGACAGAACGGAAAGAGAATGTTATATCTCATGAGAATAAAGTTCTAATCATGTCAAACCATAAAAGCAGAAACCGATGTTTTGTCAGAGAAAATTTAACACAGATGTTTTCGCTTTAGAATTGTGCATGGCTTAACAAGATAATGCTGATCCTAGAGTTTAACACTAAAGTTTCCCCAGATGGGAGCCAGAAGACAGCGACAAGGGACCTACTGAGGGACCTACTGCTGACACAATCAGATAAATGAGCAACCTGTCTGTAGATCTCAATGTCATCCCCCTTTTTCATTTGTCTGTTTGTTGTTTTTACTTCCCTGTTTTGTGTTTTTATAACAGACGAAGAGGGCATCTTTAAGGATAATTCATTTTCGCAATTCCCTACTGTGACATGAAACTGACAAATTTTATATTTCTTTATGTTTATGAGCCTCTTAATATATTAAGGCAAAATGTTTTCTCCATTTTTTACCCTAGCAACCAAACATACCGACATAAAATTGGGCAAAACCATTGACTTTATTAATTTGGCACTTTGATAACTTATTTACAAATCTTCCTTATATATATATATTTTTTTAAATATATATATCATACTAAAGCTGAGTGAATCAACTTTTGTCTCCTAAAAGATATTTTTTTACTGTTTAGTTCAATGACATGAAAATTTTACTAAATTATTCCTTACTTTTAAGATTGGTCAAAAACTGACCAATCTCTTACTTTATATTCTGCCTACCACTTTATTCCTCTCTATGAATATCTTGATTACCTCCTCGTTATATATGTTAGTTTCTCTAGAAGGATAGAGATGGAAGAATTTGAAATGTATTTGTATGTTAAATTTCATAAACAGCAACATTTTCTTTCTTAGAAATCTTACAAAATGATTTTAATGTTTTGTCCAGCTGTATTTAATTTTTTTTTTAATTAATTCGCTTTGCAAACTCACTTTTCCACAATCTCAATTATCTACCCAGAGCTCAATGGGTCACGTTTTGTCTAGTATATATATAAAGTGTTGTTATGGGTCCAACAAGAGGAAATTAAATATTTTATAAAAAAGAAGGTCTGCAAAATTAATCATGTTTTTTAAAGGATTTTTTTTTTACTCTACTTCAGCAACACGTGTTTCGGATCTTCTAGTATCTTCTTCAGGCTTCAATTAACCAAATTCTGTGTCTGTGTATATATATATATATATATATAGTTAGTTTCCACAATGTTCATGTGCACTTTGAAATTTAAAATTCTTTAAAGTGCACTCGGATTTTAAGGACACACACACACACACACATATATATATATATATATATATATATATATAAATGGACTCTCTCATCGATTTTCGATGTATGAGGGTTCATACACACAATGAACTCCCACACAGGGATTTGTTTATAGTGGTGAAGGCTTGCGTTGGACCATCCACACTTTTTGGCACAGTCGATAGGAAAGAATTGGTGCATCAAGGAATGCCACAAACCCAATCAACGACCGACATCAGGAATTTTGAATTCAGAGTTATCCCTCTCCTAGACTGGTTACCTACCCAAGGCTGAAGAGCCCAGTCTGCCCTACTATTTAACCCATAGCTGGAGGGAGAATATATGGATTCATACCTTTCCCGAGGGTATTAGCGCTATGTGAAATGCCAACAGCTTCATCTAGGAATTGAACTCGAATCGACGTCCATTTTCCGTGACTCTAACCACTAGTCCACGCACCTCCATATATATATATATATACACACACACCCCTCCGACTGAGTAGGATGCAAAACAAGGTCAATTGTGGTGGCGGGGAAATATAATAAATATATACTCTGGCACCTGTAAAACTTTTCAAATGTGTTTGTGGAAAAAAAATGTCAAAATTGAGGTGTAAAAGATCAGTGAATTTAAAGAGATAATCATAGAACTAAATAAAATCGATAATTCCCATTGGATAAAAAAATATAGAAATGATTTTATGTTTTATTAATTCTAACAATAAACTCTCAAGAGTGAAGTTATTTAGAATACACCACCATATTTCACACCTTTAAAATTTTCCTAAAAGGAAATTAATATGGCTACCAAAATCCTTATTCAGAAATTCTGAATTTGAATTTGCAAGGATAGGCATTCACATCCTATTTAATATGATTAGAAACATTTGGGAACTGAATCAAAAACTTTCAAAAAATACCTTCAATAGATGTCTAGATTTGTACCGGTATGCTTAAGAATAAGGTTATAGGAAGAGATATAGATAGGGATATATCATATAGTAAAAATATTTATTTATATATGTATATGTATATATACATATATGTATGTAGATGTATATATACATATATAAGTAGGGATTAATAAATTTAATCTAATTCTTGTTATGTTTGGTTTTAGATCTTAAATTTAGTTATTTGATTACCTTAAAATTTAGGAACTTATTCAACCACTAATTTTAATGTATATTATAGGATACTCTAGTTTAATGTGTTGAAAATATGCAACCCTTTTTTCTCAGATGAATTCTATGTAAAAAGGATTAAAATTGATGTGTCTACATGATAAGAAAGATGAGAATATAAAAGAAAACTTTGAACTGAAAATGATCAGTCTGAAAAACTCCAACAGAGCAGACAGTAAGTTGCCAATTGGCCCTTTTCTATGCTGATGGAATGCTTTAAACCACCTAGATAAACATCTTCCACCAGGTCAGAAACATAACCACTCCCTAAAAAGATAAGATGAATTGAAACCCAATACCATCACAGGGATCACAAGAAAATAAATAAAAGAAATCTCAGAATTTATACCATTTTCAATAAAGTTAGTGGTCTGATGAAGCTCATGAGTATATTCAGATACATGCGAGTAGAAATGGATCCATAACCGCAAAACAACTGATTTTTAAGCCTTTTTCTTTAATTATATTGCTCTGTTTAAAAAAATTAAAAATTGAGCTCTCAAATTGGACCTGAACTCTGTAACATTTTACCGTTGGAAGAAAGGACCAGCTTAGAATAAT
Source organism: Doryteuthis pealeii (assembly GCA_023376005.1). Lineage (NCBI taxonomy): Eukaryota > Metazoa > Mollusca > Cephalopoda > Myopsida > Loliginidae > Doryteuthis > Doryteuthis pealeii. Next base: position 6,603,187 of record CM042156.1, read on the forward strand.
CCTAATACCAACTTACCTGGTAACCCACCTACGGATATATATCATCAATTAAAGAGAATATAACAACTCAACAAATGGATATGCCACATCGCCAATACACGTTCTGTCCCTTTTTTGTCGTTCATTGAAAATTTTCTCAAAGCACTTTTTCACAAAAACTTTTCTCCATGAGGCTGACCAAAAAAAAAAAGAACAGAAAGATTTGTATTTGTCTTGTCACTTTTGTTCATCTATATATATATATATATATATATATTATATATATATATATATATGTGTGTGTAAATGTCAATGTTTCACATTTTTCAACTTTAGTTCGAGAGGCCATAGCCTAAGAAATACCATTTTGGAATGATTTTTTTTTAAATTCCGAGGCGAATCAAGAAAGTTTGAATTTCTATGTTTTAATTTCAGCGGTATTTTTTACAACAAATATTTTTGTATGATGACAATTTTTATAACGTTGAAATAATTTTGGTAATAACTAGCTTAATTGCCCCCTGATAGGGCCTCTTTTAAGCTAGTGTGTGTGTATATATATATATATATATATATATATATATATATATATATATATATATATATATATATATATAGATAGATAGATAGATAGATAGAGCTATATTTATAAGTAAGCAGTGCTCAATATAGTTGATAGAGCATATATATCTAAGTTAGGGTAGCATGAACATGAAGTCAATGGTGCTTGGTTACTGACTATTCCTCGACAATGTGATTTATATATATATATATATATATATATATATAAAATCTGAAAGAAAATATCATGGTACTTATTTACCATTACTAAAGTTTCATGCAATACTCAAACGGTTGAATAACAGAAAAGAAATATTTCTAATTATCTTATCGTCTGATGATTTCCTAATACGCATAAAACTTTAGTAATGATAAATTAGTCCCATAATATTTTATTTGAGATTTAAACATGCTCTGCTAATTTAGCATTGAGCACTTTTGTATGCAAACACTTTTCATATTTTCTATTCTTCATTATATATTAGAACAGCTTTCTAGAATTAAATCAAACTGCTAACTTTTTCATCGGCTCAACTTACTTTAAAATGCAAGTTTTTCATCCTATCTAGAGTTAATAACAATTCAATGTTTAAATGTTTACGTTACCTTGCCAAGGAACTGCACAGCTGTGATTTTCCAATGACTGAACAAATAAAAAAAGAACGTTTTATTCATGAGTAAAATGTCTATATATATTTGAAGACTATTATTCACGTCGGCTCTATTTAACGTATAAAAAAAACAACAACCTATATTTCATCAAAGGAATAATGATTTTGCAATCAAATGTTTATAACGACATAAAAAATGGCTTTACGATTTGGTCATCTGGTTCAAAGCCAAATTTGAAACCCTTAATCTTTTTTTCTACTGCCATCAGTTTGGAAGGCTTGATACTTTGATAATATTGTATCTATTCTCTTACTGAAACTTACTTATACAAGTATTCTAGTCGGTTGGTTGGTATCGGGAAATTTGCGGTCCCAAATATTGTTAAGAAAGGAATAAAAGACAAGATTTACAATTTAAATGGTTTTAAATGGTACAATGGGTTTGATTGAAAATGTTACAAATCAACCTGCCCTATTCTGCAGTAGTACCAAAATATGGTTTATCGTGAATCACTTCTATCATTAAGAATTTGATTGAAAATGTTACTTTCTTGTTGTTCTCTCGCCACAAAAATTCACAAAGATATGAATCTAAACTATCTGCTTGAATGTTATACTATTTTTTTTTCATTTTGTCTTCTTTCATATTGGGGAAATATTGCGGTCCCAAATAACGCCAAGAAAGGAATAAAAGACAAGACAAGTTTTGTATATTTTAAAAGGGGTTAGAATAGAGACATTTATCTCCAGCTCTGTTGCAAATGGTTGCTAAAACTTATTGCTTTAGCGGTCTCAAGTCACATATATATAAATGTAACATTTGTGTAGAATTCTTGTGGGGTAACGATTTCTGGTTGTGTTAGTTGTGGGCTTATTCGTTGTTAGGTCTGCTGCTTTGTTGGTTCCCCCTAAGTTAAGGTGAGTCTATGTTGGTCTGTTTTATCAACCGTCTATGTGGCTAAGGTTTTCGTCCATGTAGTCTCTTTGACTATTTTTCTGTTCTGAGAATTTCGGTTGCTGCTTCCGAGTTCTGTCAGAAGAGGATATCCCACATTTTTCATATTGGCTGGGTTTTAGTTATTCACTAAAGTTAGCTTAGATATGTCACAAGGCAAGAAGAATGGGAGACCCAATAAGAATCGAACTCACTAAAAATGGTCTGCGAATCTAGCTTGCTATTACACCACGTGAGGTCGGATTTTACGACATGACCACCAATCTGGGTTATTTTATGCAGAAGACGTTTTTGTTGTATTTATTCGTCATAGGTACTCCAATATTTTTTAAATACATTTTTTCTATTTACCCCATAGATGGGACCCTAACAAGTACTACCTCTCCGGGTTAGAGTGGACCTGGGAGTTATGGTTGGCGAGTACACCACATTTTCCAGAGCTCTAGAATTGGAACTTCACCATCAGATAGATTTTAACATTATACTTAAGACCCTCAGCCGCCACCTTCTAGGACATATATCATAAAAAAGTGTTAAGGATGCCATGAGAGCGATAGGGTTGGTACAATCACACATGTACTAGCGCTTGACGTGACCAACCGATTAATCGAATGGATTCTCTCCGACCGCCAGTCAAGCCTAAGTAAAGGCCAAGGTGAAGTGTTGTATATCACAGATTGCTCAGACACCAGGACTCCATCCTTTAGTCGTGACCCACGATCAACACCTGCCCCTTGATTTAAAGGGTCAGGGCTGGGATTATTGCCCAGTTCTTGAGGCTCCCCACCCTCTTGACGGTGAATGCCAACGGGATCCACGCATTTTTTTGCCTGCCATTGCATGAGCTTCGGTTCTTGGGTGGTCCCACATTAATATGGCCTTGTGCTTTACCAGTATATGTGGGATGCGTGGTAAATACCGCATTAATAATATGGCTGTTTTGAGGCAAATCAATTTTGGTTAGACCTTTACAGAGGCATTGTTTATGAATAAGATGCTAATTAAGATTAAATAATGATTACTTAATAAGCATTAAGAATATAACTAAGGGAATTGTATCGTCGGTGGTGATGTAGTTTTGGTGGTAGACAGACACCGAATCTCTATTATAATAAGATTTTTCCGTATACAAAGAAAGAAAGGCAAATTAGCAACAGATTATAAAGCAAAGTTAAGGGCTAACCCGGCCTCAGTCGGTAGAGCGTTCGACTAGAAACCACAAGGTTCCTAGTTCGATACTGTCCCTCGCCAACTCAGCGTATGAGTAGCACAGGGATCTGTGCGGTAAAATAAGAATCTGATGGTTGGTGTGACGCTCCACCTCAGACGCAAAAACAATCTCCTTTGTCTAGCACTAGTGAAAAGGGGACAGACTCCCTGGCTGATACCGACTTACTTTTGCTTATAAAGCAAAGAATTAAAAATATGTTTCAAGATGTTGCGGGTTGTAAGTGTTGATTGGTAAATTGTTTGCAGTCGGTGATTGTTCGATTGTCGATAAAATGGAAGGTTTTTATTGACGTTGTATCGTTGATTATTGTTTGCTTGGTGCTTTTCTGATTGTTGGTCGTCTAATTCCATTGAACAAGCGAACCGGCTTCCTGTTTGCGTTTCCTCGGATTTTTCCGCCAAGTGACAGAACAATGTCGGTGCTGGACTCAATCCAAAGAATTACTACAATTTAGAGAAAACGCTTGTAAGGCATCAGCTTTGCCTTTTGGCCACATCTTCGCTCTCATTACCTTTTCATGCTTTCTCGATTGCAGATTGAAGCACTCAGGGATTCCAATTGATTGTCTTTGGTTGATTTCACAGTATACTGTGGATTCAAGTGTGTAAATTTTTACCTTAGCCTACTGGACAGATTCTTGTGGAGTATGAAATGAAGTCGAATGTATATCTAATAGTGGAGACTCAATCCGACTATAGTGGTTTAGAGTGTAAACAGGAAGGCTAATTTGCATATTGATATTAAGAACTTGATTTTACTATGTGCTTGGTATTATTGATTTCTAGTTGTTTGGTTTTATTTTGATAAATATGAACAAAAATCTCGTGGATAAGTGTTTGTCTGTCTGTAACCGAAACTATACCGCTATTGTGGGAAGCGCGTGGTGTAATGGTTAAAGTCATGGGAAATGGACTCGTCGCCCCAAGTTCAAATTCTGGATGTGGTAATTGAATTTCACTTAGCGCTAATACCCTTGGGAAAGGTATGAATCCTACTCTCCCTCCAGCTATGGATAAATAGTAGGGCAGACTAGGCTCTTTAACCTTGGTTAGACAACTGGTCTAGGAGAAAGAAAACTCTGAATTCAAACCTGTTGAACTCCGCTTAAGAAATTGACCTTGTGTCGCACCCTGCTTGTGCGGAGTGGTTGGTAAATATATATACACCGCTATTTAAGTCACAATTCCCTTGGTTATTTACATATTTACCTAATGCCTCCCCGCTCAGGCGGGGGTCCAGTGCGCTTCGGCCACTGGACCGGTGAGATGGTAAATTATTAGCGTCGATCCCAGAGGGCCATCCCTCCAGGCAATACCTGCCCCCTTGACTTAAAGGGGCAGGGCTGGGTTTATTGCCCAGCGCCTGAGGCGCCCCCCTTGGGGAATGCCGACGGGATCGACGCAATTTTTCTACCCGCCACCCATGAGTCTCGGCTTGTGGGTGGTCCCACATAAATAGGGCCTATAGGGATCGGCCCCTATATTTTTACGACATGTGGAATTGACCAAATTAAAATAATTAAGTTTTCTTAAATAACTAGATTTACAATGGTATGTCATGAGTTTAGAATTAGGTAAACAAAAGAGAATCGAAATAATATTAGTTTGGAAATATTTTAGCAAGAACAATAGAAACAATGGTTTAAATTCATCCGATAATTTATGTCACCAGAATTTCACAGATACCAAAATCATTCGATATTGCATCATTGCAAATCACCTGATATTTGAGGAATATTTTTAGCTTAAGGAACACGTAGACAATGAATAATTAAAATTATAAAAAGGCCCATAGAGCTGGAAAAACTTAAGAGGGAGACACAGAGACAGTGAGGAGCTTTCGCTCTTCCTGACTCAGAGTTGGAGAGGATGCTCCTAACTCGACAGTGGGAACGTCCGAAAACATCAAATATGACTCAACAGGTCTGTCTATCTTTTTGTCTCCTATTTCTCTCTCTCTCTCTCTCTCGATCAACAACAACAACTTTCAATTATAAGTTCCAATCACAGACAAACTACTAATATGTTGACACAAGCAATCACACTAATATTGTAAGAAAAATAACACTAGCGGCAGTACTCCTAGGTTTGACTGGAGTTAACCGCAAATGTGGCAGACGAGTTAAGAGTTAAAGAAGTAAAACAACGACAAGATAAGAATAAAAGACTGTATTAAATATAAAGTTGCAAACTTTAGTCTCGTTTGCGGTCAAATATATAATATGTATATAATATGTATACAATATGTATATAATATTTATATAAATGTCACTTAGCTGTTTATCCTGGGATATGGGGTATTAACGGAGCCCCTTGCTACGGCCTTCTGTTTATAATTCGGATATAGATGGACTTCTGTTTGCGTCCGACTCCGATCTGTTGTAATATAGTAGGAGCGACCTTTGTACGGTCCGATTCCTTTCGTTGCTGTTGCAGAAGAGATGGAATGAGTCTGCACTTTGGATTTGGTGCCAAAGTATGCTGGCTCATGATTGGTTGGTTTGAAACAGAGGCTCCCAGACAAGGGACGATAACCCATACCCCAGAATTCTTAATAATATAAACACCATGTCACAGTTGTCACACACAGACACAATCAGACTGCAACACCACTGAAAGAACAATGAAACTATATTAATTGTATTTATGTATATAAAGTTTGTTTCCTTTATCAATGTCTTCTTCTTTTGTTACCTATGGAAACTACATTTACCGTAGTCCTTATACATATAAATTGTAGGGACCCATAACTCGGATCTTCAACTCCTCAACCACACACTCACCAAACAAATGGGTCCCTACAGGTCTTCGTGCCTGACTCGGTACGAGTGGGGTACTGGGAAAATAAACCCTTGGTTATTTACATCACATTCTCTATGATTTATTTCTATTTAAACCAAAATTATTAATAAAATTGTTTTACATTATTGATACTGATGGTTTTATCTAGATACTAATAACATGCAATTGTATTTATATATTCAACAAAATAGCGGTTTACAGTGTGAACGGGAAGGCTAATTTGCATATTGATCTTAAATATTTGATTTTAATTAATATGTGCTTGCTATTATTGATTTCTAGTTGTTTGGTTTTATTTTGATAAATATGAGCAAAAAATCTCAGGAATAAATCTTAAAAGAAATCCATTAACGATAAGAAATAAATGTAATTTTATTCTTTGATAAATTTTCCTAATTTAACAATTTAGTTAAATTAGGAAAAATTAGCAATGAAAGAATGATGGAAAATAATGGAAGAGTTAGTTTCAAAGTTGTTCTATTTTTTTAATTCTATCCCTGTTTGTTTCAAATCTGCATTCTTATTATTTAATTTCATTAGCCTTTATAATATAATATTTTATTACATTAAGACTTAAATACTTGCATCCGGAGGGTGCATATATTTGCTAGTATTTTTAATTTCTCAACTGGGATTAATACTTTTGTTGGGTCAGTAAAATACGTTTATTCCTGTGTGTGTGTGGAGGGGGGGTTAAGTGAGGGAGAGTCTTTCTGTGATTGGATATAGCAATCACGTGATGTGCTCAGAAGTTTTGGCGCAAATACCAAAGAAATTAGATAGATTCCGGACCAGTTCTAGGGTGCGGGTCGACCAGAAATTCTCCAAGAAACCACTAAATCAGAACACACCGGTTAGTCTCTCAAACTTGACTCTATACACAGGAAGGACTTTATGTTGTTAGTCATTGTTTTGTTCCTAAATAAATTGTTAGAATTGAATTAAGTTTTAATTCATTTATTTGTTGCTGTTGGTCTTAGAATAAATCCTATACTAACGCTTTTAATAAAAATGAAACTAAAGAAAACATAACTTAATATGTTAATTCATTTTTTTTAAATTGTTTTTTTTATAAAAGAGTTGTTGCGTAGTGATTCAGTTATACACTTTTTTTTTACATCAGAACTGCAAAAGTTGACTGTTTTAAGTTATTTTTTAAAAATTATTATTATTTCTCTGAAATAGAAATATCGTCATAATTACCAGCTAATAGTAATTTTCAGTTTATTTCAGTATAGGACTTTATAAGTTTATAATCTCAATTCCCTTAAAATAACAACGCATAGGTGAAAAAAGTGTATAACTGAATCACTAGGCAACAACTTTAAATCTATACAACAACAATTAATGCTGTCCTTTAATTTGATTCTCACTTTGAAATTTAAGTTTGTGTTTTGTAAAAATTCATATGTTATTTTAAGGGAATTGAGATTAATAAACTTATCAAGGGAATTGAGATTATAAACTTAACACAGTCCACTTTTGCAGTTCTGGGTTCAAAAAGTATATAACTGAATGACTATGCAACAACTTTAAATATATACAACATTAATTAATGCTGTCATTTAATTTTTTTAAACTTATAAACGAATTAACATATTAAGTTATGTTTTCCTTAGAGTTGGATTTTTATTAAAAGTATTAATCCCAGTTCAGTAATTAAAAATATATACATTGGACTTCATTTCATATTCCACTAACATCTGTCCGGTTGACTATGGTAAGAATTTACGGACCTGAATTCACACTACCTCAGTTTTGCTTTTGGCCACATCTTTGCACTAATTACCTTTCATCCTTTCTCGATTGCAACTTGAAGCTCTCAGAGATTCCAATTAATTGTCTTTGGTTGAATTCACTTGCAGTTTCAGTGTTGCATGCAGCAGTTTGGGCGGTGGGGGGGACGCTGCGGTTAAGATAATGAAAATGCTGATACTGATTTGGCTAAAAGTGTCATGGCCGACATTTTTTATCAATGATGTTTTATGGTAGTTTTTGCTGGGCATAAAATATATATTGCCACATTAAGCGCGTGGTGTAATGGTTAAAGTCATGGGAAATGGACGCGTCGCCCCGAGTTCAAATCCTTGACGTACTAATTACATTTCCCTTAGCGCTAATACCCTTGGGAAAGGTATGAATCCTATTCTCCCTCCAGTTATGGGTAAATAGTATGGCAGACTGGGCTCTTTAACCTTGGTTAGGCAACCGGTCTAGGAGAATGACAACTCTGAATTCAAACCTGTTAAACTCCGCTTAAGAAAAAGCATTTAAATTCGGATGAAGACTAAAAAAAAAAAAAAAATGAAGATACAAACATACTTATTCATAAATTGAGTACCCATGAAGAATTAATAAAACAAAATGTCTTCGGCATGAAATAATCCAACAAGGGTTGACATACCGAAAAATTCAACAAACCTATCGAAGACTAAAACCAGCAAAAGCGGCGTGTTTTGCAATTTCTTCTTCAATGGATTTTGCTGTGAGAAATGATGTTAATATGATTTGTCTTTCAACTTATGGTCTTTTTTTACTGGGCACAGTATATTTTCCCACATAACAGGTAGGTTATTAAAATTCGGATGAAGAAGACTCAACAAAAAAAATGAAGATACAAACATCTATTCATGAGAATACAACTTGCAAACTTAATGGCGTTGCAGCCAGACTTATCAGCTGAAATCCATCTTGATTCTGGGAGACACTGGAAATCCGTCTCGCTGCTCTGATGGCCAAACACTACAAGTGACCCTAGATAGGTATTTCAATTTAGGTGCTAATCTACATGCTGTTTAATTCCCCCCCCCCCGGTGCCAAGGGTAGATAATTAATCCCTTATTTTTCCAATAGGTTTGGTTCGTTGTTTTGTTTTACGGCATATCAACTCTCTTTTTGGTCATTTAATGCCGAATTAAGCCATTTTTATAAACAAAGGACTCGGGTTGCTTACAGTATCAGCTGTTGCTTAAGTGATCACCCAATCAAGTATTTAGTGGGAAGGAATCGGAGCTTTCAGTTTAACTTCACCGTAATTTTGTTAACTAGCAGATCCTGTGGATATACCACAGTATGATAATTTAGATATTACAACGTTTGATATGTTTACTTAAGAGCTATAGCTAAATAGTTCAATATGTAAAATGTACAGTAATCTTGATTTAACTATCTCACTCTTTTTCCTTCTTTTCCTATTTTTATTATGTCCGATTGAAACTGATTACCGTTATCGATTCCACGTGCTTACTCACTGTCTCTATTTTCTCCTACTCTAACTTTATTATTATATTTTTTGTGTAGCATGTCTTTTTTCTTCCCTTTCTTTATGAAAATGGAATGATCCATTATTTAGCTGAGGTGAAATTTCTCAGAAGAAATAAGATTTTTGCAGTTAAGGAACCAGATGCAAGATGAAAACGGTCATATTATTTTCTAAACTCAATTTTTTTAAACACCCCCTTTTCTATCTAACCCATAGATGGGACCCTAAAAAGAATGACTCCGGGTCAAAGTGAACCTGGATGTAATGCTGATGAAGGGGTACTCCACACTCCCCAGAGTTCCAACTTCACCACTAGATGCAGTTTAACGTCGTACCCAGGACACCACCTTCTAGCTCATATGATAAAAAGGGTTTGGGTCTTGCCATAAGAGCAATAGGGTTGGGACAATTATATAGGTGCTAGGGCTTTACGGGACCAGCCGATTGATTGGAAGGGGCCTCTCCAATCGCCCATCTAGCCTAAGTGGAGTGTTACATGTCATGGACAGCTCAGTCACCAGGATTCCATATTTAAGCATCACAGGTGGCCCCATTGGGGAGGGGACTTTACCCCTCTGCAGAGGTGCAGTTGGCATATTCTGCTGCCCCCGGCTGACAAGGCAAAGAAGATTCGTTTGGTCCCTTTTCTAATTTCCATTTCCAATCTTCGTATTATAATGGAGATTGTGTGTTTGTCTGTAACCGTCAGTATATCATACTCAAAACACAATTAAAAGAAATCCATTAACAAGAAGAAATAACATTCTTTACTTCTTATTTTAACTAAATAGTTAAATTAGGAAAATTTAGCAACGGAAGACGGGAGTGATGGAAGAGTAAGTTTCAGTTGTTCTATTTTTCGATTATCCCCCCCCTCTGTTTAAAATCTTTATCTGTATTCATATTTAGTTTCATTAGCCTTTCTAATTCAATACAATATTCTATTACATTAAAACTTAAATACTTGAATCCGGAGGGTGAATATATTTGCTAATAAAAATAAGCAAATTTTATAACAGAGTGTCCTTCAAAACTATTTCTATTAAATATAATGATCTTACTGGTTCTTATTTAAAATTATAATTTGATATAAAGTCATTAGGTTTATCATTGCATTAGCTGTCTACAAAGTTGCTTGGTAAAAGATTGAAGAATGGGAGACAGTTCAGAAAGTTGCTCTATACGGATTTGGGATAAAAGTGTCATGGCCGACATTGTTATTAATGATACTGAAGTTAATTATGTTAGTGGTGTTGATGTCAATACTATTGCTGTTATAAAATATAATGCTCTATTGGCTTCTATTTAAAATTACAGTTAAAAGTTTTATTCCAAACTTTTGCAATATTATGAAATCAATTAGCAAAATTCTTTTTTAGAATCTATATACCAGTCTGTTCATATCTATCTCTTTACTCAGTGATTTTTAGAATCTATATACCAGTCTGTTCATATAGGTGCTAGGACTTAATATAACCAGCTGATTGATTGGAGGGTGCCTCTCTGACTGCCTGTCTAGTGTTGCATGTCATGGACTGCTCAGCCACCAAATTAATCTAAAACACTAACTTGTTAACCTTTACACCATGTTAAGATGACCTCACGATTTGTTATTGCAGTGGAAATTTGCAACTTACCGAAAAAATAATCATCCTAAAAGAGAAGTTTAAAAATTTAATTTCGACAATTGTATTCAATTTTTTTTGTAAGATTCAATTAGAAAATGGAGTTACACAAAATAGCGTTTAATTTTTTTTTTTTTTTTTCATATTTTTCTGAGTAAACATATCGAAAATTCGTCAATGTTGCATAACCTGACACTTTTGAAACGCAACACACAAATGTTTGAAGATATAAATTAATTTATCATAAATTTTGATCAATGTAAAATCTATAAACATTTTCTGAAAAAAAAAAAAAAATCCCATTACCAAGCACATAAGATTTTTATATATATATATATAAATATATATATTATTTACGTATGTTATAGATATATATTTATATAAAGTATATGCATATATAATATTTATATAAAGTATATGTATATATATTATACATATAGATATGAAGTAGTCAAACAATGTGTTTGAACACACATATACTTTATATATCTATATGTATATATAATACAAATATATATGCTATACACATTATATATATATATATATATATATATATATATATATGCTATACACACATATGTATATACATACAGCACATATGTTATATATACGTTTCTATGTGTAATTGTTTCTGTTAGTCTGATAGATGAAATATTTCTTGTTACTTAAAATGTTTAGATTGAAAAACTATCATTTTCAATTCAAAGGTGTAGGGATATATTTCAAATTAGTCACAACATTATCATCAATTTTGGAAAATAATTGTTTCCTCAATGGACAACTGAGAGACTTTAAAGAGAGAGAGAGAGAGAGAGACTGATAAGAGGGGGGTAAAGAGAGAGAAAGAGACTGACAAAAGAGAAGAGATTTACAGAGAAAAAGAAACATACATACAGTCAGACACAAACAAGAGGTAGAATATAGAGAGAGACCAAAGAGAGAGAAAGTCGTGGGAGGAAGAAATAGAAAGAGAGAGAAAAAAGAGAAAGAGAGACTAGAAAGGAAAAAAGAGAGAAAGAGACAAGGAAGGAAGAGAGAGAGAGAGAGAGAGAGAAGGAAGGGAAAAAGAGACAAACACACAAGATGGAGAATATAGAGAGACAAACAAAAAAAGAAAGACAGAAAGAGATTTACTGGGGAAAAGAAGGAAGGTAGAAGGAGAATCAGACCCAAACAAGAAGGAGAGTAAAGAGTGAAAGAAGAGAGAAATATATTTACAGGGGAAAAAGAGAGAAAGATAATGAGCATGAAGAAAGAGACACCGACATACGAAGGGTGAGAGACGATGGTAGAAGAAAGGAAGAGCCAAGCAGATAGAGGGAGAATAAAAAAGTGAGGGGGTGGTGAAAACAGTAGCTCAAAAAGATAAAGAGAGGAAGAAAGACAAAGAAAACAAGGCAGAGAGAGAGTGGGAAGGAGCGAGAGAGAGTGGTGAAAGGGTGGCGAGGGGAGGATTTACAGAGGAAAAGAAAGAGAGAGAAGAAAGGGGGAAAGAGAGTCAGAGACAGACAGTTGGGAGAAATATAGAGAGAAAGAAACAGAACAAAGAGAAGAAAGCAAAAAGAAAGAGAGACAGAGAGAGAACAAATAAGAAGGAAGAAAGAGAAACTGGTATACAAAGGAGTATAAAGAGAAAGAATCACAGATGAGGGTAGAAGGAGGCGGGGGACTAAGCAGAGGGAAAAGGGATAGGGTAGCATAAAAGTGGGTGGACGAAAACAGGAACAGATAAAAGACCAGGGGAGGTAGAAAAAGACAAAGAAAAATGGGGAGAGAGAAAAGAGAAAAGAGAAAAGTGGGCAAGAAAGAGAAGAATATGAAGAGGGAGAGGGGAAGTGGAAGGGAGGAGAGGGGAAGGGAGAGGGAGAGGGGGAGAGAGAGGGGAGAGAAAAAAGAGAGGGAGAAGAAAGAGAGAGAGAGAGAGATGAAGAGAAAGAGAGAGAGGAAGAGAAAGAAAAAGGGAGGAGGGGGAGAGGGATCCTGCGTGTTAAAGACAGTTACTTTATGTAAGTTTTCCAGGTAATAGGCAAAAACTACGCTTGAATAAAAGGGAATCTGTTGAATATAAACAATGGAGCCGACCATAAAACCTGGTAGCTACTTTGCAATGAGAGATTAATATTGGACTTCAAATGTCTCTGTTGCAATATAAACTGGTTGCTAAATAGAAACATCAATAATTAACCAACCCCAATGAATAGACTGTCATAATGGTGATAATGTCCATGGCTCATTTAATTCAATATCATTTACTATGAAGTCATGTAAAGATTGAAGTCCAGACAATAGCAGGAATGTTTCACCGAACGAGGGGGGGGGGCTTCAAATGTTCTCCTGTGGGTGCTGTAAATGTGTGTGTAAAATATGGGTTAAATTTTGTTAGATAAAGCCAACACAGCATTTTTTTTTAATCTATAAAGTTGTTTAACCATCCTGTGCCTATCTATATAGTAATACATGTGTTCCTTAAGAATACGGCCGTTATCATCTTGCAATGCCCTCTGGTTAAAGATTAGACTGTCCAAATCGTCCAAGATGAAATGCAAAAATATCTATTAATACTTGTATTTCTTAAAGTACAACTGTTATCATCTTGCAACACCCTCTACCAAAATCGTCCAAGATGAAATGCAAAAATATCTATTAAACTTGTATTCTTAGTACAACTGTTATCATCTTGCAACACCCTCTGCTCAAAAAATGAGACCGTGATGAATGCAAAAAATATCTATTAATACTTGTATTTCTTAAAAGTACAACTGTTATCATCTTGCAACACCCTGCTCAAAAAAATGAGACCGTCCAAGATGAAATGCAAAATATCTATTAATACTTGTATTTCTTAAAAGTACAAACTGTTATCATCTTGCAACACCCTCTGCTCAAAAATGAGACCGTCCAAGATGAAATGCAAAAATATCTATTAATACATGACCAACAGGTGATCCATTGTGTGGGTTTTTTTTAACCCTCTACAGAGTTACAGTTATTGTGTTTTATGGCCCCCCCCGGCAGATAATATACTGTAAAATAAATTGTTCTAATTAGAAAATATTTTTGCATTGTTAGTTAATCCTAGTTCATTTGATTCCAAGTATTAACCTGGAGCAGACAGCAAGTGGCAATGGTCCATACGTGGAAGTTAGATAAAACAGAATTCATATGAATTAAATAGCCATTCTCCGAAATTATTAGACCAGTTCATATAACTTGGTAGCAATATCTCATCTACATACGCATACAGCCTCACTCAAAGATTTGAAATCAGGTAGCCTAGTCTATCTATCTATACATATATAAAGGGCAGTTGTGTGTGTGTGTGTGTATGTATATATTGTCCAGCTGAAACTACAAAAAATAAAGCAATTAACAGCAAAGTAATATTATATACACATTCACTATCACCATACCATCTTGTTTTTAGAGCAAAAAATCAATGAAGATTTGATTTTATACTATTCATGAAGATAATGAAAAAAAAGATTTTAAAATTTAAATAGTAACAGCATGAATTTTTTTGCCATTTATTTTTTTTTAATAGGAGATACTGTTTTTCTTTTCAGAATGTCTGAGAACATTTTTTCTGACACCCACCAGGCCGAATCAAAGCAAGGTCTTTTTTTATGTTGGGATTTCAATGGGACAATCCTGTGAGGATCCAACTAGAAATTCAGTAATAATGGATCTTGAGACTAACTATTTTACCCTTCTCCTTCTACCCCAGGCAATGCGGGTAGCCGCTTCTAGTTTCCTATAATGATAACCTTTATATACTAGAAGCAGCTCCATATAAGGATTTGCTCATTAACCCCAAATTCTGCAGCATGAACGACCAAAAAAAAAGATTGCTCACCTCTCTGAACCAATTAAAATTGCATAAATATATATATAATTGATGTATTTAATTTTGGATGCTACTTTAGTCCGTATTTTTTGGGTTACAGAGTATATATGGCGTCTATTTGATAAGTTAATTTGACTTGTAATAGTAATCCATTAAAAAAAAAAAAAAAAAAAAAAGTAATTACAGGTCTTGTGCGCGCGCGGTGCGTTGTTTGGTATGTTGACCTGCTGGTAGGAGAGGCGTGGTGCTCGCTCATCCACAGCTCCAGCAATGCCTCACACAAGACAACACTGTCCATTTGGAAGGTATATTTCTCCTAAATATATTATATATAATACAATTCGGTAGAGAAAAGCGGGCCTTTTTCTCTACCGTTAGAC
>CM042156.1:6618535-6738535 GCA_023376005.1 Doryteuthis pealeii
TTATTTTAATATGGCTACCAAAATCCTTATTCAGAATTCTGAATTTGAATTTGCAAGGATAGCATCACATCCTATTTAATATGATTAGAAAATTTGGGAACTATCAATAAAAACTTTCAAAAATACCTTCAATAGATGTCTAGATTTTGTACGGTATGCTTAAGAATAAGGTTATAGGAAGAGATAGAGATAGGGATATTATATAGTAAAAATATTTATTATATAGTGTATATGTAATTTTGTGTGTGTGTGAGCTTCATAGTAATGTATATATAACATTATAAGTAAGGATTAATTAAATTAATTAATTCTTGTTATGTTATGGTTTTAGATCTTAATTTGAAGTATTTTGATTACCTTAAAATTTAGGAACTTATTAACTACTAATTTTTAATGTATATTATAGGATACTCTAGTTATGTGTTGGAAAATATCAACCCTTTTTTTTTCAGAGGCATTCTATGTAAAAAGCGATTAAAATTGATGTTGTCCACATTAAGAAAGATGAGAATTGAGAAAACTTTAACTGAAAAAGCACCAGTCTGAAAACTCCAAACAGAGCAG
The DNA here is from genome assembly GCA_023376005.1 of Doryteuthis pealeii. Classification (NCBI taxonomy): domain Eukaryota; kingdom Metazoa; phylum Mollusca; class Cephalopoda; order Myopsida; family Loliginidae; genus Doryteuthis; species Doryteuthis pealeii. The sequence goes on from CM042156.1 coordinate 6,619,100, forward strand.
ACAGTTAAGTTGCCATTGGCCCTTTTCTATGCTGATGGAATGCTTAAACCACCTAGATAAACATTCTTTCCACCCCGGTCAGAAACATAACCACTCCCTAAAAAAGATTAAGATGAATTGAAACCCAATACCATTACGGGGTCATCAACAAGAAAAATATATAAAGAAACATCAGAAATATATCACTTTCAATGAATAGTTAGTGGTCTGATGAAGCTATGGGTATATTCAGCATACCTGCGAATAGAAATGGATCCATAACCATTTTTAAGCCTTTTTTCATGAATTATATTGCTTTGTTTAAAAAAAATTAAAAATCGAGCTCTCCAAATTGGACCTGGAACTCTGGTAAGCATTTTACCGTTGAAGAAAAGACCAGCTTAGAATAATCCTAATACCAACCTTACCTTGGTACCAACCTACGGTATATATCATCATTAAAGAGAATATAAAACAACTCATACAAATGATATGCCACATCGCCCAATACACGTCTAGTCCCTTTTTGTCGTTCATTGAAAATTTTCTAAAGACCACTTTGTCACCAGAAAAACTTTCTCCAAGGTTGACAAAAAAAAAAAGAACAGAAAGATTTGTATTTGTCTTGTCACTTTTGTTCTCCTATATATATGTGTGTGTGGGTTGTTAAATGTCAAGTTTCAACATTTTCAACTTTAGTTCGGAGGCCAACGCCAAGAAATACCATTTTGGAATGATTTTTTTTTTAATTTCCGAGGCGAAATCAAGAAAGTTTGAATTTCTATGTTTTAATTTCAGCGTATTTTTTACAACAAATATTTTTGTATGATGACAATTTTATAACGGTTGAAATGATTTTGGTAATAACTAGCTTAATTGCCCCCTGATAGGGCCTCTTTAAGCTAGTGTATATATATATATATATATATATATATATTATATATATTATATATATTATATAGCGATGAGTAGAGTGCTATATTTATAAGTAAGCAGTGTCAATATAGTTGATAGAGCATATATATCTAAGTTAGGTAGCATGAACATGAAGTCAATGGTGCTTGGATACTGACTATTCTCGACAATGTGGATTATATATATATATATATATATATATATATATATATATATATGATATATATAATCTGAAATAAAATATCATGGTATTATTTACCATTACTAAAGTTTCATGCGTCTTTTAGGCATACTCAAACGGTTGAATAACAGAAAAGAAATATTTCTAATTATCTTATCGTCTGATGATTTCCTAATACGCATAAAACTTTAGTAATGATAAATTAGTCCCATAATATTTATTTGAGATTTAAACATGCTCTGCTAATTTAGCATTGAGCACTTTTGTATTCAAACACTTTTCATATTTCTATTTCTCTTATATTTATATTAGAACAGCTTCTAGAATTAAATCAAACTGCTAACTTTTTCATCGGCTCAACTTACTTTAAAAAGCAAGTTTTTCATCCTATCTAGAGTTAATAACAATTCAATGTTTAAATGTTTACGTTACCTTGCCAAGAACTGCACAGCTGTGATTCCAACGACTAACAAATAAAAAAAGAACGTTTTATTCATGAGTAAATGTCTATATATATTTGAAGACTATTATTCACGTCCTCTATTTAACGTATAAAAAAAAACAACAACCTATATTTCATCAAAGGAATAATGATTTTGCAATCAAATTTATAACGACATAAAAAAATGGCTTTACGATTTGGTTCATCTGGTTTCAAAAGCCAATTTGAAACCTTAATCTTTTTTCTACTGCCATCAGTTTGGAAGGCTTGATACTTTGATAGTATTGTATCTATTCTCTTACTGAAACTTACTTATTCAAGGTATTCTAGTCGTTGGTTGTATCGGAAATTTGCGGTCCCAAATATTGTTAAGAAAGGAATAACAGACAAGATTTACAATTTAAATGGTTTTAAATGGTACAATGGGTTTGATTGAAAATGTTACAAATCAACCTGCCCTATTCTGCCAGTAGTACCAAAATATGGTTTATCGTGAATCACTTCTATCATTAAGAATTTGATTGAAAATGTTACTTTCTTTATTGTTTCTCTCGCCACAAAAATTCACAAGATATGAATCTAAACTATCTGCTTGAATGTTATACTATTTTTTTCTTCCATTTTGTCTTCTTTCGTATCGGGAAAATTTTGCGGTCCCAAATAACGCCAAGAAAGGAATAAAAGACAAGACAAGGTTTATATATTTTAAAGGTGGTTAGAATAGAGACATTTATCTCCAGCTCTGGTGCAAATGGTTGCTAAAACTTATTGCTTTAGCGGTCTCAAGTCACATATATATAAATGTAACATTTGTGTAGAATTCTTGTGGGGTAAAGATTTCTGGTTGTGTTAGTTGTGGGCTTATTCGTTGTTAGGTCTGCTGCTCTGTTGGTTCACCCTAAGTTAAGGTGAGTCTATGTTAGTCTGTTTTATCAACCGTCTATGTGGCTAAGGTTTTCGTCCATGTAGTCTCTTTGACTATTTTTCTGTTCTGAGAATTTCGGTTGCTGCTTCCGAGTTCTGTCAGAGGAGGATAGCCCATATTTTTCATATTGGCTGGGTTTTAGTTATTTACTAAAGTTAGCTTAGATATGTCACAAGGCAAGAAGAATGGGAGACCCAATAAGATTGTTTTGTTTTGTTTTACGGCATATCAACCTCGGTGGGTCATTTAATGCCGACAAAGTTGTGAAATAAATTCATTCTTAATGCATAATCCAATTTTGTTTATAAACTCAACCCATGGGATCCTAACAGGTACTACCACTCCGGGTCAGAGTGGACCAGACCCAATAAGAATCGAACTCACGAAAAATGGTCTGCGAATCTGCTTGCTATTATACCACGTGAGGTCGGATTTTACGACATGTCCACCAATCTGGGTTATTTTATGCAGAAGACGTTTTTGTTGTATTCATTCGTCATAGGTACTCCAATTTTTTTAAACACATTTTTTCTATGTAACCCATAGATGGGATCCTAACAAGTACTACCGCTCCGGGTTAGAGTGGACCTGGGAGTTATGGTTGGTGAGTACACCACATTTTCCAGAGCTCTAGAATTGGAACTTCACCATCAGATAGATTTTAACATCATACTTAAGACCCTCAGCCGCCACCTTCTAGGACATATATCATAAAAAGGGTTAAGGATGCCATGAGAGCGATAGGGTTGGTACAATCATACATGTACTAGCGCTTGACGTGACCAACCGATTAACCGAATGGATTCTCTCCGACCGCCCGTCAAGCCTAAGTAGAGGGCCAAGGTGAAGTGTTGTATATCATGAACTGCTCAGACACCAGGGTCCCATCCTTCAGCCGTGACCCACGATCAACACCTGCCCCCTTGATTTAAAGGGTCAGGGCTGGGATTATTGCCCAGTGCTTGGTGCTCCCCACCCCCTTGAGGGTGCCTGCCATTGCATGAGTTTCGGTTCTTGGGTGGTCCCACATTAATATGGCCTTGTGCCTGACCAGTATATGTGGGATGCGTGGTAAATACCGCATTAATAATATGTGCTGTTTTGAGGCAAATAAATTTTGGTTAGACCTTTACAGAGGCATTGTTTATGAATAAGATGCTAATTAAGATTAAATAATGATTACTTAAGAAGCATTAAGAATATAACTAAGGGAATTGTGTCGTCGGTGGTGACGTAGTTTTGGTGGTAGACAGACACCGAATCTCTATTATAATAAGATTTTTCCGTATACAAAGAAAGAAAGGCAAACAAATTAGCAACAGATTATAAAGTAAAGTTAAGGGCTAACCCGGCCTCAGTCGGTAGAGCGTTCGACTAGAAACCACAAGGTTCCTAGTTCGATACTGTCCCTCGCCAACTTAGCGTATGGGTAGCACAGGGATCTGTGCGGTAAGGAGCTGATGGTAGGTGTGGCACTCCACCTCAGACGCAAAAACAATCTCCTTTGTCTAGCGCCAGTGAAAAGGGGATAGACTCCCTGGCTGATACCGACTTACTTTTACTTATAAAGCAAAGAATTAAAAATATGTTTCAAGATGTTGCGGGTAGTAAGTGTTGATTGGTAAATTGTTTTGCAGTCGGTGATTGTTCGATTTGTCGGTAAAATGGAAGGTTTTTATTGACGTTGTATCGTTGATTATTGTTTGCTTGGTGCTTTTCTGATTGTTGGTCGTCTAATTCCATTGAACAAGCGAACGGCTTCCTGTTTGCGTTTCCTCGATTTTTCCGCCAAGTGACAGAACAATGTCGGTGCTGGACTCAATCCAAAGAATTACTACAATTTAGAGAAAACGCTTGTAAGGCATCAGCTTTGCCTTTTGGCCACATCTTCGCTCTCATTACCTTTTCATGCTTTCTCGATTGCAGATTGAAGCACTCAGGGATTCCAATTGATTGTCTTTGGTTGATTTCACGGTAGACTGTGGATTCAAGTGTGTAAATTTTTACCTTAGCCTACTGGACAGATTCTTGTCGAGGATGAAATGAAGTCGAATGTATATCTAATAGTGGAGACTCAATCCGACTATAGTGGTTTACAGTGTAAACAGGGAGGCTAATTTGCATATTGATATTAAGAACTTGATTTTACTATGTGCTTGGTATTATTGATTTCTAGTTGTTTGATTTTATTTTGATAAATATGAACAAAAATCTCGTGGATAAGTGTTTGTCTGTCTGTAACCGAAACTATACCGCTATTGTGGGAAGCGCGTGGTGTAATGGTTAAAGTCATGGAAATGGACTCGTCGCCCCAAGTTCAAATTCTGGATGTGTAATTGAATTTCACTTAGCGCTAATACCCTTGGGAAAGGTATGAATCCACTCTCCTCCAGCTATGGATAAATAGTAGGCAGACTAGGCTCTTTAACCTTGGTTAGACAACTGGTCTAGGAGAAAGAAAACTCTGAATTCAAACCTGTTGAACTCCGCTTAAGAAATTGACCTTGTGTCGCACCCTGCTTTGTGCGGAGTGGTTGGTAAATATATAGCTATTTAAGTCACAATTCCCTTGGTTATTTACATATTTACCTAATGCCTCCCCCGCTCAGGCGGGGGTCCAGTGCGCTTCGGCCACTGGACGGTGAGATGGTAAAATTATTAGCGTCGATCCCAGAGGGCCATCCATCCAGGCAATACCTGCCCCTTGACTAAAGGGGCAGGGCTAGTTATTGCGGGGGAATGCCGACGGGATCGACGCAATTTTTCTACCCGCCACCCATGAGTCTCGGCTTGTGGGTGGTCCCACATAAATAGGGCCTTCGTGCCTGACTCGGTACGAGTGGGGTACTGGGAAAATAAACCCTTGGTTATTTACATCACATTCTCTATGATCTTATTTCTATTTAAACCAAAATTATTAATAAAATTGTTTTACATTATTGATACTGATGGTTTTATCTAGATACTAATAACATGCAATTGTATTTATATATTCAACAAAATAGCGGTTTACAGTGTGAACGGGAAGGCTAATTTGCATATTGATCTTAAATATTTGATTTTAATTAATATGTGCTTGCTATTATTGATTTCTAGTTGTTTGGTTTTTTTTGATAAATATGAGCAAAAACTCAGGGAATAAATCTTAAAAGAAATCATTAACGATAAGAAATAAATGTAATTTTATTCTTTGATAAATTTTCCTAATTTAACAATTTAGTTAAATTAGGAAAAAATAGCAATGAAAGAATGATGGAAAATAATGGAAGAGTTAGTTTCAAAGTTGTTCTATTTTTTTAATTCTATCCCTGTTTGTTTCAAATCTGCATTCTTATCATTTAATTTCATTAGCCTTTATAATATAATATTTTATTACATTAAGACTTAAATACTTGCACCGGAGGTGCATATATTTGCTAGTATTTTTAATTTCTCAACTGGGATTAATACTTTTGTTGGGTCAGTAAAATACGTTTATTCCTGTGTGTGTGGAGGGGGGTTAAGTGAGGAGAGTCTTTCTGTGATTGGATATAGCAATCACGTGATGTGCTCAGAAGTTTTGGCGCAAATACCAAAGAAATTAGATAGATTCCGGACCAGTTCTAGGGTGCGGGTCGACCAGAAATTCTCCAAGAAACCACTAAATCAGAACACACGGTTAGTCTCTCAAACTTGACTCTATACACAGGAAGGACTTTATGTTGTTAGTCATTGTTTTGTTCCTAAATAAATTGTTAGAATTGAATAAGTTTTAATTCATTTATTTGTTGCTGTTGGTCTTAGAATAAATCCTATACTAACGCTTTTAATAAAAATGAAACTAAAGAAAACATAACTTAATATGTTAATTCATTTTTTTTAATTGTTTTTTTTATAAAAGAGTTGTTGCGTAGTGATTCAGTTATACACTTTTTTTTTACATCAGAACTGCAAAAGTTGACTGTTTTAAGTTATTTTTTAAAAATTATTATTATTTCTCTGAAATAGAAATATCCGTCATAATTACCAGCTAATAGTAATTTTCAGTTTATTTCAGTATAGGACTTTAAGTTTATAAATCTCAATTCCCTTAAAATAACAACGCATAGGTGAAAAAAGTGTATAACTGAATCACTAGGCAACAACTTTTAAATCTATACAACAACAATTAATGCTGTCCTTTAATTTGATTCTCACTTTGAAATTTAAGTTTTGTGTTTTGTAAAAATTCATATGTTATTTTAAGGGAATTGAGATTAATAAACTTATCAAGGGAATTGAGATTATAAACTTAACACAGTCCACTTTTGCAGTTCTGGGATCAAAAAGTATATAACTGAATGACTATGCAACAACTTTAAATATATACAACATTAATTAATGCTGTCATTTAATTTTTTTAAACTTATAAACGAATTAACATATTAAGTTATGTTTTCCTTAGAGTTTGATTTTTGTTAAATTTATTAATCCCAGTTCAGTAATTAAAAATATATACATTGGACTTAATTTCATATTCCACTAACATCTGTCCGGTAGACTATGGTAAGAATTTACGGTTTACGGACCTGAATTCACACTACCTCAGTTTTGCTTTTGGCCACATCTTTGCACTAATTACCTTTCATCTTTTCTCGATTGCAACTTGAAGCTCTCAGAGATTCCAATTAATTGTCTTTGGTTGAATTCACTTGCAGTTTCAGTGTTGCATGCAGCAGTTTTGGGGGGGGGGGGGGACGCTGCGGTTAAGATAATGAAAATGCTGATACTGATTTGGCTAAAAGTGTCATGGCCGACATTTTTATCAATGATGTTTTATGGTAGTTTTTGCTGGGCATAAAATATATATTGCCACATTAAGCGCGTGGTGTAATGGTTAAAGTCATGGAAATGGACTCGTCGCCCCGAGTTCAAATCCTTGACGTACTAATTACATTTCCCTTAGCGCTAATACCCTTGGGAAAGGTATGAATCCTATTCTCCCTCCAGTTATGGGTAAATAGTATGGCAGACTGGGCTCTTTAACCTTGGTTAAGCAACCGGTCTAGGAGAATGAAAACTCTGAATTCAAACCTGTTAAACTCCGCTTAAGAAAAAGCATTGAAATTCGGATGAAGACTAAAAAAAAAAAAAAAAATGAAGATACAAACATACTTATTCATAAATTGAGTACCCATGAAGAATTAATAAAACAAAATGTCTTCGGCATAAAATAATCCAACAAGGGTTGACATACCGAAAAATTCAATCAACCTACCTAAGACTAAAACCACCAAAAGCGGCATGTTTTGCAATTTCTTCTTCAATGGATTTTGCTGTGAGAAATGATGTTAATATGATTTATCTTTCAACTTATGGTCTTTTTTTACTGGGCACCGTATATTTTCCCACATAACAGGTAGGTTTTTAAAATTCGGATGAAGAAGACTCAACAAAAAAAATGAAGATACAAACATCTATTCATGAGAATACAACTTGCAAACTTAATGGCGTTGCAGCCAGACTTATCAGCTGAAATCCATCTTGGTTCTGGGAGACACTGGAATATCCGTCTCGCTGCTCTGATGGCCAACACTACAAGTGACCCTAGATAGGTATTCAATTTAGGCGCTAATCTACATGCTGTTTAATCCCCCCCCCCCGGTGCCAAGGGTAGATAATTAATCCCTTATTTTTCCAATAGGTTTGGTTCGTTGTTTTGTTTACGGCATATCAACCCTCTTTTGAGTTATTTAATGCCGAATTAAGCCATTTTGATAAACAAAGGACTCGGGTTGCTTACAGTATCAGCTGTTGCTTAAGTGATCACCCAATCAAGTATTTAGTGGGAAGGAATCGGAGCTTTCAGTTTAACTTCACCGTAATTTTGTTAACTAGCAGAACCTGTGGATATACCACAGTATGATAATTTAGATATTACAACGTTTGATATGTTTACTTAAGAGCTAAATAGTTCAATATGTAAAATGTACAATAATCATGATTTAACTATCTCACTCTTTTTCCTTCTTTTCCTATTTTCATTATGTCCGATTGAAACTGATTACCTTTATAGATTCCACGTGCTTACTCACTGTCTCTATCTTTCTCCTACTCTTACTTTATTATTATATTTTTCTGTGTAGCATGTCCTTTTTCTTCCCTTTCTTTATAATGAAAATGGAATGATCCATTATTTAGCTGAGGTGAAATTTCTCAGAAGAAATAAGATTTTGGCAGTTAAGGAACCAGATGCAAGATGAAAACGGTCATATTTTTTCTAAACTCAATTTTTTTAAACAATTTTTACACTTCTTTTTCTATCTAACCCATAAACGGGACTCTAAAAAGTACGACCCCGGGTCAGAGTGGACCTGGAAGTAATGCTGATTAAGGGGTACTCCACACTTCTCAGAGTTCCAGAATTGAAACTTCACCACTAGATGCAGTTTAACGTCGTACCCAGGACACTAAGACCACCACCTTCTAGCTCATATGATAAAAAGGGTTTGGGCCTTGCCATAAGGGCAATAAGGGTTGGGAAGATTATATAGGTGCTAGGGCTTTACGGGACCAGCCGATTGATTGGAAGGGTCCTCTCCGATCACCTGTCTAGCCTAAGTGGAGTGTTACATGTCATGGACAGCTCAGTCACCAGGGTTCCGTACTTAAGCATCACAGGTGGCCCCATTATGGGGGGGGGACTTTACCCCTCTGCAGAGGTGCAGTTGGCATATTCTGCTGCCCCGGCTGACAAGGCAAAGAAGATTCGTTTGGTCCCTTTTCTAATTTCCATTTCCAATCTTCGTATTATAATGGAGATTGTGTGCTTGTAACCGTAAGTATATCATACTCAAATCACAATTAAAAGAAATCCATTAACAAGAAGAAATAACATTCTTTACTTCTTATTTTAACTAAATAGTTAAATTAGGAAAATTTAGCAACGGAAGACGGGAGTGATGGAAGAGTAAGTTTCAGTTGTTCTATTTTTCGATTATCCCCCCCCCCTCTGTTTAAAATCTTTATCTGTATTCATATTTAGTTTCATTAGCCTTTCTAATTCAATACAATATTCTATTACATTAAAACTTAAATACTTGAATCCGGAGGGTGAATATATTTGCTAATAAAAATAAGCAAATTTTATAACAGAGTGTCCTTCAAAACTATTCTATTAAATATAATGATCTTACTGGTTCTTATTTAAAATTATAATTTGATATAAAGTCATTAGGTTTATCATTGCATTAGCTGTCTACAAAGTTGCTTGGTAAAAGATTGAAGAATGGGAGACAGTTCAGAAAGTTGCTCTATACGGATTTGGGATAAAAGTGTCATGGCCGACATTGTTATTAATGATACTGAAGTTAATTATGTTAGTGGTGTTGATGTCAATACTATTGCTGTTATAAAATAATAGTGCTCTATTGGCTTCTATTTAAAATTACAGTTATAAGTTTTATTCCAAACTTTTGCAATATTATGAAATCAATTGACAAAATTCTTTTTTAGAATCTATATACCAGTCTGTTCATATCTATCTCTTTACTCGGTTAGATAAGTGCTAGGACTTAATATAACCAGCTGATTGATTGGAGGGTGCCTCTCTGACTGCCCGTCTAGTGTTGCATGTCATGGACTGCTCAGCCACCAAATTAATCTAAAACACTAACTTGTTAACCTTTACACCATGTTAAGATGACCTCACGATTTGTTATTGCAGTGGAAATTTGCAACTTACCGAAAAAATAATCATCCTAAAAGAAAAGTTAAAAAAATTTAATTTCGACAATTGTATTCAATTTTTTTTTGTAAGATTCAATTTAGAAAATGGAGTTACATAAAATAGCGTTTAATTTTTTTTTTTTTTCATATTTTTCTGAAGTACATATCGAAAATTCGTCAATGTTGCTTAACCTGACACTTTTGAAACGCAACCACACAAATGTTTGAAGATATAAATTAATTTATCATAAATTTGATCAATGTAAAATCTATAAACATTTTCTGAAAAAAAAAAACCCCATTACCAAGCACATAAGATTTTTATAAATATATATAATATTTACGTATGTTATAGATATATATTTATATAAAGTATATGCATATATAATATTTATATAAAGTATATGTATATATATTATACATATAGATATGAAGTAGTCAAACAATGTGTTTGAACACACATATACTTTATATATCTATATGTATATATAATACATATATATATGCTATACACATATATATACGTTTCTATGTGTAATTGCTTCTGTTAGTCTGATAGATGAAATATTTCTTGTTACTTAAAATGTTTAGATTGAAAAACTATCATTTTCAATTCAAAGGTGTAGGGATATATTTCAAATTAGTCACAACATTATCATCAATTTTGGAAAAGAATTGTTTCCTCAATGGACAACTGAGAGACTTTAGAAAGAGAGAGAGAGAGAGAGAGAAAGAGACTGACAAAAGAGAAGAGATTTACAGGGAAAAAGAAACATACATACAGTCAGACACAAACAAGAGGGAGAATATAGAGAGAGACCAAAGAGAGAGAAAGTCGCGGGAGGAAGAAAGAGAAAATGAGACTAGAAAGGAAAAAAAGAGAGAGTGAGGGGCAAGGAAGGAAAAAAGAAAGAAAAGGAGACAAGGAAGGAAGAGAGAGAGAGAGAGAGAGAGAAGGAAGGGAAAAAGAGACAAACACACAAGATGGAGAATATAGAGAGACAAACAAAAAAGAAAGACAGAAAGAGATTTACTGGGGAAAAGAAGGAAGTAGAAGGAGAACAGACCCAAACAAGAAGGAGAGTAAAGAGTGAAAGAAGAGAGAAATATATTTACAGGGGAAAAGAGAGAGAAAGATAATGAGCATGAAGAAAGAGACACCGACATACGAAGGGTGAGAGACGATGGTAGAAGAAAGGAAGAGCCAAGCAGATAGAGGGAGAATAAAAAGTGAGGGTGGTGAAAACAGTAGCTCAAAAAGATAAAGAGAGGAAGAAAAGACAAAGAAAACAAGGCAGAGAGAGAGGGGAAGGAGCGAGAGAGAGTGTGAAAGGGTGGCGAGGGGAGGATTTACAGAGGAAAAGAAAGAGAGAGAAGAAAGGGGGAAAGAGAGTCAGAGACAGACAGAGGGAGAATATAGAGAGAAAGAAACAGAACAAAGAGAAGAAAGCAAAAGAAAGAGAGACAGAGAGAGAACAAATAAGGAAGGAAGAAAGAGAAACTGGTATACAAAGGAGTTAAAGAGAAAGAATCACAGATGAGGGTAGAAGGAGGGCGGGGGGACTAAGCAGAGGGAAAAGGGATAGGTAGCATAAAAGTGGGTGGACGAAAACAGGAACAGAATAAAAGACCAGGGGAGGTAGAAAAAGACAAAGAAAAATGGGGAGAGAGAAAGAAAAGAGAAAGTGGGCAAGAAAGAGAAGAATATGAAGAGGAAGGGAAGTGGAAGGAGGAGAGGGAAGGGAGAGAGAGGGGAGAGAGAAGGGAAGAAAGAAGAGAGGAGAGAAAGAGAGAGAGAGAAGATGAAGAGAAAGAGAGAGAGAGAAGATCCTGCGTGTTTAAAGACAGTTACTTTATGTAAGTTTCCAGGTAATAGGCAAAAACTACGCTTGAATAAAAGGGAATCTGTTGGAATATAAACAATGGAGCCGACCATAAAACATGGTCAGCTACTTTGCAATGAGAGATTAATATTGGACTTCAAATGTCTCTGTTGCAATATAAACTGGTTGCTAAATAGAAACATCAATAATTAACCAACCCCAATGAATAGACTGTCATAATGGTGATAATGTCCATGGCTCATTTAATTCAATATCATTTACTATGAAGTCATGTAAAGATTGAAGTCCAGACAATAGCAGGAATGTTTCACCGAACGAGGGGGGAGGGCTTCAAATGTTCTCCTGTGGGTGCTGTAAATGTGTGTGTAAAATATGGGTTAAATTTTGTTAGATAAAGCCAACACAGCATTTTTTTTTATCTATAAAGTTGTTTAACCATCCTGTGCCTAATATTAATACATGTGTTCCTTAAGAATACGGCCGTTATCATCTTGCAATGCCCTCTGGTTAAAGATTAGACTGTCCAAATCGTCCAAGATGAAATGCAAAAATATCTATTAATACTTGTATTTCTTAAAAGTACAACTGTTATCATCTTGCAACACCCTCTGCTTAAAAATGAGACCGTCCAAGATGAAATGCAAAAACAAATCAATAAAAATGAGACCGTCCAAGATGAAATGCAAAAATATCTATTAATACTTGTATTTCTTAAAAGTACAACTGTTATCATCTTGCAACACCCTCTGCTCAAAAATGAGACCGTCCAAGATGAATGCAAAAATATCTATTAATACTTGTATTTCTTAAAAGTACAACTGTTATCATCTTGCAACACCCTCTGCTCAAAAATGAGACCGTCCAAGATGAAATGCAAAAATATCTATTAATACTTGTATTTCTTAAAAGTACAACTGTTATCATCTTGCAACACCCTCTGCTTAAAAATGAGACCGTCCAAGATGAAATGCAAAAATATCTATTAATACATGACCAACAGGTGATCCCATTATGGTAGGTGGGTTACCCCTCTACAGAGTTACAGTTATTGTGTTTTATGGCCCCAGCCAACAGGGCAGATAATATACTGTAAAATAAATTGTTCTAATTAGAAAATATTTTGCATTTGTTAGTTAATTCTAGTTCATTTGATTCCAAGTATTAACCTGGTGCAGACAGCAAGTGGCAATGGTCCATACGTGAAGTTAGATAAAACAGAATTCATATGAATTAAATAGCCATTCTCCGAAATTATTAGACCAGTTCATATAACTTGGTAGCAATATCTCATCTACATACGCATCTAGTCTATCTATCTATACATATATAAAGGGCAGTTGTGTGTGTGGTGTATGTATATATGTCCAGCTGAAACTACAAAAATAAAGCAATTAACAGCAAAGTAAATATATATACACATTCACTATCACCAGATCTTGTTTTTAGAGCAAAAATAATGAAGATTTGATTTATATTCATGAAGATAATAAAAAAAATTTAAAATTTAAATAGTAACAGCATGAATTTTTTTGCATTTATTTTTTTTAAATAGGAGATACTGATTTTTCTTTTCAGAATGTCTGAACATTTTTTTTGACACCCCACCAGGCCGAATCAAAGCAAGGTCTTTTTTATGTTGGGATTTCAATGGGACATCCTGTGAGGATCCAACTAGAAATTCAGTAATAATGGATCTGTGAGACTAACTTTTGCCCTTCTCCTTCTACCCAGGCAATGCCGGGTAGCCGCTTCTAGTTTCCTATAATGATAACCTTTATACTAGAAGCAGCTCCATATAAGGTATTTGCTCATTACCAAATTCTGCAGCATTGAAACACCAAAAATAAAATTGCTCCACCTCTGAAACCAAAAATAAAATTGCATAAATATATATATAATGAGTGTATTTATTTTTGGAATGCTACTTAGTCGTATTTTGGGTTACAGAGTTACTAGGCTGTACTATTTGATAATATAATTTGACTGTATAGTAATCCATTAAAAAAAAAAAAGTAAAAAGTGGCCTAAAGTCGGTATCAGCCAGACACTGATGGAGTATATCCCCTTTTCTCTACCGTTAGACTAAGGAGATTGTTTTGGCATCTGAGGTGGAGCACCACGCCTACCATCAGCTGCTCACTTTACCGCACAGATCACTGTGCTACTCATGCACTGAGTTGGTGAGGGCCAGTATCGAACCCAGAACCTTGTGGTTCCTAGGCAGCCACTTTACCAAATGAGAATCCACTAAAACTAATAAGATTCTAGTATCTTTTATCAGGAAGAAAATTAACATTTTTAAAAAAGAAATTGGTTGGTTGATTGGTCAATCAGATGATTGGTTAATCGGTCGGTTGGTTGGTCGGTTATTTTGTTTAATGGCATATCAACACTTCTGGACTATTTAATGACATTTTGGTTGGTTGGATTTTATGGCATATCAACCCTTGGGTTTATTTGGATGGTTTCATTTTTTAACCAGAGGATGTAGTAAGATAATAACAGTCATACAAATAAGGAACACAAATATTAATATATTGATTAGTAGTAGTAGTAGTAGTAGTAGTAGTAGAAGCCATACAAAATTATTTGAAAAGCTTCCCAATGGAGATTCATTTAAAATGATTTTCTAGAGAAATGCACTGCAAATGATTAAACATAGAAATGTATTGTAAATGGCTTATGGAAATTTAGAGAAATTCATTGCAAATTAATCATTCCATTAATTCATATTTGTTCTGTGCTAAGTCAAAAGATTAGAATCCAAAACATTGGCTATACAACTTCTGGATTAATGACTGTCCCTGGGGAGGGGGGGGGCTAGAAAAAAGAATATACATATATAATGTAGCGATCAACCATTATTATCTGGAATATATCTGAATTTAACTAAGGAATTACATCGACTTAGTTAAGCGTAGGGGAGGGTCCTGATGAAATCATTATGATTGAAAACATGGTAGACCCTTAATTTTACCTCTACTACTAATAATATTATTATTATTATTACTGCTCTATGTTTTTAATATATTGAGCACTTTTGGATTATTTATTGATAACACTGCAACGGAAAAGTTAAAGTGGCAATTGGATACTATATATAATGTGAGAGAGAATGAGGAGACAGAAAGCATTTATTTAGCAGATTTTTTTTTTGTTATATATCAAGTATCAAGTTTTAATGTAATGAAATTTTTTTTAAATTACAAAGATTAACAAAATTGAATAACAACTCATAAAAATATTACACTTATTTTAATTATATTTTCATTGGTTTCTGTATAAAATCATTCATAGGATTGATTTTAATACTTTGGAGAATAAGACAATAATATTAGAGATCAATAACACCAAGTGATTATTAAACCCCATTTTGTTAAAACCAGTATGCAAATTAACCACACCATATATTATGTAAACCTTTATTTCTTTGTGGGATATAAGACTCATTGCAGGATTTTAAACACACTAACATGGGCTGTTTTGTGGCAAATCTAATTCAGATTTTCATAGAGATAAATAAGACTTATTCTATGTATTAGGGATTCTAACTATAAATAAAATACTCATTGATAAACTTACACAATTCCTGAGGATACTGTAATGTAAGCAGTGACATAGTTTTGGTTACAGACTGACAGACACCTAATCTCCATTATGATAAGATATATATAACAAAATAAATCTGATAAATGAATGCCTTATCAATACAGATTTCTTCTGTCTCCTCATTCTCTCTGTGAGGTTCCAGTTCTGGGGAATGTGGAGCACCCCTTTATCATCATTGCTTCCAAGTCCACTCTGACCTGAAGTGGTAGTACCTGTTAGAGTCCCATCTATGGGTGAAATAGAAAAATGTGTTTATAAAAAAAATTGAGTATTCATTAAGAATGAATTTATTTCAAAACTGTTGGCAAATTTAATGAACCATTGAGGTTATTTTTCTGAATGTTTGAGATGAGGTTTGATGATTAGTATTATCTGCATTATTCGGACTATTGTCCCCATCTTCATTGTTATTTGTACAACGTTTCAGCTGATATGCCCTCCGGCCTTCTTCAGGTATTTCTTGTCAGACTCGGGAACCTTCTCGAACTCGGGAACTTTCTTGTCGTAATCGGGAGCCATCACGGAACTTTGAACCTAACCCTTTATTTAGTCCACGGGGGTATCCTGTTCTCATTCCGCTAACCATAGCTGGGGTAGGAGTTGTGTTAATTATTTTTTTTATGTTACTGCATTGAGGTTGATATGCCAAACAAAAAAAAACAAAACAAACCAATTTATTGTCTATTTTTTAAAGATTCTTCCTTTTCCTTAATTCTCTCTTTCATTCATCTTTTCTTTCTCCAGCTTTTTCCCTACTTTCCTTCTCTCACAATTTGAAGTCTATTTTTTGGTGGGGGGGGGGGGATTCTTCTCTGTTCTTAATCCTCTACTACTTTCTCTCTCTCATTCATTTTCTTCTCCCGTCCCCATTATCAAATTTTAACCCTTTTCCTCATTTCTCCTCCCTCTCTCACTCTCTTAATTTATAGTCTATTTCTTAATTTTATTTCTTCTTTCTCTTTTCAACCATCCTATACCTTTTATGGTGGCGTGGTCTAATGGTTAGAGTCATGGGAAATGGCCTCGTCACCCCGAGTTCAATTCCTTGACGAAGCTGTTTGAACTTCATATAGTGCTAATACCCTTGGGAAAGGTATGAATCCAATTCTCCTCCAGCTATGGGTAAATAGCAGGGCAGACTGGGCTCTTTAACCATGGCTAGGTAACCAGTCTAGGAGATGGAAAACTCTGTATTCAAACCTGTTAAACTCTGCTTAATAAATTGACCTTGTGTCACATCCTGCTTGTGCGGAGGGGTTGGTAAATATATATATACCTTTTACTCACTTCTCACCATCTATCTCTCTGTCTCTCTCAATTTGTAGTCTATTTCTTTTAATATTCATCCTTTTCCTTAATTCTCTCTTAGATTCATCTTTTCTTTCACTACTACTTTTCTCTCTCATTCATTTTCTTCTCTTTCCTTTTCTCCTTATTTTATTCTATCCCTTTGGCTCATTTTGCCTACTCTCTCTCTCTCCTTTTTTCCTACTACAGATCCTTCCAGCCTCATCTTTTAGATTCAAATATCATCCTTAGTTCTATCTTAATTTCATCTTTTCTTTCTCTCCTACTTTCATTTTCCCCTCAATCCTATTTTAACCCATTTCCTCATTTCTCCTCCCCTTCTACAAATCCTTCCAGCCTCATCTTTTAGATTCATATATTCAAACACACTTGGCCATGTGCTTAAAGTTCCTTTAACTGTAAATACAATAACCAATGTTCAAATCACAGAGAAAAAAAAGCTCATTAGAATTTTTGATTTAATTTAAAGATTTTAACGTTTATTAAGGAAATTCATTAGAAAGATTCAGTGCAAAAATATTAAGAAAAATATATTTACTTTAAAAAAGAATTCGCTTGAGAAATCATTGAAAATTATTTTACCATGAAAATATTATAGAAAAATTTGCTTCAGAATTATTTTATGAATTGTTTTCCACAGAAATGTATTGATAATTTACAATAACAACACATTGCTAGGGATTTACAATGAAAATACCTTCAAAAATGTGTTGTAAATGTATCAGTTTATTCTATCACATGAATATATTAGAGATTAACAGGTGTCATATCATCTATATTACTACTAACCCAGTAACACTATTACATTCACTTTCTGATTAATACTCTTGGGAAAGGTATGAAACCCCTCATCTCTTCAGATATGGATTAGTACCACTACTGCTCTTCTACAAGGATGGCTTTGGCATTAATTACCAATAAAAGTTGATATGCCATTAAACAAAGAAACCGAACCGGAGATTTACTAGAGAAAAGCCAAATGAACATATGCAGAAAAGAAAATGAGGTTAAATTGGGTTAAAGGAAAACAATCATGGCGTGTGGACAATTGGATGAAAGTGATATTCATTGATGAATCAAAAATCTCCATTGGCCTAGATAACAATTAGTTCATTTACTGCTAAATAGAAAAACAAAATGAACATTCTCTAAACTATGCTAAGTACATAATTTTTACCTGGGGAAGTATGTCACAGATATGTGTATGAGAGAGAGAGAGAGAGAGAGAGAGAGAGAGAGAGAGATAGCGGGGGTGAGGTTACAGCAAAATCTCTGACAGAAAAGCCAAAATAAAAACCAGCACTAGCTCTCAAACAGAAGAAAATGAGTTTAAAGTGCACTAAAGAAAAATAATCATGGTGTGTAGGCAATTGGATAAAAGTGATATTCATTGATGATGTCTGGTGTAAATCCGGCCAAACTTAGATATTTACTATGTTTCTTGCTTTTTATCAGCAAATTAATTCAGATATTTTACAATCACATCCCACCCCCCACCTCCGGATAGAATAATTGGAAAATTGTTTTGAAATTTGAGTTTGTGTTTTGTACAAATTCTATCATTTCAGAAGTCTTCTTATTGATAGCTTATAATTATGTAACAGAAAGCCAACAAGATGAATCCAATTATAAACAGGAAAACAACAACAACAAAAAAGTCCAGAAAACAAAAAGGGAGAGAAAAACAACTGTACTAATACTTTAAGAGACAAAGGAAATTCCTCATGATGTGTTTAGATTTTAAAGTTTGCATCTGTCATCAGATTATTGGAATCTTCCCCAAAAAGTGATCATCGTAATATTTTTTCTGTTTTTTAATAAATATATTACCATAGAAATATTAACATGGGTTATAATCATCCAAGGGAGATTCCAATAACATGTTAACAGGGATGGTGAACATGTGAAGACGGTTTTGAATTATATAATGTAAAGATTCACAATTTTAAAACCACCTTGTATACATATTTAATAATAATAGATAAAATAATAATTGCTACGCTGACAGCTATATATAAAGTGTAGCATGCTAAATTCTTCTATAAACAATTATCATTTTTGAAAATCAAAAAATAAGTTTCATGTGAAGATGTGTTTTTAATTCTATTTAAAATTTTCATAAGTGTTAATTTGTTTCTGTGTGTAGTAATTGTGTGTATGTGTGTGTGTGTGTGTGTGCATTAATCTGTGTGAGTTTTTGTATGTGTGCATTAATTTGTTTGGTTGTGTGCATGTCAATTTGTATGTATGTGTATGCGTACATTAATTTGTGTGCATTAATTTGTTTGCGCTATAATGTTTCACACAAACAAGACAGATGCATTCCCCTAACTATGGGTAATTAGTAGGGCATATATATATATATATATATATATATATATATATATATATATATTATATAGAAATAGGAAAAACAAAATATTCCAAAAAAGATGAATATATTATGTTTATGTTGACGTTTAAACGTTTTAGTTTATATAAAACCTTCTTCAGGGCAATATGATAAAAAGAAAGAGAAAAAAATTTTAAAAAACATCCATCACCTTTTGAACAACAAAAAATTTTTTTCTTTTTATCATATTGTCCTGAAGAAGGTTTTATATAAACTGAAACACTTAAACATTGACATAAACATAATAAATCATCTTTTTTGGAACATTTTGTTTTTCCCATTTCTATATATTATTGAATTCACACACACAATATTATATATATATATATATACACACACACACATATACACACACATACATACATATTTATTTATTTTAAATTCTACTTTCATATACATGTAATATATATTTTGAACAATGTATCTTACCTTGAGAGGTTCTATGTAATACTTCAGTACTAAATATAGTCCAATGAAATTAGGGTGTCAGATCATGTGATTTCTTTTTCTATGTGTGTGAATCTGATTTTGACTATGAATATGTATGAAAAGAACAACCAATTAACCATGGCAGGGATCCAGTGGGGGTTGCATAAAGCCAGAGTGGTTTCCTGCCATGCCAGGTGGGGGGTCAGCCTCAGATGAAATGGGGGTCAGATTTCACTCATTGCCCAACTGTCCAGTCAAAGATGGTCAGACAATTTAACTGAAAAAGAAACCAGGTTTATGTAGATCCGTGTGTGTGTATATATATATATATATGTGTCATCCACAGATACTGTTTTGATGTTTCACATATCTTCAGTGTGGCTAGACTTTGCAACTATATCTAGCCTGGAGCAAAACCTGATTGACTTTTCATCAGTCCGGTTTTGGGAGCACATAATAGTGAAACCTCAGACACTGTATTACATAACAACTATTTCTAGCCGAGAGTAAAACCTAACCGACTTTTAATTTTATATAAGAGAGTTTCATAATTTGTTTGAAGCATTGTGTATGTATTGGTTAGGAGGTTGATTTAGAAGGCTATCACAATGCAGTTTGGAATAAATAAAAAATAATAATACGGTAACAATGGTGTTGTGTGTTGACCTGTATTTTTTATTATTTCTTGAATTTTCGAGGTAATACCTCTTTATCAAAATAATTGAACTGAAGCAGTACAGCATGGCATTTCTTCCTAAATGAATTTTTTTTTTTTTTTTAAAATGACGTTATTTTTTAAATAACTGTATTCCCGTGTGAGCGTGAATGCGTTTATTTTTTTTTTTTGTACGTGTGCATATGTTGTAATGCGCGTGACATTGAAAATGCGTGTTGGTTGTGACGTTAAGACTGTATCCTAGCGCGGGATTTTGTACGTGGTATGTGCGAATGAAAAAGTGTATTTGTGTTTTCTGACGTTTCCTGTTGGATTTTACATCAATTTAATCATTTAATATTATTAATATTATTATATTATCATATTTATTTGTTTATTTACTTATTTATATCTAATTCAATTTATCTTTTTATATTTTATAATATTTTTAGATATATATATATTATATATATATATATATATATATATATATATATTTATTTGATTTTTTTCCTTAACAACTAGTGTGCAATGGCTTGTGTGTTTGTATGTGTGGGCGAGATGTTGGGCTATAGATTTGAGTGCGTGTTTCATATTAGTCTTCTCGTTGTAGATTTGTTTCATTAGTAATTCTCCATTGTGCATGTGGGTATGTGTGTGCATATACTGTTACATGTGTGCGTTGGTTGTGGGTTTATTGTATGATGAACTCTGCGCTGAGTTCACTCCTGTTATTGATCTCTGGGTGTAATCTAGCGATTAGCAAGGCCTATTTAATTCTGAGATTACCCAAATTTCTCTCTCGAGCCTCTATATTGACTGTTATATTTCTTTCTGTGTTGTTGCATTTAACTAAGTGTTTACGGAAAGTGGATGCTTGTGTGTGTAAGTGTTCTTTGATTCTAATGTGTAGTGGTCTTGTGGTGCTACCTATGTAAAATTGGTTACATATGTTACATTTTGTGTGGTATACCACATTCACTTCGTGGCACATACCTGTGTCGCGGATGGGGCAGTTCGCTAGTGTACAACTAGTGGCCTCCTTATGGCGGCTTTTGGAGAGTTTTCTCCTGAGTGATGGTCCGTAATGAGCAAGTTGTATATCCAGGCCCTCCTTCCGTATCGCCCTACGTATTGCTGTGGTTATATTTTCGTTGAAATGTGGTAACCTTAAAAAACAGGCATTGGACGTGAGATGGTGTTTTGTGGATTCTGTTTGCTTGAGTCGTTTTGTGATTGAAGTGGGGTAACCATTGTCTTTTAGTGTGGATATAAATTGTCTGGTGTGTGTGATCTAGTCCTGCTTCTTGCTGCATTTGTTTCGGATACGGGCAAGTTCGTTCTTTATGTATCCAATCTTTGCCCCAAGGGGGAGTGCCGATTTGTGGTGGACGAACAAGTCTCTGCTGGCCGATTTTCTATAGAAGTCGGTGTGGATTTCTCCCTTGTTTAATACCTTAAGTCGGAAATCCAACAGTGATAATGATCCTGTGCAGTCAGGATGTTCTATAGTGAAATGTATGTTGTTGTCTATGTTGTTGAATGTTGATGCAATTTTGTTGGCTTCTTCACGGGAAGATGTGAGGATGAGAATATCATCTATATACCTGGTGAAGAAGGCACAAGAGCGGCAAATATTAACAGGAAACGTCAGAAAACACAAATACACTTTTTCATTCGCACATACCCACGTACAAAATCCCGCGCTAGGATACAGTCTTAACGTCACAACCAACACGCATTTTCAATGTCACGCGCATTACAACATACGCACACGTACAAAAAAAATAAAAATAAACGCATTCACGCTCACACGGGAATACAGTTATTTCAAAAATAACGTCATTTTCAAAAAAAAAAAAAAAAAAAAATTCATTTAGGAAGAAATGCCATAGCTGTACTGCTTCAGTTCAATTCTTTTGATAAAGAGGTATTACCTCGAAAATTCAAGAAATAATAAAAAATACAGGTCAACACACAACACCATTGTTACCGTATTATTATTTTTTATTTATTCCAAACTGCATTGTGATAGCCTTCTAAATCAACCTCCTAACCAATATATATATATATATAATACCAGTGTATGTTTAACACAATCTCACTTGATGAGGAGACTGTAGTGCTCAATATCTGTGATAGAGCAATATCAATTATAAATGAATAATTTGTATATGTATTGCATGGAAACTAATTTGCTACCATATGGTTTTCATGCTCTTCAAACTTGTATGTTTAAGCAAAGCAATCAAAATCTTTCACTGCCTGAAGATTGCTCTGTTTAAACAAGCAAGTTTAAAAGCAAGCTAATCTCACAGATCCATTACAATTAAATTGTGAGTTTGTGAAAACTGATCCAGATAATCGATTTCCCAACTTCTAAAGTCTGATGACAAAGTTTCTCCATTTGCAAGAATATTATAGCAGTCTCTCTCCATTGGCAAGAATATCACAGCAGTCTTCAATGTACCTGCACTACCACATTCCAAAGGGACTAGACTTTTTTTTTCTTCTTGTGCCTGGTGTTTTATAAAATTGCTGATCCCAAAAATTTGGCCTATGCACTAAACATTCTCACCAATTCTCCTGGCTCCAAGATCATGTTTTATTTAGTTAAGGTGTTAAGGCAGCCATATTTCTTTGTTTTCCTTTCAAGCCCTATGCTTATTTTGCATGCAAAACACATTTGCACTTGCTTTGAGCTCTTGCTACAGTTCAATCCTCACTGGATGCCCCATACTTTTGTCACATCCTAGGTGTGATGAATGGGTTGGGTAAATACTTACATATAAGGAGTGTCAATTATTTGCCCTTTCTTCAGTATTATTTTCTAACCCAGCAGATAGCATACTGTTGCTAACAATTTCACATATAACAAAGAACGTGCAAAAACCTGTCTCTCCAACAAAATTACTAAATAAAGTGAGAATTCAGCAGCTAAAGCTAAAAATGGCCAAGATGATATTCATTGGATTTTACGGTATGTCAACCCTTGTTGAGTTATTTCATACCAAAGATATTTTGTTTTATTCATTATTAAAAATTCATTTTTCTAAACTCAATTTTTTTTTAAACACATTTTTAAAAACTCATTTTTTATATTTAATCCGTAAATGGAATTAACAGATACTACCACTCTGAGCATATCCACAGGTCCTGCTATTTATTACTATCAAGTTGCAAATTGGACTGAAAATTGCTTTATTCTCTAAGCAACAGTATTTCATCACTAAAACAAATTGGATGTATCCTGGGTATGAGGTTAAACTGCATCTAATAGTGAAATTTCAATTTTGGAGCTCTGGGGTATGTGGAGTACCCTTTTATCACCATTACTCCCAGGTCGACTAACCTGGAGCAATAGTATCTGTTAGGGTCCTATCTATGGGTTAAATAGAAAAAATAAGTTCTAAAAAGTTGTTTAAAGAATTGAGTTAAAAAAGGATTTAGTTTTTAAAAATTTGAATACCCATCATGAATGAATTAAACAAAATGTCTCTGGCATAAAATAACCTCACAAAGGTTGACATGCCATAAAATCCAACCAACAAATTGGATCATTATGCTATAGATGAATGTCTGTGATAATCCTAAAATATGTGTCATGTTGCCATGGTGATTCCATGCTTGAATTAATGTCAGCACTTTTATACATGAACCAGTTAATAGGGTGTGGGGTCTGGAATTTTGGCTGTTGGTTTAAGATGTGGTTGTAGAGAAGGATGTTGTTTCTACAGCTCATTTCCCCATTTTCTGTCTTTTCTAATGATGTTATCCTTGGATGAAAAGGTCAGAACCAGTTCGGCCATACTAATCTATTAAGACATTCATCACTGCTTTTTGGACACTGTTCAAATTTACACAATGGTGAGATGTCTACTCCAAGGTACTCGCTTGTTGGGCGGGTGGGTGTTCCCAGGGACAGTGGTCTATCTCGAGACCCAGTAATATTGCCTTTACTCACTACATCTCTCTCAGTCTCTCTTTCTCACTCCTGTTGGCAGACTGGCAAATTTGGTGATACACATAGAATTGTCTATTTTCTTATGCTAAAAATTTGTGGATGTTTACTAATATCTCCAAATGAGAAATGTCTACTCCAAGGTACTCGCTTGTTGGGAGGGTGTGTTCCCAGGGACAGTGGTCTATCTCAAGACCCAGTAATATTGCCTTTACTGACCACATCTCTCTCTTGCTATTTCTCTCTCTCTTTTTCTCTCTCCCTCTTTTTCTCTCACTCAGTCTCCCTCTACCTCTTTTTCTCTCAGTCTCCCTCTACTGTTAGCAGGCTGGAAAATTTGATAATAAACATAGAATTGTCTATTTTCTTATGCTAAAAAATTATGGATGAAATGTCCGAATAATTCATAATGTGAACTAAAGGTTTGATTGAATTGAGAATTGATATTTAGTTGTGTATTTATAAGTGCATAAGTAGAATCAAGTTTACTTAATGTTTTTTGTGGCAGGCATCAAATTTGGTTGTAGATAAAACTTGTATATTTCTGTTGCCTAAAGTTAATTGATATTCTGTATTTAGTGATTGATTGATTTTTAATGGTATCTCAACCCATCTAGGGTTATTTTATGACTAGAGGTTAGGTTCATTGTATGTACATATATTTTTATGTTGTTTCTTGTGGGGTTTTTTTTGTATAGATATATACATAGATTTGAAAACACTTATATATTTATTCTCTTATATATTATATATATATATATATATATAATCTCAAAAAGAGCTACTTAAATAGATATATATGAAAGATTAAGGAAAGATAGGATAGATAGATACAGATAATATATATATATATATATATATATATATATATATATATATATATATATATATATATATATTCATTATAATTCTCCAATACTAAAAAGACTAATTGTATATTACATAATATTACCCAGGGAGAAAAAGAAATTACCAAGATAATCGTACCAACCAAAAATAATCTATTGGTACAATATTTGGCCAAAAGAAAAAACAATTTATATGTATATATATAAGATATATATATTCATACAAAACTGCCAGGAAACTAAAGCTAATAAGTAAAAAGTGCTCAATACCTAAGTAGAGCAGATAATAAAGATAAATCTAATGAGTCAGACAAACCTAATAAAAGTTTCGCTTAATGCTCTTCAGGACTAAACTGACAATTTACTTAATGTGTTCT
Organism: Doryteuthis pealeii; assembly: GCA_023376005.1. Taxonomy (NCBI): domain Eukaryota; kingdom Metazoa; phylum Mollusca; class Cephalopoda; order Myopsida; family Loliginidae; genus Doryteuthis; species Doryteuthis pealeii. The sequence continues at coordinate 6,644,651 of CM042156.1, forward strand.
TGTGGCAGTCATATCAAATTTGTTAGTAGGTAAAATCTTGTATATTTTGTGTTTTAAAGTTCTGACATGAAATATTGCTATTTGTCCATGAATTATTCACACGGCAAAGAACTTACTAACCCCTCCACTACAGACAGGATGCGAAACAAGGTCAATTTTTAAGCAAAGTACAGCTGGTTTGAATACAAAGTTTTTCCTTTTCAGTTGCCATACCAAGACCAAAGAGCCCAACATGCCCTACTATTTATCCATAGCTGGTATAACTCTCAAACGGAATGCAATAGCACAACTATACATACCATTCACAAGGGTAATAGTCTAAAGATGAAGAGCATGATTTTTATGGCTGTTTTCCTCATCTTTGTGTATGTGTATGTCACAATAATGTTTCAGACAATGTGGGATGAAGTTGAGATAAGACATGTGTTGAGAATTTTAAGATATAAGGCGTGTGGTAAATGGTCAGTTCTAATTATAGACTCGCCGATAACCATGTGACCAACCTATGGACTATTGGCAGTATTCTGCTGTTGATATTATTTATACTGGCCTTTTCTGGTCATACCTAATCATTACTATTTGGATCTTCATGGACGACAGATCATAGGATTATATCGCTGGACCTTTTTGACACTACGTAGGATTCCAAAACTTAGGACTTATTCACTTACCAAAGGATTCTAATAAAGGACTTATTCACTTACCAAAGGATTATAATAAAGGACTTATTCACTTACCAAAGGATTCTATAACTCGGGACTTACTTATTTACTTAAGTTCTTTACAACTGGCCAAGGATGGCGGCCAGATACTTAACAATTCAAAGAAGCAACACAAATTCAGGGAACTCTTAATACACAATCTTGTAAAGAGTTTGGTCTACTTATGTCTTTTGAAGAGATATCCTATTGGAGCTGTTATTGTAGAACAAATCTTGGAAGAAGCACCCTACAAAACCAGCTGTATGGCCACTTACCTCCTATCTCCCAAACCATGATAATGTATTATTTTGATTTTTTAGACTGTTGTCCACATCTCTATTTGTGAAATACACATGCACAATGTTTCACCCAATGTAAAAATGTAAAGTTGAAAGGGTGGCCTAATTTCAGTATCAGTAGGGAGTCTATCCCTTTTTCACTAGCGTGAGACAAAAGGAGATTGTTTTTGCAACTGGGGTAGAGCGCCATACCTACCATCAGCTCCTCACAGATCCCCTGTGCTATTCATGTGCCGAGTTGGCGAAGATCGGTATTGAATCTTGGGGTACCTAGGCGAATGCTCTACTCACTTGGGCTTACAGTGTATAGTAAAATGATACTCATCATCATGTCCCGCAATTAGCACGGATATCCATGACAATCTCTCACCAACCTTCTCTATCATTCATTGTCCCAGGAAGGTCCTCTGCACAGCATCCAGTATCCTCGCAGAGTTGGTCGTGGAGGTCCTTGGTGGGTGGCCCACATTAGCATGTCCATGTGTTGGCTTCCACAGGAGAACATTGCTTATCAGTTCGTCCTTGCTCCTCCAGCAGTGTCCAGCATATCTTGTCCGTCTCACTCGGATGGTTTGTGAGATAGGAGGCATGTGGCCTTACAGCTGCTTCCTTGTGGGGTGCTGTTTCCACAACTTGTTCAAGACCGCATGCAGAATTCCTGTGCATCTCCTATCTAACTTATTCTCAAGGCACCTCGTAAGGGTCCAAGTGGTGCAGCCATACAGCAACACTGATACAACCACAGTTTGGAAGAATTGTCAGTTTAACTTGTCAGCAAGATCGGATTTCCATATGACTGATAATCTGTTTGTGGCCGACCATGCCTTTCCTATTGTGTATTAACATCGCCCACTGTGGAGGAGATATTACTACCTAGGTATGTGAATTTGGGCTTACAGGTTCAGAGGGTTAATGTGGGTTCTCATGTAGATTAACTTTATCTCATCATATAGATCTTCAATTTCTCATTAATTTTATTTAGATTTGATTGGCTGATTGGGGAGGGGAAGCTTTACTGAGATAATCTACGCTATAATCCAAGATTAAACTGTGAAACATTGATTGAAATTTCCTGATTTAAAACTTTCCTTATCAACTGTACAAATCCAAATAATTTACTTCTCTTTAGATTTTCACAAACGCTGATTGTCCGCTCAAAATTAAAACTACAAATCCTTTGGAAATCAGATTAGCAGGGATTTCAGTCAAACAGGGAAATTCAAACACCAAAACAATATTTATATAGAACAATTTAATATGAATTATTTTCATTTTTCTGATTGTTGTCCTCATCTTTATTATGAAATACACATGCAAAACGTTTCTCTACAAGACTGTATACCTCCTGACGAGATACCTATGGTCAAAATTAGTTGAGAACAATTCAAAAAGAAATAACATAATGAACTATTCCTGTTTGTTTTTTAGTTCATTTATATATATATGAATGATGAGCGACTTCCTAAACAACTGTTCTATGGGGAACTTATAAACGGAAAGCGTTTGGCTCAAGAGCCCAAGATGAGATACAAGGATTGCCTGAGGTCGACCTTGAAAAAATGTAACACTGATGAGAAGACCTGGGAGAGTAAGGCTTTGGACCGTGGGCAGTGGAGAAGAGCTTTACAGGAGGGCACAAAAAAGTTTGAGACCAACCGTATACAGCATGAGCAGTTGAAATGAGATATTCACAAGAATAAAAAAGTAGACAACCAAGGGCTTCAAATCGGTCTACTATGTGACCAATGTGGAAGGCTATGTATGAGCAAGGCTGGCCTGATCAGTCACCAATCTGTGCATCGGTGGGATGGACTAATAAAATACCCTGTGCTTCCTGGAAATACCTGTAAATGTGGGAAGATGTGCAAGACTTTGGCAGGACTAAAGAGCCACTTTCGTGCAGCTCATTGTTGAACTTTTTGAAGCTCACCATTATATTCTTTGAACTGTTGAACTTTTTTTTCTTTATATCAAGCAATAGCAATACTTGAACACGAGTTTGCTGCCATCATATAGATAGATAGATAGATAGATAGAGAGAGAGAGAGAGAGAGAGAGAGAGAGAGAGATCCCACTTAGTAAGAATTTATTGAGGGGATTAAACCACCTGATCAAAAACACCACCACCCCCACCCACCCCAAGAAGATGAGAAGAGTGAAACCCCATATCTTTACAGGAATCTCCAGAAAAAGTATATATAAAGCCTCATGAATTATCTGTGTACCATTTTCAATAAAGTTAGCAGTCTGATAAAACTCATAGGTATACACAGATACCTGTGAGAAGAAATAGATCTATAACCGCAAAATGACTGATTTTTAAGCCTTTTCTTTACCAAATATATATATATATATATATATATATATATTTTTGGGAGAATATGTGCTTAATTGGAGTCGTACCTAATTTTGAAAATTAATTAATAATGAATTAGGCGGGAATGCCTATTTAAATGTATGGCTAAACAAATCGAGAAAAATCAATCTCTGTATGTACATTTCGGCCTATTAGGCCTCATCAGCAGAGCTATAGATAGAAAGGCCGCCCTGTGCGTGATTTGAAATCGTAAAATCTAGGAAGTGCGTTTGGTGTAGGGGTTGTGATATCGGCCTGTCAGCTTGGCAGTCCGGTTTCAAATCACGCACAGGGCGGCCTTCCTATCTATAGCTCTGCTGATGAGGCCTAATAGGCCGAAATGTACATACAGAGATTGATTTTTCTCGATTTGTTTAGCCATACATTTAAATAGGCATTCCCGCCTAATTCATTATTAATTAATTAATTTTCAAAATTAGGTATGACTCCAATTAAGCACATATTCTTCCAAAAATTGTCGGCAAAAAAGCCATTCCAAACACACCGTGTTTACAACTTATCATATATATATATATATATATATATATATGAGCATAACATTTCCTAAAAGATAACCTTATCTTCGCCCACCTACTGTCTGAATGGTACATTTTTACTCGAGTATTTTGATATCTAAAAATAAAGTGAAAAAACAATGACAAAGGGACACAGATTTATAAATGCAGAATTACATACCATAATATATAGTTTTATTTTCTTTTAGAAGTAATCTGTGGAGTGGTATTAGCTGAGGGAGATTGTTTTTGCTAAGGTGGAATGCCACACCTACCGTCAGGTCCCAGATGCTCTACCACACAGATTAGATTACCCAAGCTGTGCTACTCAAATCCGAAATCTTGGAATTCTTAGAAAATTATTTTTGAGTATATTTTTTGTAAGAAATTCCCCCTCTTCTCCCTCAAAAAAGAGGTATCCTATTGGAGATGTTTTTATTGAACAAATCCAGGAAGCAGCACCCTACAAAACCAGCTGTTTGACCACTGGCTTCCTATCACACAAACCATCCGAATAAGATGAACAGGGCATGCTGGATGTTATATGTTGGTTGGAGGTAATTTTTATGAGAAATTTAACATTAATGTCCATTAGTTGGCAGCAGTTTTGAATTTTTGGCGTCTTCATAACAATTGGGAAATACCCACATGCACATCTAATAGTAATCTCCCTTGAGACAAAAGCTTCACACTTATTGTTATATATTACTGTTGTGCAAACAAAGTGTTGAAGAATTCATGATGATAACTGTCATGATATTTGGGAAAAAAAATTAAAATTAAAAAAAAGCTTCTCAAGTTGATAGGCATGCAAAAACAATGTCATTATTCAAATGAAATCATAAATTCTTCAGGGCTTTGTTTGCACAACAGTGAGATTATTCAATAGCTGGAGGGAGAATTGTTGGATATATAATTTTCTGAAGGGAATTGACCTTGTGTCACATCCTGCCCATGCAAAGGAGTGGATAAATACTTAATCATAAGTTGGTTGGTTGTTTTTTTTATGGCATGTCAAACATATTGGGACATTTTATGCTGAAGATGTATTTGTTTTATTCATTCTTCATGGTTACTCAATTTTTTTTAAAACACATTTTTTCTATTTAACCCATAGATGGGACCCTAACAGGTACTACCACTCCGGGTCAGAGTGAACCTGGAGGGGTGGTCCACATTCTCCAGAACTGGAACCTCACCATCTGATAGTTTGCCATTCCCAAGACATGAAGACCCCCAGCCACCACCTTCTAGCACATATATGATAAGAAAGGGTTGAGACTAGCCATAAGGGAAATTGGGTAGGGACAATCATATAGGTACTAGGGCTTGACGTGACCAGCCAATTGATTGGAGGGGGCCTTTCCAACCACCGTCTAGCCTAAATAAGGACCAAAGTGGAGTGTTGCATGTCATGGACTGCTCAGCCACCTGGGTTTCATCCTTAAGCATCACGGGTTGCCACCCATGCCCAACAGGTGGCCCTATTGGGGTGGGTGGTGGAGTTACCCCTTTGCAGAGGTGCAGTTGGTGTATTCTAAAGCCCCGAGAGGGTTCATAATCATAAGTGTGAAACTTCTGTCTCAAGGGAGATTACAATTAAATTATTGGAATTAAATGACCTGAAAAGGGTTGATATGCCATGAAACAAACCAACCAGGTTCAAATCTTCTGGCACATGGCCCATATATATATTGGTATGCCAGAAAAATCATTTTGAGTCATCAGTTCCTTTTGTTTTTATATTCCCTGTAACAAATAGATTTTTTCATAACACTATCAATATTTGATGGTGCAAATAAATATGCTGCTGGGTCATGTTGAATTCCCCACTCCCCAAGCCGCCCCCCCCCCATCAGGTAACAAACCAAACATGAACCATTTACTCATTGCCTGATTTATAACTGAAGCAAACCAGCATCCGATTCTCAAGTTTGGTTAGCTTAATGTTTGCATTCAAGTTAAATGAACTGGTAAAGGGTTACTTTGAGTCTGCAAGAACCACTTCACCCACATTCAGTGATATCTTCTAATTATAATGGAGATTGTGTGTATCTGTAACCGAAACTATGTCACCCCAAACGTCACAATTCCCTTAGTTATGATTAATTAGTTACTTATGTTATATTCTCAATGGTTATTAAATAATCATTGCTTAATCTTAATTACCATCTTAATGACGTTAAACTCTATCTGATGGTGTGGTTCCAGTTTTGGAGGTTTGGGGAATGTGGAGCACCCCTTCATCACCATTGCTCCCTGGTCCACTCTGACCCAGAGTGGTAGTATCTGTTAGGGTCCCATCTATGGGTTAAATAGAAGAACATGAGTTTATAAAAAAATTGTATTATCCATTAAGAATTGATTTTTCAAAACTTTATCGGCATTAAATGACCCACTGAGGTTGATATGCCGTAAAACAAAACAAAATTAATTACCATCTTATTTTAACAAAACCATGTTTAATAAATAATTACTTCATGTTAGTGATTTCTGATTTTTATTCTCAGACGTATCAAAAGTAATCTTTTTGTGTTCTTATTTAATTTCATTGGTCTACCTAATTCAATAAAATATTTCATCATATTAAAATATATACATGTGGTTGGAAGGTGCCTATTTTTACTAGTATTATCAATACAAGCAGGGCCTGTGGATATACCTCAGTATGATAATTTCATTATTACAACGTTTGTTAGGTTTACTTAAGAGCTATTACAAATAGTTCAATATGTAAAAAGTATAATGATCTTGATTTAACTCTCATCCACTCTTTCTTAAACAGGAGGTTGTAAAATATTTAGTTTAATTTGACAAAAAAAATCGGGATGGGGGTTTAAACTATCTACATTAATTTGCTAACAAAAAAGTGACAAAAAACAAGATTCAGAAAATACCTAAGTTAGGCCAGAAATTCGCCTGACGTTGACTCGCTAAAACATAGCGTAAAATAAGGCCAAGACGACATGAAATCAAAATTACCAAAATATATTCCAATATACACAATTTCAATAAATAAAACAAACAAGTAATTTTGTGTTTCAATTCATTTTAATTTTACATTGGCCATTTAAGCGACGCAAAAACTATTTGGAATGTTTCATTTTTAAAATTGGGTGAAATAAAATGGAACAAATAAGAAATCTGCGATTAAGTGACACCAGATAATCTGGATTTACATTTTTGCATTTCATCTTGAACAATTTGGACGGTCTCATTTTTAACCAGAGGCTGTTGCAGGATGATAGCGGACGGAAGATTTAGGAACACAAGTATTAATATATTAGATGATCCATTATTTAGCTGAGGTGACGATACTATAAGAATTCGGTGGATAATGAACACCAGATAATCAAGATTTATATTTTTGTATTGCATCTTGAACAATTTGGACGGACTCATTTTTAATCAGGGGGTGTTTCAGGATGATAACGGAACAAGTGTATTAATAAACACTACCACAATCTCTCATCTTTACTACTACAAGTCAAGATCTTGACATGGGATGCAGAATTGTCATCAGTTCTACGGCAGCCTCTTCTGATGGGGGTCAACAGTGTTACAATCACGGAAGCCTTTTTCCTTCTTCACCCTCCCCAACTACAAAAGTGCCTGTTGTCATGGTGACGGTAAAGTTAGTGACTGAAGAGGTTTGAAAATAGTGTCACCATTAGTGGGAATATTTATTCCGACTGACAAGATCAATAATGGGCTTCTTGATGGGAAATCCTCGATTCTCGTTTGGAAAAGATCAAATGTGTCCTCAGATTTGATTTTCTCGCCTGATTGCTGAAATCAGTATCATGGATGAAGGGGTTTATCTCTCTGTGGCTGTGAAAAACTAATCAAAACGAGTCTAATTGGTGGACACACTTGATGACAACTCTCTCAATTGTCCAATCATTGTGATCAGCAAGACCAATTTAGAAAGCTTCATCTTTTTTTTTTACCGCCCTATCAGGCTGGGGCTGTAGAATAAGCCGACTGCACCTCTTGGTCACACCATCCCCTAGCACCTATATGATAGTCTCAACTCTTTTTATCGTTATAATATATATATATATATATATATATATATATAAAATTTATAATTTTCTATTATCATTATTATATATTTAAAATAATAATAGATAGAATACATGTGTACATGAACAAACTCCTGGCCGAAATACGTGTTAGTAAATCTATTTTATCCATTCCATATTTTCTGTCCTTTATTCATTTTTTCTTTTCAACATATATATATATATATATATATATTATATATATATATATATATATATATATATCAACCCCTCTGCACGAGAAGGATGCGACACAAGGTCATTTTCTTATGCGGAATTTAACAGGTTTGAATTCAAGTGTTCCTTCTGCTAGACTGGTTATATAGGCAAGGTTAAGAGCCCAGTCTTGCCTGCCATTTACCCATAGCTGAAGGGAGAGTATTTGGATGCATACCGTTCCCATGGGTATTAGCGCTATGTGAAATGCCAACAGCTTCGTTCATGATTTGAACTCTGGTCGGCAAGAATATTTCCTACGCCTAACCATTACACCATGCGCCTTATATATGTGTTAGAAGGTTTCATTGTTTTTACCGCCCTGTCATCTGGGGCTATAGCAAACGCCAACGGCACCTGTACAGAGGGGTAAAATCGCCCACCACAATGGGATCACCGGTGATGCTTAAGGACGGATTACTGGTGGCTGAGCAGTCCATGACATGCAACACTTCACTTTGGCCCTTACTTAGCTAGATAGGTGGTCAGAGTTTGATTGCCCCCAACCCTTAATCCTTATGCCAACTCCTCAAACATTTTTATCATATATGTGCTAGAAGGCAGTGGCTGAGGGTCTTGATGTCCTTAGTTAAACTGCATCTAATGGGGATGTTCCAGTACTGGAGCTTTGGGGGATGTGCTTGACGTCTTCATCGCCATTACTCCCAGGTTCATTCTGAACTGGAGTGGTAGTACCTGTAACGGTCCCATGTATGGGTTAAATAGGATAAAAATAGGATTTTAAAAAAATGAGTTAAAAATTGAATACCATCAAAAATGAATAAAATAAAATGTCTTCGCCATAAAATAACGTTATAAGCCTGATCTGCCCTAGTTAGATGCATACTTTTTTCATTGGCATTAGCTCTAGTGAAATGCAAACAGTCTCGTCTATGATTTGAACTAGCGTCACCAAGTCCATTTCCTATGATGATACCCATTATAACACCCACTATTAGAGTGTGATAATCTCTAATGGGGTCTAACTGGCGAGGGGGGTATTATGTTGGAAGACCCGAAACCCCCCAATGAAATCAGTTAATCACATAACTGATGACGCTACCCAGCGCTGTTTTTATCAGGCGTATCTCAAACATACCACCTGCATCCATTAATTATATTATTTAGCAAAAGAAATTACCTTAGAAACACTTCATCCTTTCTTTACTAGTAAATTTATATACCATACTAAAACTTCACAAATCGTGTCTATATTAAAGTTATTGAGGGTAAAATATGGAAATGAATCCGACAATATATAGAAATAGGAAAAACAAAGTGTTCCAAAAAAGATGAATTTATTATGATGTTTATTCGTTTCGGTTTATGTAAAACCTTTTTCAGGACAATATGATAAATAGAAGAGAAAAAGATTTTTGTTGTTCCAAAGGTGATGAAACAAAAAGGTAAAAAACATCCATCACCTTTTGAACAACAAAACGTTTTTCTCTTCTTTTTATCATATTGTCCAGAAGAAGGTTTTTCATAAACCGAAACGTTTAAGTTATCACATTGTAAAAATCAGTCAATTGAATATCTAGTTATATTTTTTCTTTTTATTTGAGAATGTGTCTCTAAAAAGTAACCATGAATTTATCCTCAAATGAATACTTGAACCACATCAATAAGAATCGATCTATTGACTCTTTAGCTTCCAGTTGAATACTTTAAACAGTGCACAGTACGAGCATTGAAGTTTAATGCTATTAAAAACGAAAAAAAAAACTGATTGTTGAACCATAGACCTTAACATTTCTGTCAAATGTTCTTATCTAACAGAAACCAATAAAATTTAACATTTAAAGATTTGTGAACATGACCCGAGATGAAAATAAGTTGGGTTCTCAAAATACTATATTTTATTACTACTTGCTTAAAGGCCAGTGAAAGCGGACATATCTTGTCACATCGAATATTGATTGGAAAAAAGAGAAAAAGTCAAATAAAAGAAAAAAGATTTTTAAAAAGAAGAGAGAAAAATAGAGAGAGAATAGAGAGAGAAAGAAAGAAAGAGAATAGAGAGAGAAAGAAAGAAGAGAATAGATAGAGTGAGAGAATAGAGATAGATAGATAGAGAGAGAAGATAGAGAGATAGAGAATAGAGAGATAGAGAGAGTGAGAGAAGAGATAGATAGAGAGAGAGAGAGATAGAGATAGATAGAGAGAGTGAGAGAAGAGAGATAGATAGAGAGAGTGAGAAGAGATAGAGAGAGAAGAGAGAGAGAGAGAGAGAGAATAGAGAGAGAGAGAGAGTGAGAGAAGAGAGAGTGAGAAGTGAGAGAGAGTGAGAGAAGTGAGAGAGAGATAAAGAGAGGGAGAGAGATAAAGAGAGGGAGAGAGATAGAACAGAACTCATTTAAGAAAAATGTTTGGTTTCTTATGGAATTTTATATCGCTTGTTTATTCAATTTTGAAATTTACTAGGAATGTAAATGTATGAGGTGTGTTTAATCATATTTCATATACATTGAGTCTATCCAACTATTTACCCATAGCTGGAGGGAGAATAATCGGATTCACTTTTCCCAAAGCTATTAGATTTATGTGAAATGCAACCAGCCTTACCCAGGATTTGAACTCGATTCGCCGTGTCCATTTCCTAGAACAATAACCATTACACCACAAATACTCGTAAGTTGGCACATTCATAAGCAGAGACGCTGATAGGTACGCATGACGCGTACCTGATGCACAAAAATCTAAAAGGACACGGTAAAATCGTATCCATGCGCCCCGGTGTTTTTCTTTTTCTTCCCTCACCATTTGAAGCTAACTGTAAATACATTTCAATAGTATAGGTTCACAGGATAGGTTACAAGGTAGGAGTTAGACGGTTTTTAGTTGGGCCCCATAATTTTCCCAGGGATTCATTCAAAGCAAATATGTGTGTCCCAGGACGCACTAATTCAAAAATTATCAGCATCGCTGCATAAGTCAAAGTACCACTATAACAAAAGTGCAATTATCTTTGCAGAAATCAAATATACAAAATAATGGGAATTTTGCTTAACCTCCGCTCAGTTATACTTACCATGTATCGAAAGAGGGCGGTTTCAAAAATGTACAGCGATTGCCACAATGTATTCAAAAGTTGCAGAAATTAAAAATATAAAAGCCACAGAAAATGTAAAGGTGAAAAATCGTTTTATTGGGAATATAGATAGACAGATCGATAGACTGGAAAGAAAGATGAAGAGAGGGAGATGTTTAATGTGGTATAATAAATTAGAGGAAGAATAGAGAACATCTAGACAATAGAATATTTAAGATTGGCTGGAATACTCAGAGGAGTCCTGGAGACCCGATGAGAGTTGCTGTCTCTCAAACCCGAGTGAAAAACTATCAGCTAACTCTAGTGTGAAAAAAATCACAAAGAGTGCAATAATCTATGTATCAATACGCTAGTACCTACCTACGGGTGCCACACCCTGTCATCATGTCAAATGAATAATGAAACATTCCGTTTTTATTCATAAGATGTGCACGCATGTGTTCAAATTTTATACCCTGTCCTCATCTCAGATAAATGATTGACCAGGAGGTAGAGAAGGAGGAGGAGGAAGAGGAGGAGTAGATTGATGAGATGGAAAATGAAAATATGCTGCATTACTAGAAATATGGCATTACTAGAAATATGGCATTACTCGAATGGAGGTAAGTAGCCATACAGCAGATTTTTGTGGAGTGTTGATTCAAGGATTTATTCCAGACATTCTTGTATAGTTCCCTTCTAGCTTTTTCTTTAAAAGTTTTGTTAAAGTCCAAGTGGTGCCGCCTTACAGTAGCACTGACACAGCTACTGCTTAGAAGAATTCTTCTTTAGTAATGTTGAATGAGCATCACCTTCATGGCACAAAAGATGAAAACCGCTTATCCAATACTCTAACCATTAAACCAACAGGGCTGCATTACTAGAAATAATGTATGTATTACATGTACGGTTTGAATGATAGGAGGCAAATGACTGTATATATATTTACCAACCCCTCCGCACGAGCAGGATGTGACACGAGGTCAATTTCTTAAGCGGAGTTCAACGGGTTTGAATTCAGTGTTTTCCTTCTCCTGGATCGGTTGCCTAACAAAGGTTAAAGAGCCCAGTCTGCCCTACTATTTATCCATAACTGGAGGGAGAGTAGGATTCATACCTTTCCCAAGGGTATTAGCGCTAAGTGAAATGCAATTACCACATCCAGGATTTGAACAAATGACTGTATAGGATTTGTTGGTGTAAATGTGTATGTGTTCACACGAGAATGTCACTTATGAGTTCGTTCTTGCTTGTCTTACTTGGATATTTTGTGTGATAGCATCCATAGGGCCACTTACTTCCTTTTGTGTTTCCAAGATATGTTCTCAAGACAGCATGCAGTATGCTAGTGTTGTTTCTATCTAGCTTTTTCTCCAAGAGTTTTGTTAAAGCCCAAGTGCTGCAGCCATACAGTAGCACTAACACAGCTACTGCTTGGAAGAATTCTTGCTTTATCTTATTACAGAGACCAGATTTCCATATGATCAATAATGTGGAGTGATCACCCCCTTTCATAGCACAAGAGATGAAAACCTCTAGTCCAATACTCTAACCACTAAACCAACTGGGCTGCATTACTAGAAATACTGTTTGTATTAGCTGTACGGTTTGAAAAATAGGAGGCAAGTGACTGTACAGCTCTTTTCAGGATTTGTTGGTGTCAATGAGTAGGTGTTTAGGAGGAGAATGTCACTTATGAGTTCGTCCCTGCTTGTCAAGAATGTTTTGCTTGTTTTACTTAGATAGTTTATGCAATAGCAGCTGTATAGCCACTTACTCTCTTTTGTAGTGTGATGTTACCAAGATTTCCCCCGAGACAGCACGCAGTATCCTAGTGTACTTCCCATCTATGGTGCAGACATATAGTAGCACTGACACAGCTACTGCTTTATCTTATCACAGAGATCAGATTTCCATATGAGTGATAATCAAGTTTCTTCTTTAGTGATGTGGAGTGAGCATCCCCTTTCATTGCACAAGACATATAAACCTCCAGTCCAATAGTCTAACCACTCAACCGACAGTGTTGCATTAGTATAGATATTGGTACTTGATGTAGGTTAAGTGTGTCAGCCAAAAAGAATTCCAAGACTTTTACTTTGGCATTAATTTATTTCAGCATCTAATTTAGATTTAATCGCGTCGTCTAATCTCAAGACATCTCACCTTTCCAAACAGCTTCAAGCACTTAAAAGAAAAATCATTATCAACAAGGTAAGAAAATACTTCAAACTTTTCCTTAATCATTTCTGACCAAATTCTGGAAATAAATGGAGGATCTGGGTTTTTTTTATTTAATATTTTATTTTTCTAATAACATTAATTGTTTATCTTTCTATCTATCTAATATATATCTATCTATCTAATATATATATATATATATATATATATATATATATATATATATATATATACACACACACACAATAGATAGATAATAAATATATATATATATATTTTAATATATTTATTTGTACGGAAACAAGTATGCTACTATTGGTTTCATGCTATCCAAACTTAATTGTTTAAGCAGAGCAACCGTTTCATTTTTATTAATGCTGTATCACAGATATTGAACACTCTTTTGATAATACTTTACGTTGGCTTACTACTGACTCTTCAAGTGTGATAGTGTCAACTATAATATATATATATATATATATATATATATATATATATATGTGTGTGTGTGTGTGTGTTGCATTGAATGGTATATATATATATAAACACATACACGTGTGTGTAGCTTTGCAATATATATATATATATATATATATATATATATATATATATATATATATATATATAGTGTATGTGTGTGCTATATTTATAAGTAAAGAGTGCTCAATATCATTGATAGAGCATGTTATCTAAGTTATGGTAATGTGGCAGTTTCTCACCTGGTGGTTTGAAAATCGCATAGGCTAGAAACTGTCAGTTACCAAATTTATATTTTCTTAGAGAGTCCATATATGCTTCTTTAAAGATATAGGTAATGAATGATGGGAATCTTTCTTGGTTATATTAGAAGCATGGAAAAGTAATTTAAAAAATTCAAAATTTAAAATGATGAATATTATCTTACTTTTAATAAAACTTTTAATATTTGGGACGAACACTGGTTAGCAAGCTAAGCTAGTCTCGCAGATCCATAAAGAATGAGTACCGTAAATCCTCGAGTATAGTCCTCCCTTGAGTATAATACGCAGGGGATTTTTAGGGGGCCGTACTTCGGAAAAAATGCGTCTGAATAAACATTGCCGGACAGCAAATAGAGACTCAGACATTGCTTAGAAAATATTTTTCATTTTTAACCTCGTATATAGTACGCACTAGGGATTTTGACCTTTAAATATTGGGAAAAAAGTGCGGAGTATACTCAAGGATTTACGGTATGATTTTTGGGTTCAGTGTAAAAAATACTCAGCCTTAAAACCAGTTATCATATATTTGACCTAGAAAACATCGCAGGGCAGTGTAATCGATACTGATCACCAGTGTAGGCAAAAACCTACATCAATCAGCTCTGTGCAGATTCTGGATGCTGCATGAAGGACCAGTGATGAGCAATGACCGATAGGGCTGTTTGAGAGTCATGGGTATCCATGCTTCCAACACGACCGAATGATGATTGATACTCATCATACTTTCGATATTCATTCCTCATCTTCCTATTAATTTAAATGATCTGAACATCTGTTGCTCGTGTGGATGAAGATATACTAACATCTGTTTGGCAATAAATTAATGACTGCCTTGATAAATACCTTATGACCCGAGGGTGCATAATTTGAGAAACTAAGTGGCAGTTAGGAACTTCAAGTGTTTCTCTACAAATCTGTATTGGGAGTGTCATTAGCTTAAATAGATTTTCTTTTAATACATATCTAAAACTATTTCTTTTGTCATTATCATCATTATAAAGTCATACTGATAGCATGGATTCACATATTTATCTCTCCCCAGCTGTCCCTAGTGTGACACTATTGTAACTTGAGTTAACTGTAAAAGAATAGTAGGAAACACAACTTAAGGATAAGGGAAAAGGGGAATGGAGTAATTAGCAATTGACTTTACAAGTCGCGTGAGATCTTGTTTTCTTTCTTCCAAGGTTTCATCAGACATTCATAGGGAAAACATAAGATTCCATTCTCATTATTTTAGGTACTATATGACATACTAAAAGACATAAGGAACAAAAATGAAACAAAACATCTCGTACAATAAAGATCAAAACTAAAGCAATACAGGATATCTTTAAAAAATCAAAACATTGAAAATTAAAAACATAAAAAGCAGCACGATTTTCTTTCCATCCGTAGACTTCATTTTTGCAAAAACAAAATTTAGTTGTCATATGTACAAAAAAGGTTTTAGAAAAAAAAATGTTTCAAAACACTGAAATTTAAGAAAACATGTTTTTTAAATAATATTTTAGATGAAAAAAAGAAAAAAGTATTCCAAAAATAAACAAACATTGTACCATACCAATTTTCGGCGATTTTTAAAAATTTGATAAATCATTTACCTCTTATTTTCTCTCACTCACTCTCTGGTGTTCTTAATTTTTTTTTTAGTCCGGTCATGGACCGGGTACTTTTGCTAGTAGGTATATATGCTAAAAAATTGCAGAAAAATCTGTAATAACCATGTTTTAGCTCTTTGTCTGAAGATGTCGCAACTTGCAGGTAAAATAAATTATTACATCAAGCAAATTAAAAAAATGTTTTACTAATTATATATATATATATATATATATATATATATATATATATCCTTTGTGTTATAATCATATTCTCATCATCAAGTCCTGCCGATATGATAGCAGATTTAAATACAAAATAAACATAGCAGACACATATCTAACAAATCCAAAAATAGCAAAGAAAGATTATCTGGTTCACCTCCATATTCACTAAATTGTAGAACAAGCAAATATATGCACCCTCCAGGTGCAAGTATTTAAGTTCTAATGTAATAAAATATTATATAAAATTAGAAAGGCTAATGAAGTTAAATAACAATGCAGATGAAAAGATTTGAAACAGAGGGGGTATAATCGAAAAATAGAACAACTGAAACTTACTCTTCTATCAACTACCGTCTTTCATTGCTAAATTTTCTATCTATTTAATTAAAATTGTAATTAGATAATAAAATTACAGTTATTTCTTCTTGTTAGTGGATTTTTTACAGATTTATCAGCGACATTTATCATATTTATTAAAATGAAACCAAACAATTAGAAATCAATAATACTAAGCACATATTTATCAAAATCAATTTTTTTATATCAATATGCAAATTAACCTTCCCATTCATACAGTAAACCACTATTTTTTGCGTATATAAATTCAATTGCATGTTTAACAGTATGTAGATATGGCCAACAGTATTAATAATGTAAGACAATTTTATCAATAGTTGAGGTTTACATTTTAATAATAAATAAAATCACGGAGAATGTGACGTAAATAACTAAGGGAATTGTAATTTGAGTAGTGATATAGTTTAGGTTACAGACAAACACAATCTCCATTATAATAAGATGTGACAGAAAATTCTTAGAAATAATAGATAAATATTTCCAACATAAACACCATAAGATTTTTTAATAAAAATACTCTAAAAACTAGTCACTCCTGCAGGCCATTCATGAAATCCATAACAACCATACCTAAACCTAATGACGTCCCAACCTGTTCATGTAGAATCAACAAAGACTGTCAGCAAAAAGATGCTGCGTGAAATCCGTCATATATGAAGCGACAATAATACCAGCCAGCTCTAACCACCCCTCATATGTGGGAATGGTGCAAGGAAATTTCAAGCAAAAGAAATTCATGAATGAATGAAAACAATAAGGCCTCTTCAACTGGGTATGGAATTATAAAGACCAAGGAACCCCATACAATCTAAAATGGAACATTTTTGACAAGACCAGACCATATATCAATGGATCCAAGAGATGTGCACCATGCTCTACAGAAAAATTCCGAATCCTACAAGGACTAACTTCATTGTGCAAACATCTAAGTGCAAAATCGGAAATATTCAGAGCTTGTCAACACAGAAAAACTTCTTATTAAACTCTTGTACTGGAAAAAACAAAATGATTATTATAGGGACTGGCAAACGGAGCCTAAAATGCGTTTTTGACAAAATGACTTTAGCCCCCCCCCCCCTACAGAAAAAAAATTTTCTATGAGAAAATAAGTACCGAAAATCGAAAAATAAAATGTAAAAAAGTAATAAATAATTAATTTTTGGAGATTTCTTTTTTACTCATTTTGATAATTATTCAATTGGCTATTATTTTATAAAAGAAAAAGTATACATCAATGTTTTTTCTGCTTAAAAGGGGGAGGGGGTACATTTTCAATCGAATTTTTCTTCAAAACTTATTACTTTTGGCGCCTAAAATAAGTTTTGCATTAAGTAGATATTTATTTTTAAAATCTAAAAATATAAGATTTTAAACTTAACGTCAGGCTTTTCATATTTTAAATGAATTTTATATATTAATTTTTCATAGCAAAAATACTAAATTAAAGTTTTGAAATAAAATAACTAATGCATTATAAAATTCATTAATTATTAAATCAATACTGAAAATTTCATTAAAATCGGATAATTACCTGATTTTTGGTAATTTTTTTTTTTTGCAAACGCGAATGTTAGAGTAAAATTGTAAACAAGCACTTAAAAACATCGAAAACGAGGCTGACTGGCTGATATCGTCGAAATTGACCAAAACAAATACTTTTAAATCTATTTAAAATAAACTGCATATATGTAATGATATTTTTCTTTTTTTAATTATGGTTATTATGTTACTACTTATCGATTTAGACAAAGTTTGACCTTAAATAATAGATTTAATTATTTCTAATTCGCTTTTAAAATTCCTAGCAGACGACAAAATCGCCTATCCCTAGATTATTATTAGAAAAACACTTATTAAACTCTTGTACTGGAAAAAAAAACAAGATATATCACCTTAAAAAAAATCCAGGTGTTATTTTTATCACCATGCATGCACGAAGGAAGGCGTGCTGACGAATACAGAAAGAATAGGACAACACTATACATAACGGATATTTGGTTGTCATTTATCCAAGGTGATTTGTCCGATGAGCTAATGCTTGAAACCAGCAGTAACAACAATCCTTTAATTGTATAGGTTATCTATATATCAATACTCGTGTTCCTTAATTGTACGACCGTTATCATCTTGCAACACCCTCTGGTTAAACATTAGATCGTCCAAATAATCCAAGATTATCTGGTGTTGCTTATCTGCTGAATTCGTCACCTCAGCTAAATAATGGACCATTCCGTTTTTATTATAAAGAAAGAAAGGGAAGAAAAAGTACATGCTACGCCGAAAAAATATAAAGAAAGAGAGTAGTGAGTGCGCAGAAGCGATAACGCTAATCTGTTTCAATCGAGCATAATGATAAGAAGGAAAGAAGGAAAAAAAAAAAGACCGAGAGTGTTAAATCAAGATTATTATAAGGGCCGGTATAGCTCAGTCGGTAGAGCGTTCGGTTCGGAACCACAAGGTTTCGTGTTCGATACTGGCCCTCGCCAACTCAGCGTATGAGTAGCACAGGTATAAAAGTAAGGAGCTGGTGGTAGATGTAGTGCTCCACCTTAGACACTGAAACAATCTCCTTGGTCTAGCCCTAGTGAAAAGGGGATAGACTGCCTCGCTGTGTGGCTGATACCGACTTTAGGCCGCCCCAACGACTTTACTTTTACTTACATATTGAAGGGTCGGGTTTAGCTCAGTCGGTAGACCACCCGCCTAAGAAAAGCAAGGTCCCTGGTTCGATACCGGTCCCCACCCACTCAACGCATGAGTAGCACATATTGGGTAAAAGTGAAGAACAGACGGTAGGTGTGGTACTCCACCTCTGCAAAAACAATCTCCCTTGTCTAGAGCAAGCAAAAAGGGGATAGACTCTCGCTGATACTGACAATAGGCCGCTCCGCCAACTTTACATATTGAAGTATTGGACCATATTACCTTTAGGCACCCCTTTTTGATCTCGATTAAGAAAGGAATGTCTTTCATTTACACCGTCAATATCTGGTTGTTTGTTAGGGAGTAGTTTTATAATTTTTTTAAATCTAAAAATCGTCTGTTAAAACAACCGGATATTGACGGTGTAAATGAAATACATGTCCTTTCTTAATAGAGATCAAAAAGGGGTGCCTAAAGGTCATATGGTCCGAAGTATTTAGCAATATCTCTTAAGTAAACATAACTAGAGCTATTACACTTGTAATTGAGCACTTTATTTTCATTTCTCCAATATACATAAGTCATATTCTTGCCCTGACGAGTTACTAAGCGAAACTATTAGTAGGTATATGTAACTACTTTACTTTAACTTTACGATTTGGTCTATTTAGGTATCGAGCACTTTTTACACACACACAAACAAACACGTATATATATATATATATATATATATATATATATAATATATATATATATATATATTCTTTTGGGCAAGTGTTATAGTGTTAATCGATTAATTTCGGTTGTTGCGTCTCTAGTTGTCTTTTTTTCTCAGGTGAAGTTTGGTTGTATATTTTTTACTAACAAATCATTTGCCAGGTTTTTTTTTCTTACCGCGAGGGTTTATTAATACGATTAGCATACAGACAGTTCTTCCAGGCCGTTGTCGTATCAGTGCTGCTGTATGACTGCACCACCTGGACCCTAACGAAGCGACTAGAGAATAAACTAGATGGGAGCTGCACAAGAATGCTGCGGGTGATCCTGAACAAGACGTGGAAACAGGACCCCACGAGAAAGCAGCTGTACGGCCACCTGCCACATATCACCCAAACCATCCGAGTAAGACGGACAAGACACGCAGGACACTGCTGGAGAAGCAAGGACGAACTCATAAGTGACGTCCTCCTTTGGAAGCCAGCATATGGGCACGCCAGTGTGGGTCGACCAGCAAAGACGTACATTGATCAGCTCTGTGCGGATACAGGATGCTGCATAGAGGACCTCCCGAGAATGATGAACGATAGGGACGGATAGAGAGAGACTGCCATGGATATCCGTGCTAACAGCGCGACATGATGATGATGATATATATATATAAGTTTATAAACGAATAATGTTTATTTCGCCTACGCTGCAGTGAAGGTATATCGAAACAGACCGAAACACTGCAGCATAGGCGAAATAAATATTATTCTTTTATAAACTTGTGGGTTTTTTTCCAATTTTTTTTCTAATATTACACACACACACATTATATATATATATATATATATATATATATATATATATATATATATATATATATATATAATTATTGATGCTTTTATAGCAGAGCAGATTTAAAGCATGAAATATAGAATTATGCTCACTGCTACTATATAAGACATTACCCAAGAAATTTATCTTTTCTTGGGGTTTTATCAATAAATGCAAGATTAAAGAGGAAATAATCTTGATAAACCTTAACTCGGGTTGTTTACTGAGCTTTCTCCCAGTGCTTAATATTTAGCTTTCACGTTCAAATTGTTTTAACAAATATCTATTAAGCAGAGTTTAGTTTGGAACAAGGCCACAATTGTCCGATAAGGAATTAATTCTCAACAGTAATCAAGGTATATAAAGATTAGCAGTAAGAGTTATGCACGCATAGGGAAGGAAGGAGCTTATTTTAAAGATATTTTAAAGATGGAAAGGTAAAATATTTACATTTACTTGTCGATCAAAAATTGAGTGGTGGTTTACTTTTAACGCCTTCAAACCACTAAAAGATATTATTTGTTGATAAAAACGCCTTTAAATCGCTAAAATAATATTTTTAAAAAAGCGGGGGTAAAATATTTACATTTATTTGTCGAGAAAAGAATTTGGGGATAAAATATTGCGTTCATATCGCATTAACTTTTCGGGAAAAACGCCTTCAAACCGCTAAGGAGTTTAATAGTAGCGCGGGTTGGATTTTCAGCAGACACTGCATAGCGTTTTTTTAGAGCAGGAGTTCAGGACGCATTTATGTGATATGCACAGGAAGGAAGCATCTCGACAATAAGCCACTCAAGCGGGTAGAACAATTCACATACCTAGGTAGTAATATCTCATCCACAGAAAGCGATATTAATGTACACATAGGGAAGGCATGGTCTGCTATAAACAGATTATCAGTCATATGGAAATCCGATCTAACTGACCAGTTAAAGCGACTTGTCTTCCAATCCGTAGTTGTATCAGTTCTACTGTATGGCTGCACCACCAGGACTTTAACGAGACGCCTTGAGAATAAGCTATATGGGGGCTACACAAGAATTCTGCATGCAATCTTGGAGAGAAAGCAGCTGTACGACCACTAGCCCGCTATCACACAAACCATCCGAGTGAGACAAGACATGCTGGACACTGCTAGAGAAGCAAGGGGGAACTCATAAGCGACCTTCTCCGGTGGAAGCCAGAACACGGACGCGCCAGTGCCGGTCGACCAGCAAAGACTACATTGACCAGCTCTGTGCGGATGCTAGATGCTGCGAGGAGGACGTGCGATGAGTAATAGGAACTGTTGGCGAGAGTGTCATAGATATCCGTGCTACTAGCGCGACGTGATGATAAGGTTAGCTAACCACTGCTCCATGGCAAATATTTAGAAATAGATTGTAGGCTTCTCATCATAATCATATATCAACATATAACGACATGTCCCAAAGCAAGTTATTAATGTTAAACCACTTATAAAAAAAGGTCCATGCCAATTTGGATGATTGTAGACCGAAATTATCTTCATTAAATATTCCCCCATAGGAAATCATATCTATTATTAGTGCTACTCATATAGATATTTTTAATGGAATTTATTATTAATACAAGCAAAATACCCATCAAAATAGTTTTTTTTTACATATGAATTGACACTTCTGTCTAAGTTCAAAGGGGTCACTCACATGCTGTGGATCAAAGAGATCTGTTCCAGGCACTTCTGTCGTGGATCAAAGAGGTCTCTTCCAAGCATTTCTGCCGTGGATCAAAGAGGTCTCTTCCAAGCATTTCTGCCGTGGATCAAACGGGTCACTCCCAGGCACTTCTGCCGTGGATCAAACGGGTCACTCCCAGGAACTTCTGCCGTGGATCAAACGGGTCACCCAGGCACTTCTGCCGTGGATCAAACGGGTCACTCCCAGGCACTTCTGCCGTGGATCAAACGGGTCACTCCCAGGCACTTCTGCCGTGGATCAAACGGGTCACTCTGCAGGCTGTGGATCAAAGAGGTATCTTCCAGGCATTTCTGCCGTGGATCAAAGGGATCACTCTCAGGTTGTGGATCAAAGGGGTCTCTTCCAGGCACTTTTGTCGTGGATCAAAGGGGTCACTCCCAGGACGCGGATCAAAGGGATCACTCCCAGGCACTTCTGTCGTTGATCAAAGGGGCCGTTCCGATGATTTTTTTACATTCTGCTCATTCTGAAGAAGGTTCTGATCAAATAGAGACGAACTATTAATTGAATCGATTGTTTGTATTTGTTATTTATCTTTCTGTTATATTCGTTACTCACACACAAACACATTATGTATATACTAGCAGGACCTGTGGATATACTACACTATGATAATCTAATTACGACAATGTTTGATAGGTTTAAGAGCTCATACCACATAGTTCAATATATAAAATGTATAATAATCTTGATTTAACTATCTCTCGTTTTTTCTTTCTTTCCTTCTTTTCATTCGGACCATTGTCCTCATCTTTATTGTTATCTCTACAACGTTTCGGCCAATGTATCCTCTGGCCTTCTTCTGTTATTTCTTGTTGGGCTCGGGAGCCTTCTCGAACTCAGGAACCTCTTTTCGAATTCGGAAACCTTCTTGTTGTAATCGGGAGCCTTCACAGAACTTTGAGCTCAAACCTTTATTCAATCCTGAGTTCAATCTCTGTAGAGGGGTAAGACCCCCCCCCACGGAACAGTCGGCATATTCTACAGCTCCCGCCGACAGGGCGGTGTAGCGTAGTTATTGTGGTCTACGTACATTGAAAGAGAAAGAGAAGAAAAAGAAATAAGAGAAAACAAAGGTTAAAATTTGGAAGAGTAAACACAACGGGGTGCCAATAACTTGACCGAGGAATGACCGCGGAAGTGGATTTGAAAGTAAAATCGGAAATTCCGGGTGTTGGTCGGAAGCGGATGGGACGAGTAACGGAAGAAGAAGAAAATCTCTCTCTTTTCCTTTCGGCGGTAGCGGGGTCAGACGGGCTCCTGGTCCCTCGTGTGGGACAGCAGTATAGAAGATGATACCATGTTAGAAGGTAGAATAATTTAACCGTAACCCCCCTCTCTCTCTCAAAAAGTCCACGAGCCTGGAAATACTGTTTCTCTACTAACGACGACTACTACTACTAGAGTTGGCCCATACGACATATACCGTTCCGAAGTATTATACAACGGTTCATAGATTTAATACACTTTATGTATTCTTTAAAAAATCTCATCACAAACATAACTCTACATGAGATAATAATTTGAAATATATTGTCTACATTATAACACTAGATTAGCTGGAATCATAGTTCCATAAACACTATAATCGTAAAATGTATTATGTCAGGACAGAAGCCATGATTATGGCTTTGTAAGTATTATTTGAGTATTATTTGAATTTTGGAGACTATTGTCGTCATCCTTATTGTAATATACACAACTTTTTGGTCGAAGTGTTCTCCAGCCTTCTTTGGATGTTTCTTGTCGAACTTGGGAACGTTCTATTTAAATTCGGGAGCCTTCATGTTGAGAAGGTTCCAGAGTTCGACAAGAAACACCTGAAGAAGGCCGGAGGACACATAGGCCGAAAAGTTGTGTATACAACAATAAAGATGAGGACAATAGTCCAAAAAATCCGAATAATATAAACCATTTTCTATGACGATAACCATTACATCACGTGCCAAAATACACATATCCTGTATATAGAAGAATATAAAGGTAATTGGTATTTTAATTTTTTTAGGTTCATACTTTATTTTAGTTATAACAATAAAGACGAGGAGAACAGTCCGAAAAATGTAAAGCATACAAATTATCAAGCTTCATTTAAAGAATTCGGACAAATAAATGTAAATGGGTTGATTTTTTTTTAAATTGCTTATTTAAGTAAAAATAATTTGAATGAAGATCATTTGAGTGAAGGTAAAAAAAAAAAATGGGGGGGGGGGCAAAAATAAATTTGGGAAAAATGTAAAAGTACTGCACATAACCTAAAACTCGTGTGCGAGACTAAACAAAACTTAGTAAATAACAATTTGTGTGCGAGAGAAATAGTTGCGTCTGTCGGTTTTGCTTTTGGTCGGAGTACGAACCTGACTAAAATGCAGGACATAACAATTGTTTGAGGACAGTGTAAAGTATTCCCACTTGATGCAGTGAAACAAGATAATCATCCTACCAAAAATGAAAAAATCGGGGGGGGGGGCTAGAAATAAAGGCACTTCTGAACTTTCTCGACCGTAGGAACGGTGTTCAGTAAATTCTTATACCTTAAAAAATTAGACCATTAAGCGATAGATGGGGTTGAAAAATGCTTTGTGAATCAACTATATCATTAAGAATTTGATTGAAAGGGTTACTTTCTTTGTTTTCTCACCACAAGAATTCATAAACATAGGAATTTAGCATATCTAATTGAATGAATTAACCCTAACCCCTGACTCTAATCGGGACATGACAGTTGTTTCAGGGCAGTTTCACACGACAATTATCATACCTTAAAATGAAAAAATAGAGGGAGGGGGACAAGAAAAAAAAAAATAAGGCATAATCTAGCGAAGTTAAATTGTTTCCATTTTTGTTTTTTCAATATAAATAAATTTAAAATTATTTACCTGGGAGGATTTGATCTGTATTTTCAAAAACATAACATTCTTTACTTTAACCAGTAGATTCCATAAAAAAATCGAGGCAATAACCTTTCAGATGGAAAAAAAAGTACAACATTCCTCAAGGGAGGATTCGGTATTAGGTTTGCCTTTTTATACCGAAGGCCTTAAAAAAATTTAAAAAATTTTAAAAAAAGTAATTTTTGTCTCGGCTAACACTTCCACCTTTAATTTTTGCAGAGTTTTTAGCACAAATATACTTTCACGGTCGTAGCAACGGTGTTCAATAAATTCTTAAACCTTAAAAAATAAGACCATTAAGCGGTAGTTGAGTTTGAAAAATGCTTTTTTGTGAATCAATTATATCAATTAAAATTTGATTGAAAGGGTTCATTTCTTTGATGTTTCACCACAAGAATTCATAAACATATGAATTGAGCACATCTGCTTGAATGAATTAGCACGATTAACCCCAACCAACAAATAAATGAATTAAAACTTACTTCAATTCTAAGAATTTATCTAAGAATAAAACAATGACTAATAATATAAAGTCCTTCCTGTGTATTGAGTCAAATTTGAGGGACTTACCGGTGTGATGGAAAGGATAGCTGGTATCTTCTGATTTAGTGGTTTCTAAATCTATCCAGGGATTTTTGGTATTTGCGCTAAAAACCTCTCGGCACATCATGTGATTGCTATATCCAGTCACAGAAAAGACTCCTCACCTAACCCCAAACACAGGAATAATAGTATTTTACTCACGTAACAGCCCTAATACTAATCAGTGTACTGCAGAATGTACGGAAATTTTCCGACTTACATTGACAAAATTAAAGATTCTTAATGATATTCAGTGTTTCCCCGAAAATAAGACTACCTGCAAAAAAAAAAAAAAAAAAAGACTGTGTGATTTTTCAAGATGATTTTAATATAAGCTCCTTCCCCCCCCCTTAAAATAAGCCAGAGTTGAGAACGGAAAACAGACGAAGAAATAAGCATTCTTCACAATCCCATCATGCAATGTAAACACACGTCATCCCCCGAAAATAAGCCCTAGTGTTATATTTCGGAGTGAAAAACACCGGTCTCATTTTCGGGGAAACACGGTTGTTACCTAAATATAAAACATTGTTCAAACTATTTATCGTTTAATGGTTTTATTTTTTTTTTTAAGGTATAAGAATTTATTGAAGATCGCCACCACAGTAAAAAAAAATGAAATAAGGCATATTCTAGCGTGGTTAAATTGTTTGCATTTTTTCAATAAAAATAACAATAATCTTACTTACCTGGGTTGATTTTATCTGTCCTTTCGAAAACGTCAGATTATATATCTAACCTGTAGATTCCATAAAAAGTTAGAGTAAGTACCTTTCACATGGCATGTAAGTGCAATATCCACCAAACTTGGGTGAGGGTTCCATGTTAGCTTTGCTTTTGGTGCCGAAGGCCTTTTTTTTTATCAGTAAGGCATCGTACTTCCACCTTAGGTCTTTAACTCTTTGCCTAAAAAATCCACCCCCCATGGGTGTACCAATTTTATGCTACATATAATGGTTTGCAGATGTATTCAAAATTCAAGTTAAGTGGTTTTTTAAATTTAAAGGAGTTAAATTAGAAAATAAATTCAGTCTGTTTTACTTGGATTAAAATAAAGTGGTAAATATCCAACCAACCTTAAAAAAAAGATACAACATTCTGTCTCTACCAAGTGAAGATCGTACAGAGATTGGAAATTATTAAAAACTTGCTCGCAAAAACACTATTAGCATTTAATTCTAAACTAAATAAATGAATTAAAATTTAGTTTAATTGTAAAAATTTATTAAAGAACAAATAAAACAACGACTAACAATATAAAGTCCTTTCTGTGCATAGAGTGAAGTTTGATAAACTTACCGGTGTAATGGTAGAAGATAATTAGTTGCTTAGTGATTTCTTGGAAAAAAATTCTCGTCGGATCTGGTCCAAAATGTGTCTGAGGATTTTGGTATTTTGCACCAAAACTTCAATCGCAGAAAATGTCTCCCACACTTAACCCCCCACGCCACAGGAATAAACATTTTTACTGACCCAACGACACCAATTATATCACGCCCACATATGGTAATTGTCCATTAACTTCAACCAATCGTCATTCCTGCACTTTTGATGTTTTAACCAGTGTTCTTTAATTTATGTAACTAGGTCACGAGAAGACCCAGGAGGAAGAGCCGACCGTTGACTATGGATGCTTCAAGCACGTCCGTTTGGCGAATGACAAATGTCCAGCAATGGATTTGCCGAAAAAAAGGCAAATCTCAATTGCTGGATCATTACCCATCCCCAAACATAGCCCTTTCTAGCCACTCCATGTTGTAGCGGTGTGTCCATTACAATGGAATCTTGCACGAGTCGAACTCAGGACTGGCAAGCCCAATTCATATGGCCTCTTACCGCTACCCCATCAACGACCAGCTCCGTACGTGATCTTATTTCTTGCACTTATAAATCTAATGTTTCTTAAAGCAAATTATAAAAAGTACTGACTAACAGAGGATTCGAACACCTACAGAAATATAGCCAGTCTAACAACTTACCGTTACACTGTCAATTTCGTTGTGGAATTCGAATGAAAATTAACAGTTTTATTAAATACTAACGGATACTTACCGTTACACTGTCAACTTCGTTGTGAATATTTGAATGAAAATGAACGCTTCTATTAAACGGATACTTACCATCACCCCTCGGGGGGTCCAGTGTGCTTCGGCCACTGGATCAGGTTAAGTTAAAATTAATAGCGTCGATCCCAGGGGGCCATCCCCCCAGGCAATACCAGGCTGGGTTTATTGCCCAGCGCCTGAGGCGCCCCCTTGAGGGGGGAATGCCGAAAGGATGGACGCAATTTTTGTTCTTTCCCACCCATGAGCTTCGGCTTGTGGGTGGGCCCACGTTAAAACGAGGCCTTGTGTCCAGCCCATACAAATGGGGTATGAAGCAAATACTCTTACCGTTACACTGTCAACTCGTTGTGGATATTTGAATGAAAACTAACGCTTCTATTAAATACTAACGGATACTTAATTTGAGCCCAGGGTGACAACATTCGAGTTACGACCAAATACTAACAAGTTCATAGCAATAATTTTCTACTTTTTACTTTTTAGGATTTTCTTGAATTTGTCCATTGTCTTCTAACTTGATGCTTTGTTCAGTATTACTGATTTTTTTAAATATTATTTTCTGTGATTTTAGGAGGGTTTCTCAGCAATTTCTTGAAGTCTTAAATTCTATCTATTGCATTTAGCTGTTTGTTTGTATTATCAAAGGGTTAGGGTTGGGGTTAGAGTGCGGTTTAGGGCTAGGTTAGGGTTTGGGTTATGATTACGTTGGTTAGATTTTACGGCATGCCAACTCTTAGGGGATTCTATGCCTCAGACGTTTTTTTGTTTTACTCATTCTTGTTGGGTATTCAATTTTTTCAAACTCATTTTTTATCCGTTTTTTTATCAATTTAACCCACAGATAGGACCCTAACAGGTACTACCTCTCCGGGTCAGAGTAGACCTGGCAATAATGGTGATAAAGGGGTACTATACTGTCCCCAGAGCTCCAGAATTGGAACCTCACCACTAGATGCAGTTTAACGCCATACCCAGGAAACTGAGACCCTCAGCCATTGCTTTCTAGCACATATATGATAAAAGGGTTGGGGATTTGCCATAAAAGCAATAGGATCGGGATAATCATATAGGTGCTAGGGTTTGATGGGACCAGCCGATTGATTGGAGGGGGCCTCTCCGTCCGCCAATTTAGCCCAAGTTAGGACCTAAGTGGAATGTTGCATGTCATGGATAGTTCATCCACCAGAATTCCGACCTTAAGCATCATGGTAGCCCCATAGGAGGGGGTCTTACTCGTCTGCAAGGGTGCAGTCAGTATATTCTACAGCCCCTGTCGACAGGGCGCCACTGAGATAGGGAATAAATATTAAAACTCTATTGCGTTTGGTTTGGAAAAAAGTTACATTTCTATTTTTTAAATTGTTAGGTGTGTACTTATTTATGTACTAGAAGTGGCTACCCAGCGTCGTCTCAGTAGAGGCGGTGGTGTATTGATTTTTTGCTTTTGAGATTTATAAATGCTGGACATTTTTACGTAGAATTTCAATGCTACTTCTATGTATATTTTAATTTTTGAATATCCTCGAATATAAATTAAATCTTCATAATTTTTGCATAAAAGGTAAGAACCGGTGATATTTAATGTGTATATATATTTACTTTGCCATTAATTGTTTTATTTTTGTAATTTCATCCGGACATACATACATACATACATTTTTTCGGACATATATATATACTTTACATACATACATACATATCAACTGCCCTTTATATATATATATATATATATATATATATATATATATATATATATTACCAACCCCTCAGCATATATATATATATATATATATATATATATATATATATATTGTAATAAATGGAAAAACACAAGTTTCATTAACAAAAGGTGTTTAATAAGCCTGCGCTGCAGTGTTTTGGTCTGTTTTAACAAACCATCATCAGGGCTTCCGTTGGTTATTATTATTTTCGTAGGCTTATTAAACATCTTTCGTAAATGAAATTTGTGTTTTTTCAATTTTTACAATATTACGTATTGTCGGATTTACTTCCACTTTTCCTTCATATATATATATATATATATATATATATATATATATATATAGAGAGAGAGAGAGAGAGAGAGAGAGAGAGGAGAAAGAGAGAGAGCTGTACGTAGATATATAAGTATTCACTGAGATAGGGATGTATGTAGATATATAATGGATATAAATAGATATAAATGGAAAATATATTTTGCTCTATTGCATTGGACAGAACTGACAGAAGAGTGAATGGTCAGTTAGCCAAGATGGCCGACCAACCAACCAGTTTCCATCTTTCCAACTCTCTAGCAAAGAAGGACCAAAATTCAGTGATTTATACCAAAAGAATCGGACAGTTTTATTGTTGAGATGGATAACACTTTTGGCACCAGACTCTGACTATTTGTTGTGATTGGGATCTCTGCTGCAGTGACGACCACTCACACAATATCTTCTTCTTCTTCTTCTTCTTCTTTCTTTCTTTCTTTTTCTTTTTTTTCTCTATTCTTTTTTCTTTTCCTTTTCCTTTTTTCTCTTCTTCTTTTTTTCTTTTTCTTCTTCCTCTTCTTCTTTTTTCTTTTTCTTCTTCCTCTTCTTTTTTCTTTTTCTTCCTCTCCGTTTTTCTTCTTTCGTTCTTTTTTTCTTCTTATTCTTCTACACTCTTTCTTTCACTCTTCCTCCTATTCTTTGTAGACATCTTATAATTGAGAACAGATTTCCACCTCCACCATAAGTAATAAGAATTCTGAGGTATGGGGGTTATCGTCCTTGTCTACGAGCCTCTGTATCGAACCAACCAATCACGAGCCAGCATACTTTGGCGGCAAAGCCGAAAAGGCAAATTCTTTCCCCCTCTTCTGATTCAGCCTTCAACGGAGACAGACCTAAATTCTGAAACTCTGGGGAATATGAAGTACCCCTTCATAACCATTTCTCCCGTGTTCACCCTGATCTGGAGTGGTAGTACCTGTTAGGGTCTCATGTATGGGTTAAATGGAAAATCATGTTTAAAAATTGTGTTTAAAATGAGTTTAAAATTGATTTCCTATCACGAATGAATAAAACAAAAACGTCTTTGGCATAAAATGACCCAATAAGGGTTGACATGCCGTCAAATTCAACCAACCAACCGACCAAGACAGAAGTTAACCAAGAATCATCCTTATCATTACCATGTTGCACTGACAGCACAAATTCCCATCTCTCTCTCTCTCTCTCTCTCTCTCTCTCTCTCTCTCTCTCTCTCTCTCTCTCTCTCTCTACCAGTCCCTACCGGTCATCGCCCCTGGCAAGTCCTCCTAATGACATACTGTATCCGCATAGAACTGATCAATGCAAGTCTTTATATATAAAGTTTATTTAAAAATATATATAAACAGTGAAAGTGTATTTACCAAGACAGAAATTAACAAAGAATAAAACATTAATTTTCTTCAAAGTTGTCCTCTTAACATTCAACTAACTTCCACTGACTTTTTTGGTGGTTCGATTGTGTAGACAAAATTAATAGTAGTTTTAGCATTTGTAGGAAACAGCATCCAGGTTTGTGGGGCTAAAATAAAATATGAATAAAAAAATTTTAAAATTCCCTCAGACAGAAAAATACCTCTGGGCATGCATAGAAAAAAACCTTCCCGGTGCCAAAAGAGAATCCTCGGACATTCCAACGGTGACCTTTACTGGAAATACACGCTATTGAGTGGCCCAGGAGAAATTTTCCTCTCCAAGACAGAGCTATGAACCTAGAAATGGAGTCTGAACCTTTATAGTATCTTTCATCTTTTTCTCTTTTTTACTCTTCCTTAATTTCTTTTCAGCTCGACGACCAACAGAAGGAAAAACCACATATAATGGTGTTTAAGAAAAGGCGTGGTCTTCCTGCCGGTCGGGTACCCTCCACTAGTTCACCATACAGTAGGTCTTTGGAGATGTGGCCTTTGTCCATCCTCCTGACGTGGCCAAGCCAGCGCAGGCGTCTCTCGCAGGTGATGGTGGACATGCTGTTTACGTTTGCTCGTTCCATCACTTCTGTGTTGGGCACTTTGTCCTGCCAGCGAATGCGTAGAATGCGGCGTGGGCATCTGAGGTGAAACCTGTCCAGTTTCCTGACGTGAGTACGTGATCCAGGCTTCGCTGCCGTATAGGAGAGTACTGAGAACACACGCTCTGTAGACGCGCATTTTGGTTCTCTTGGTAAGGCTGGTATTGTCCCATACTCGTTGACTCAGTTTCGTCATGTTTAAGAAAAGAAACCAGTAACATCCCACCAAATAACCAAAAGACAAATCACACAAAATCCGACCCCATAGATTCTTTTACACAAAAAGGTGAAAGATCAGTTTATGAAGTTTGTTTAAAAGGCAACAAGAGTTAAACTGTATAGATATTTTGAATTGTCTTTTACTTTATTTAAAAAAAGAAAAAAAGAAATATACAGTTGAAAAAAAAAAAGGTTTGTGTGTTTTGTATTCAGTATTCATTTATGTTATTTTGAGAAGAAAGAAAAATGGTTCAGATAATTTTCCCTAAGGTTCTGATCTTACCAATTATCAGATTATAGGTACCACCAAAATAGGTCACGTGATCAGTTTAGGCAATATTGAAGGAAGAAACGTAAATACTTTTGATTTTTTTTTAAATCTCGCAAAAAAGAAATAACGAACAAAAAGAAAAACAGTTAATTCAAAGATCAAATTATCAGATTGGGGAAAAATTACTCACCGTTATCTTGAAAAATAAGTAAAACAGTCTTTTTTTACGATACGGTTAGTTTCTTTATTGATATTTTTTAGCAGAATTCTGTATTCATGGTTCTTTTACTAAAAAAAAAAACTCTGGAATTGAAACTTATAAAAATCCTCTGATATAATTATTCAAACTCTTATCTTTATAGAAAAAAAGTAAAAATCGTTTTTTGTCGGTTCATTTTTTCAGGTGGGGAGACCAGATAAAAGTATTTTAGGGAAAACTATGGTAAGTAATTATGGAAATTTTCGTGAAAACCATTAATTGATTTTTCATAGAATTTTTTAATCTAGTCATAACTTGTTTTTTGGCTACGTTAAATTTCAATTAATTTAACGGTGCAAAAATGTAAACATTGTCTTTCGTTTATAATTTTCATTATTTCCGTAAGCTGAAAAAAAAATTTAAAGTCATCAGATTTTTTAAATGCTTTTTCTTTCAAATGGACAAACATTTCCGAGATAATATTAATCTTTATGCAGGTTTCATTGTGTTAAATATAGGGGGAGGATTTCACAGGGAAAATTGGTGGTACCTAATGATCTAACACTACGGAAACTTGCTAGAAACAACAGTTGGGACATTAGTTTATTAGTTTTAAGAGTTTTTACGCTATTTCTTTTTTTTTAATAAGCACTAAAAACAAAGACGTGTTTTCATTAGATTTTGTGGTTCACAGATTTTTAGTAGGACAGATCGGGGTTTTCACCTTGATATGGTAACTGGTCTAGGAGAAGGAAAACTCCGTTAAACTATGCTGAGAAATTGACCTTGTGTTACATCTAACTTTTGCTAAGCAGTTTGTAAATACATAAGGATTGTTTTAGTATTAAATAACCACACATGTTGATATGCAATTAAACAAAGAAACCAAGCCAAAACATTGACAGCCCTGCTAGCTGGGGCTTTAAAATGCACCGACTGCACCACTGCAGAGGGGTAAGAACCCCCAATGGAGTTACCTATTGGTCGTGGGTGGTGACTTGTGATGATTATGCTGGTGACTGAACAGTCAATGACATGCAACACTCCACTTTGGTCATTACTTAGGCTAGACTGGCGATTGCAGCGGCCTCCTCTGATCAATCGCCTGGTCAGGTCAAGCCCTAGCACCTATATGATTGTCCCAACACTATTGCTCTTCTAGCAAGCCGCGACCCTTCCTATCATATATGTGCTCGAGGTGGTGGCTGAGGGTCATAGTGTCCTGGATATTATGTTAAACTCTATCTGATGGTGAAGTTCCAATTCTGGAACTCTGGGAAATTTGGAGTACTCCTTCATTACCATTACTCCCTGGTTCACTCTGCTCCGATGCGGTAGTACCTGTGGGGGTATCAGTAAGTAAAGTAAAGTCGTCGGGGCGGCCTAATGTCGGTATCGGCCATGCTGCGAGAGAGTCTATCCCCTTTTCACTAACGCTAGACCAAAGAGATTGTTTAGCATCTGAGGTGGAGCGCCACACCTACCATCAGCTCCTTACTTTACCGCACAGATCCCTGTGCTACTCATACGCTGAGTTGGCGAGGGTGGGTATCGAACTAGGAACCTTGTGGTTTGTAGCCAAATCATCTATGGTTTAAATATTTTTTAAATTAGTTTTAAAAAATGTTGTTTATCTTTAAATTGAGTATCCATCAAGAATTAATAAAAAAGGAACATCTTTAGCATGAAATAACCCAACAAGGGTTAAAATGCTGTAAAATTCTACCAACCAACCAACCAAAACATTGAATACACACACACACACACATATATATATATATATATATATATATATATATATATATATATTCTGTCCTTGTGTTCCTCATATCTCTACTACATATATATATATATATATATATATATATATATATATATATATATCATGTATTTTTTTTAATTCACTAAAGGTGAATTTGGAATTGGTAACTTTATTGACCTGACATAGAAGTGGCTGAAGAACTTGGTGTCAGTCAAAACTATTCTAAGACATTTGGAAAATACAGGAAGACAGATTCTAAAGACAGGAAAATAGGTTGCCCAGGAATTGCCAAAACCAGACGTTATGCACCACTCATCCACAGACAAAATTCTTTGCATTAGGTTTTCATTGATTTTTTTATTCTTTTTCTTGTTTAGAAAGATTTCTTAACTTTCGTTCAATTTTATATAAAAATTATCCAAGTTTTTCTCCCCCAAGCACTTTCCACTATCACTGATCAATATTAAAGGCATAAGAAATATAGCGGGGGATTAGTTCAAAGCTAACACCTGCATTCCTATAATGCATAAGGTTATTAAAAAAAAGTAAACCCAACACAGAATATTCGGTAGTGAAAATACAAATCAGTTTATGCATTTAATAAGAACAACAAATCTGGGATAACATTGGTTTAGTCCTAAACCATATTAAAGAAAAAATGTTTTATGAATCCACTGTTATTAGTTTATTTACTGCTCAATAAAATAAAGATGGTGAACATCTTCTAAGTGTACTAGTAGACATTGGGTTATTGCACAATATTTTCTTTTGCATGGCTTAGAAAAAATATACAATTTAAATAATTTAAGTGAGTTTGTTTAGGGAAAATCTATTATGAAGTTAAAATGGACATGTAATGTTTTTACATACTGATAAAATACGGAACACTGAATGAAGATGCAAGATCAGGTTGTTGGAAATTGACAAGGTTTTATTTGACGCAGGGTAGAGAATGCTTCTACCCTAAAAGTGATTTAATTAGCTCAACCGTGTTATGCACGTGCGTCCTGACCGCACGAATCTCAATCCAAAAATATATCCTCTAGGTGTACTAATTCCATATTTTGGGTAGTGGTATTTGTAAGAAATTATTTGTTTAAAAGTTTTTGTTTTTTCTTAACTTGAATTAAGACGTTCCAAATTTTTCTAAAAGTGAACACACTAAATCAAATAAGAAATTTTAATTGAAGCAAATTACAGAAAAATATTTCCCCTCCTACACACACGCACACCATTTCATTAAATTAATTTCATACATCAATTTGACAACTATTAATGAAAAATCTTTTATGTCTTATCTGTTATTAATTTATTTACTGCTAAATCAAAACCTGCAGGTGAACACCCTCTAAGTGTATTAATTCCATAATTTCCCCTCAACATTGGATTATTGCACAATATTTTCCTATGCATGGCTCGGAAAAAATATACAATTGATTTAGATAATTTAATCTAGTTTGTTTAAGAAATATTTTCAAAGCCAGAATGTTCAGCTATTAAAGAAAAAATGTTTTATGTCTTATCTCTTATTAGTTTATTTACTGCTAAATAAAAAGATAAGGTGAACATACTGTGTGTGCTAGTTCCATAATTCTCCCCATAAAATTGGATTATTGCACAATATTGTCCGATGCATGGCTCGGAAAAAATATACAATTGATTTAGATAATTTAAGTTTGTTTAAGAGATATTTTCAAAGCCAGAATGTTCAGCTATTAATGAAAAATGTTTTGTGTCTTATCTGTTATTAGTTTATTTACTGCTAAATAAAAAAAACAAGGTGAACATCCTCTAAGTGCGCTAGTTCCATAATTTTCCCTACTGTAACAGCAGTCAAAGAGACTACACTCTGAAATCCTTGGCAGTAGAGACGGTTGACAACTACAATGTCCAATATAGACTATACCCCAACTTTGGGTGAACGAATATAGAATCAGACCCAACAAAGAATGAGCTTACAGCTAAAATTCTTCACCCCAAAAGAACTCTACAAAAGATAAGTGTTCATGACTTGTTACTATATATATATATATATATATATATATATATATATATATATGTGTGTGTGTGTGTGTGTGTGTGTGTGTGTTTGACTTAAGACCGCTAAAGCATTAAGTTTTAGCAATCCTTTCGCACCACATTAAACCCCTTTTTAAAATGTAATATCCTTGTCTTGTCTTCTATACCTTTCTTATTGCAGAATTTCCGTTAGTTCTTGGTTGGGCCTTAAACTTTTCAAGAATGATGAAAATTAGGTGTGAGTAAATGACAAACTAAGGTGAAAAGATTTTTTTGATTCTCAATCAATTAAAAAAAATGCAAATGATCCATTTTAATGTCAACTTTAATTTTGAATTATTTCCCCCAAAATATTTGATTTTAATTGGCTTGGATAAAGGTCCTTAACAAGAATTCCTAATCTCAAACAGGATCTCAAATGATTTAGAATCCCACACTTGTGAAAGCTTCAGTTCCGAGTGAGTGGTGGGCTTTTCATTTTTAGCCCTTCAAATTGTTCCACTTTAAATTTTTAATTCTCTTTCTCCTTTTTAATAATTATGTCCATCCATATTTCAAAATAACTCAATAGTTTCTCGTTTAGATAAAAATCAAAGCCTTCAAACTTAAAGAATTATGGATTACATTCGCTACAGAAACAAAAAACTGCAGTTTCAACAAAAAAAGTTAACACAGTTGCAATTATTCAAATATGGAAGCTTAATCTGTTTTTAAAGAAGAAAAAGAAAGAAAAACTGTATAGAAATATTAACAAATATGGTCACATAGTTCTTTAGACTTCATCATTATTCGTTCTTTCTTTCCTTTTTTTCTTCTTTCCTTCCTTTCTTTATTTCTTATCTCTTTCTTCCTCTGTTCATTTTTTCATCTTCTATATTTCTTTTCTTTCATTATTTCTTTCTTTTACTCTTTCATCTATTCCTCTCTTCCTTTCATTCTTTTTTTCTTTTCCTTTATTTCATTATCTCTATTTTCTTTCTCAATTTATTCTTATTTATTTCTTCTATATTTCTTTTCTTCCTTTCTTTCTTTCTTTCTTTCTTTCGTTCTTTATTTATTTCATTCTTTCCTTTTCTTTCTTTATTTCTACATTTTTTGTCTTTCTTCTGCATCCATTTTCTTTCTTTTTGTATCCTTTTCTTTCTTTCTTTGCTTATCTATTTTTCTTTCTTTCTGTCTTTCTTCCTCAAGTTGTTTTTCTTTCCTTCTTCTGTATTTCTTTCTTTCTTCTTTTACTCACCCCGTTTCTTTCTTTCTACCTTTATTTTCTTTCTTTCTTCTGCACCTTTTTGGGGGGCTTTTTGTATCCCTTTTCTTTCTTTTTTCCTTTCTTTCTCAAGTCGTTTTTCTTTCTTTTTTCTTGATCCTTTTCTTTCAGTATTGTAAATGGCTAATGATGATAATATTAATGAACAATAACAAAATATTTTCCGATGTGAAAAGATGAAATATCATCACTTTTTTAAAACAGCAAACATTGGTCTGTTGTCAGAATCAGTGGGAGAGTGAGGGAGTCTATCCCCTTTTCGCTAGTGCTAGACCAAGGAGATTGTTTTTGCCGAGGTGGAGCGCCCCTCATACCATCAGCTCCCCATGGTTTAGTTTGGTCGGTATAGCACCCACCTAGGAGTTGCAAGGTTCATGGTTCGATACCAGTCCCTGCCAACTCAGCGCATGAGTAGCACAGATTGGGTATTCTGATTTTGAAACAGTCGCAACTGAAAATAACTTTGGATAGAATTTCAGTTTGAAAAGATGATTTGGTTCTCGCTAGATGTCCCATTAAAATCCTTTGCATTGATCCGGCCTGGTATGGCGTCAGAAAAAAAATTATACAGACACTCTGAAAGAAAAATTAGTGTCACCTATTTAAAATATCAAATGCAAAAAAATTTATGCTGTTACTATTTAAATTTTATCTTTTAATTATCTTCACAAATAGAAATCAATTCTTCATAACTTTTGCTCAAAAAGCAAGATCTGGTGATAGTAATGTCTATATATTTACTTTGTCATTAATTGTTTTATTTTCATGGTTTCCTTCAGAAATACATACATACATACACACAACTGGTTTTTATATATATATAGATAGATAAAATAATCAGCTGCAATCCAAGTGTTGACCCACTCTGTCGGCTGGGGCTGTAGAATACACCAACTGCACCTCTGCAGAGGTGTAAGATCCCCACCAATGAACCACATGTTGGCCTTGTGTGGCAGGCAACCCATGATGCTGGTGGCTGAGCAGTCCATGATATGCAGCACTCCACTTTCACAAGCAGTCAGAAAGGCCCCCTCTGATCAATCAGTTGATTATGTCAAGCCTTAGCACCTATACGGTTTTCCCAATCCTATTGCTCTTGTGGCAGACCCCCAACCCTTTTGATCATATGTACTAGAAGGTGGTGGCTGAGGGTTTTAGTGTCCTGGGTATGATGTTAAACTGCATCTAATGGTAAAGTTCCAATTCTGGAGCTCTGGTCAATGTGGAGTACTCCTTCATTACTTCCAGGTCCACTTTGCCCATGAGTGGTAGTACCTGTTAAAGTCCCATCTATGAGTTAAATAGATAAAAAAAATGAGTATTAAAAAAACTGTTTAAAAAAAACTGTCTTCAGCATAAAATAAGTCAACAAGGGTTGACATGCCCTAAAAATCCAACCAACCAACCAACCAAGTTTTGACCTCTCTTACCCAACGTGGACAGTTTCTTCAGCTAGTATGAATTATATGCTTTCAGTTTGTTTAAACACATCCAAAAGGTACCAAATCCATAGAAATATGGAGGAGAAATTTCATTGTAAAAGATGTAAAAACAACAACAAAAATATCAGTATAGAAATAAAAAATAAAATAAAATAAAATACCAATAATCCAGTAAGCCATCTTTCTTTTCCTATTGTTGAAAAAAAAAAGAAGAAGAAAAAGAAAAAGAAAAAAGAAAGAAAAAAGAAAAACAAAGAATTTGAACTAAACCATTTTTCCAAGAGATGGAACCAAAATTAGCATAGTCTTGTCAGATTAAGAGTTGATATTCTCTTCGTGTGGCATTATCAATTTGGGCAACATGACATGACTTGGATGTTAAATGTATTTGTCCTTAGGTAAAAAAGAATTTTGCTTTTCATACTCATGGATTTATTTACTAACACTACCACTACCACCACCACTACTACCACCACTACTACCACCACTACTACCACCACTACAACTACTAACACCGCCACTCCACCACTACCACTACTACTACCACCACCACTACCACTACTACAGCTAATACTACCCCCATCTTTACTATAACCACTACCACCTCCACAACTACCGCCACCACAACTACCACTACCACCACCACCACCACTACTGCTACCACTACGACCACCAGTACTACCACCTCCACAACTACCACCTCCACAACAACCACAACTACCGCCACCACAACTACCACTACTACCACCACCACTACTGCTACTTCTACCACAACAACTACCACCACCACCACAAACACCACTACTACAACCTGCACCACTACCGCCACCACACCTAATGCTACTACCACCAACATCACCTCTACTACCACCACTACCACCACCATCACTACCACCACCACTACTACTGCCACCACTACCACTAGTACCATCATCATCACCACTACTACCACTACCACTATGATCACCACCACTACTACAACCACTACCATCACTATCACCACCACTACTATGACCACTATCATCACTATCACCACTATCATCACCATTATCAACACAACAACTCTTATTGTCTTTAACTCTTTAACATCTTCTATCTCCTGATTACCATTATTTATTATTGTTATTTTTATTAATCAACTTTAATTTAATAATTGTTGTTTGTTATCTAATTTAAGTTATTTTCAGATGTTAACTGTTTTTTTTTAAAGTTATCATAATACTAATAATGATAATAATAATATCATAATACTACTACTACTACTAATAATAATAGTAATAATAATAATAGTATCATAATAATAATAATAATAATAATAATAATATCATAATAATAATAATAATAATGATAATAATAATAATCTTTTCAATATTATCAATTGCCGATGCATGGAATAAACTGCCTGCATCCGTTGTAGGCTGCCGAAACATTGCATTTTTGAAAAGCCTCCATGCTTCCTGTAATCCACCAACACTATACCTGATACCCCCACCAGGCACATATGCACGCACGTGCACACATACATGTATATTATTACAGTACACTATTCATGTTCCTAACACTAATACATTATTCTGTGTACTTGACATGAGACTTTGATGAGTTGTGGTGCACCTGAGGACTGTACACAATCAATTTCATTATTATTATTGTTTTGTTTACAGCCATTTACAGTAGTGATGATAAGTATCTGTATATTAATAAAATATACTACTAAAATTACTATGTGTTATATATGTATTTACCACCACCCCTCCACACGAGTAGGATGCAACACAAGGTCATTTTATTAAGCAAAGTTTAACAGGTTTGAATTCAGAGTTTTCCTTCTAGACCGATTGCCTATCCAAGCTTAAAGAGTCCAGTCTACCCTACTACTATTTACCCATAGCTGGAGGGAGAATATATGAATTCATACCTTTCCCAAGGGTATAT
The DNA here is from genome assembly GCA_023376005.1 of Doryteuthis pealeii. Lineage (NCBI taxonomy): Eukaryota > Metazoa > Mollusca > Cephalopoda > Myopsida > Loliginidae > Doryteuthis > Doryteuthis pealeii. The sequence continues at coordinate 6,685,525 of CM042156.1, forward strand.
TAGCGCTATGTGAAATGCAAACAGCCAAATCCAGGATTTGAACTCATGTTGACGAATCCATTTCCTACGACTCTAACCATTACGCCATGGACCTCCATATGTGTTATATATATATATATACATTCCCAAGTTATAACCATATCAGTGTTACTGTATGGTTGCACCATATAACCTGATTAATCTATGAACTTGGATTTAATTAAAAAACACAAGAATTAAATTGTAAATAAATAGATTTTGATAATTAATAGAGTTTCCTTTTATGGTAAACAATTTACAAACCGGTTGGTTGGTTGGTGGGTTGGTTGGTTGGTTGGTTGGTATTTAATGGCATATCAACCTTTGTGCATTATTTAATGCCAAATTTTGGTTTGGTTTGGTTTGGCTGGTTTGTTTTTTTTGTTTTGTTTTTGTTTCATTGAATATCAATCTCTGTGGGTTATTTAATGCCAAAGACATCCATGTAGCTTACAGCTAAGTCATGTTAAAAGCACCGGTTTCCACTAAATCCCTGAAGTTAAGCACCAATGAGCCTGTTCAATACTTAGATGGGTGACCATTTAAGCAACATCAGGTGTTGTAAATGACCTGATATCAAAATGACTTAATTTGGCATTAGATGACCTGAAAAGGATTGATATGCCATAAAACAAAAGAACCTTAACTTAGTGTTTCTGGTCATAAAGTCAGGTATCATTTTGGTATCATAATCATGTTGTAAACTGATCCCCCATTTCTTAGATTCCATTCATTCTTATATTTAAGTATATTCTAAGACATTATGGTGAAGTCCAGCTGAAAGGACCATTTCCCTCTAGATCACCAAAGTTAAGCAGAGATAAGCCTGTTCAATACTTAATTGGGTGACCACTTTAGCAACTGCAGGTACTGTCAGCAACCTGAGTCCTTTGTTTATAAAAAAATGACTTGATTTGGTATTAAATGACCCGAAAAGGGTTGATATGCCGTAAAACAAAACAACCAACCAGCCAACCGACCAACTATCTCTCACTGAGTCCTTTGTTTATCCAAATGACTTGATTCAGCATTAAATGACCCCACAAGGGTTGATATGCCATAAATAACCAACCAGTCAACCAACCAACCAACTTGTTGGGTGAACAGTCCATGAAAAGCAACACTCCACTTTGTCCATTACTTAGGTTCCTTTCTTTTCTCTTTTTCTTTCTCTTGTGCTTCGATTCCAAATTTGTGTGTGGGATCCAAATATTGGCTAAAACCTGACTGTTTTAGTTGACATCATTTCTCAGTTGTTCTGCCATAATTTGTTATTGAAATCTGATTATCCTTCCCTTTAGGGTAGAATGAATTTTTAATAGATATTCAATATCTTGACAACCCTTGAAAAGGCAACAATGTAATATTGCTACTGCTGCTGCTGCTGCTGCTGATGATGATGATGATGATGATGATGATGATGATGGAATTATGTAAAAATAGTATAAAAGAAGACGAATAATAGAATGAACAATTTCTAGGGTGAGTCAAAAGTTTTGCAATATTTTGGTTTAGTTTGGTTTAACAGCATATTAACCCTGTGGGTTATTTAATGCTAATTATTTTTTTTTGTATATATATATAGAGAGAGAGTCAGATTTTAGCCCTGAAGAGCTTTATGCGAAACTAATAATAGGTTCGTCTGACTCAGTAGATTATCTTTATTACTTGGCTCTACTTAGGTATTGAGCACTTTTTACAAATTAGCTTCTCCTAGCGGTTATATGAATATATATATATCTTATATACATATATATATACATATAAATTGTTTTTTCTTTTGGCCAAATACTATACCAATAGATTATTTTTTTGTTGGTACGAATATCTTGGTCTTTTCTTTTTTTCAAAAATTTTTTTCTTCCTGGTTGATGTTTGGTAGTATATTTTTACAATCAAACTCTCTGCCGGGTTTTTTCTCTCCGCAAGGATCTACCAACATGCTTGGTATATTAAATATATATATATATATATATATATATATATATTTTTATATACATTTTTATATATATATTTTTTTGTATATATTTTTATATATATATAATAGTAATATGGAATTGTAATAGAAGTATGGGTTGCATAATGAGAATCAAACTCACTAATAATGGTCTGTGAATCTAGATTGCAAAGCATTACACCAAGAGAGGTGCCCTATATATTTTTTGTATATCTATATATATAAAAGGAAGTTTGGTATGTACCTGTCGACGTATAACTCCAAAACGGGATGTCACTCAGATTCGAAATCTTGCATACATCTTGATATCCTTCTAATTAAGAAACATGCCAAATTTGGTTATTGATTTTTACTAATTAGGGGATATAATTAATTAATTAAACAAAAATCAAACAATTTTCAGAAAATATTGTAAGCTGCTCCCGTTGCTGGGTGTATCAGCAGAAGCTTGGCTGCTGCTTATCTCAGCTGCCCAAAGAAGATGAAGAAAGAAAGAAAGAAAGAAAGAAAGAAAGAAAGAATATCAGCTGCGCGTTGGCTACCAGTCATTCAAAATGTCCGCTACAACTATGACTAAATTTTAACTTAAAATCAATTTTTTTTTGTGGGGGGGGGGTTCAATCTTTAAAATATTTATTTGGTTAGAAAGAAAAGAAAATAATCTTTCTAAATATGTAATTTGTATCAGTTTTTATCCATTGAATTATTTTTTACAGTGTGTTAAAAATATTTTAATATACAAAGTATGATTTTAATATACAAAGTATGATTTTTTTCAGACTAACTTTTAATGTAAAATCAAATCTTTGTCCATATTCATAAATTGTACACTCACTTTAATTCAAATTGTTGTCATGCACAAAAAATTGTAGAAAAATTAAAATTGTTTCAAAACACAAGTTTACAGTTACATTTTTTAAAAATAATATTTTAAATGTAAATAAAAATATCATGAAAATGTTTTAAAATATTCACCAGTATAGGGTTGTATAATATATACATTAAATGTAGATTAAAAAAAGATAAAATGAGTTGTTTTGTAATTACTACTAATGGTAAAAAAATCTTAATTTTTTAGAGAACTAATGAAAACGTTTTAAAACAATATGTTTTTAAAATACTCTCTTGAGTTTAAGCAAAAAGAGATACTGCAAGCTTACGGAAATAATGAAAATTCTGAATGAAAACAATGTTTACTGTTCACATGTTCGTACCATTAAATCAACTGACTACCGGGTTTTTTTAACAAATTCTATGAAAAATGAAAATATGTTTTAAATAGTTTTTTTTTCTTAAAATATGTTAGGGGAAATATTTTTATGAGGTCTCCCCACCACCCACTATTATATTTTATGAAATCTGAAAAAAATAAAAAGATAAGAAACGATTTTTAATTTTTTTTTTTTTAATAAAGATTATAGGCTGAATAATTATATCAGAAGATTTTTATGAGTTTTTATACGGGATTTTTTTTTTAGTAAAAAAAAAAAAAATTCTGAATTCTACTAGAAAATTGTTTCAAAACACTCAAAAATTAAGGATTATATTTTTTTTAATATTTTCAATGTTTAAAAAAAAATTCCCTAAAATAAACATTTTCGGTGATTTTTTAAAATTGTTCCTAAAAATGTTTTCGACCAATCATGGACCAGGTACTTTTGCTAGTATGATTATAAGGGAATAGTTTGTAAGTAAATGTTTTGTTTTTAATCAAATTGTTAAAGAAGAAGAACAGATGATGATGATGATGAGGAGGAGGATGATGATAATGATGATGATATATTTACAAACCCCTCCACAGAGACAGGATGTGACACAAGATCAGTTTCTTAAGCGAAGTTTAACAAGTTTGAATTCAGAGTTTTCTTTCTCCTAGACCAATTGGCTAACCAAGGTTAAAGAGCCCAGTCTGCCCTACTATTTACCTATAGTTGGAGGGAGAATATTTGGATTCATACCTTTACATGATGATGATGATTGTGGTGGTAATGGTGATGATGTTGATGAGAATTGTGTCCAATTAATAACATCAACAAAAATGAATTATAGAATCAACAATTTCTAGAGTTAGTCAAAAGTTTTCCAATATTTTGGTAACATGCTAGTCTGCGGCACATACATCAAGTGACCAAGTGGAGGTGCAATGGTTACCGTTGTAGAAAATGGACATGGCAAGACAAGTTCAAATCCTGGATAAGGCCGTTTGCATTTTATATAGCACTAATACCCATAGGAAAGGTAGGAATCCAACTATTCTCTCTCCAGCTGCTGGTAAAATTAGACAAACTGGGATATTTAAGCAGCCAGTCTAGAAGGAAAACTTCCAATTCAAATCTGTTTAACTCTGCTTAAGAAATTGAATTTGTGCCATATACTACACTACTGAAAATAATTAATGATAAAGTAAATATATACACATTCACTATCACCAGAGCTTGCTTTCTGTGCAAAAATAATGAAAATTTTATTTATATTCCAGAAGATATTTAGAAATTAGGATTTGTATAGTAAAAGTAGGGAAAGGGATTAGTAGCATTTGTGATTAAAACATAAACAAATCAATTATGGAAGACTGAAACAGTCAATGGTTCTGCCAGGTAACCACACCTAGTATAACAATAAAGATGAGAACAACAGTCCGAAAAACTAAATAATTTAAATCTTAGAGGGAGGGGGGTCAAAAAGTTAGTCTTGCCAATCCATTATTTCTGAATCATGAGTTGGATCCTCACAGGATACCCCATTAAAATCCCTATGTAAAAAAGACCTTGAATTGATCCAGCCTTGTGGTGCATCAAAAAAGCAATGTGCACAGACACCCTGAAAAGTAAAATGAATGTCTCCTATTTAAAATATTAAATGTAAAACTTTCCCTGTTTTAATATTTTTATATACATACATACCAACTACCTTTTATATATGTACTAGAAGTGGCTACCCGGCGACGCCTGGGTAGAGGATGTATAAAAAAAATTAGTCTCGCAGATCCATTATTATTTATTTCGAGTTTGATCCTCGCTGAATGTCCCATGAAAATCCCTATTTAAAAAAGACCTGGTGAGACATCAGCATTTTTTTCAAAGGGTTAAAGTGAATGACATCATATATAAAAAATATAATAAGAAATCTTAATTCAATAATTTACAATTTTTTAAAAATAAGATATAAATGAGGTGATTAATTCAATCAATCAATATTTCAAAGCGATACAAAAAAAAATGTAAAAAAATATAGAAAAAAAAATAATGCACTAATGATTTTCCCTTTTGTTATTATATAAATTTTAATTTTTAAATATCTTCCCAAATATGAATAAGATCTTCATTATTTTTGCATAAAAATCAAACTCTGGTGTATATATATTTACTTTGTCATTAATTATTGTATTTTTGTAGTTTCCTCCGGACATACACACACATACAGACAGACATCAACTCTTATATAGTTATTTACTAAGTTTAGCTTAGATGTGACACAATCGAACTCACTAACAATGGAATATGAATCTAGCTTGCTAACCATTAGGAATTGGAAATCAGAGGGAGAATCAAGACCATCCAAACAACAAAATTGTTAATATCGGCTAGAATACTCAGTAGAGTTCTAGAGATCTGAGGAAACTTGCTATCAGCCTCCAGTAAACCCCCAGCAAAGGCGGATGTGAAAAACTCTCATAGAGTCAAATAATAATAATAATAATAATAACAATAATAATAAAACACTCATACAAACTGAGGGTTTTTAAAGTAAAACCCCTGTTTATGAGATATCTATACTTACCTGTATAACTAATGCCCAACTGCCCTTTTATATATGTATGGGTAGATATCTATTGTGAAAGCAATTGACTATCTGCTGTGCAGAGAAATCCACTCTTCAAATAAATCCACACTGACTTGACTTATACGCATGTTTGAAAGGTTTAAAAAGTGGAATATTCAAAACCCAAGTGCATATTTGAGTTTATTAATTAAATATTGATAATATCTATCAGAGTTGCTTTTATTTATTTATTTGCCTTCAAAGTCTTTACTTTTTTATTTAACAGAATTTTTTTTTTTCAGAATTGTTCTGGAACCCAGATATTTGTTAAGAGCTGAATGTTTTACTTGACATAATATTTCAGTTGTTCCAATGCATTTTACTATAAAATCATTCTAATGCATTTTTATAGCAAAAATCATTTCCAATGCATTTTTATAGTAAAAATAATTTCCAATACATTTTTATAGTAAAAATCATTCTAATGCATTTTCATAGTAAAAATCATATCCAATGCATTTTTATGATAAAATCATTTCCAATGAATTGTCATTGTAAAATTAATTTCCAATGAATTTTTATAGTAAAACTCATTTCTAATGTATTATTACTATGAAAAATTATTTCCAATTCATTTTATAATAAAATCATTCCCAATATGAAATATTCACAAACCCAAGTTTATTAATTAAATATTGATTATATCTTTCAAAGTCACATTTATTTCTTTGTTTTAAAATTGCCTTTGGTGTAAAGTCTTTATTTTTTATTTTATTTCGCAAAATATATTTTTTTAGACTCATGTGACAGCCAGAATTATAAAAATGTCCAAAAACACCCCCCTCCTCTTTCTCTTCCCATTACGAATGAATAAGCTTGTTCTTGTAAATCCCTGCTTCAAATATCAGAGATTGTTTTAGAGAGATACTTCAATTGCTTTAGGAAATGATCATATCAATTTTTGCTGATAAAAAAAAAAACAAATGAGGATTATAAAAGACAGAGAATAAACTAAGAATTCTTTTGTTTTTTCCATTGGCTTCATTACCAAAATTAACCCTGGAGAAATAAAACTAATAATGAATACAATCCACAATTATCAATCTTTTATAAATAAGATGTATGACAATTTATAACATTTTTATAATAAAATCATTTCCAATGCATTTCTATATTAAACTCATTCCTGTAACATGGCTATTACTGCACTGCACTGGCCACTGCGCTAAGAAGGCATTTACAAGGCTAGCTGTCTTTTAGTATGGGGCGCAACACTCTGGGGTTGTTTACGCTTGCCTTCTAGTAGCCATGTCGGGTTCTTTCTGTGGTCAGGGGCAGCGACTAGATAGGATAGAGTTACTGCTATGGGCATGGAAGAGGAAGATCAGTGGACACGCGTTGTTGTCATGTGTTACATAGTTATAGGATCCCTAATACATTTTTAAGGTAGTGTAGAAATCATTATGGCGATTAGTGCAGCTGATGGCCTTGAGAGTGAGTGACAGCGCTTGACCTCACTCTGACCTTGCTTTCCAGGGATAAACTGTGAGAACCGGAACCCCCATAGAAGGCCCTCTTCCGGTTTAAGGATACTAAGTAAGTAAGATTCAGTTAGAAGTTAGAAGCCGAGCTAGCAAGATGTAAGCCTCATCTGTGCAGATTGTCTGGTCTGGGGATTTACGAATAAAGTAACATCAACGTAAATCGAAGTCTTGTGTTTATTACCTAAAAACTAACAATGACACAGGGCTTCTGATAACGAGAAATCCCTAGCATGGAAAACCAGACCAAAGTCCCCAGACGCTAGACCAGACCAAGATGTTAGAAGAAATACCAGACCAAGATGTTAGAAGATAGAACCAAAGCCGGCCAGAAGAGAAGACGACTAGAAGTAAGAATTAAAGAAAGGTATATAACATTATATGCTGATTTGGTACTGTGAAAACGTCAGTATGCAACACATGGTCAATTTACTTAAGTCAACAGATTATCTTCCTGTTTCTCGTCTTGACTTGGAGTGAAACTGCTTACTGTTTATTTACACCTAACAGCTGGACCGTCACGTTCATTCACAATTCTTCACAGATCAAAAAAGTGTAGTACACAGTAATTTCTTTCTTTATAAAGTTTATTTCCTCAGAACAGATATTCAAGAGAGAGAAGAAAATCTCATTCAGACTAATTCCCTGTATCTTGCTTAAATTTGCTTAGTATTCTTCATTAAGTTCAGCTTAATTGATCTACTGTCTTCGGCTATCATTAACTTAATTTGTCCCAAGTCCAAGTAACAACCGTTAAATCCAAAAAATCTACCTCAGGTCCATACCGTTCGAATGCCTCCTATCAACTGCCCTCTCTGATTCGCAGGGCATGTGTTTAAATCCTTTTTCGTTTAAAACATTCTATAATATTCTATAATATGTTTGAACATTCCGAAACACATGTTAAATTTCTCAGTCACTCCCAAGACATCTGGTGAGCCAATCAAAGGAGACTAGTCCCTTTTCAGTCACGATGAAGTCTAGTTTTTGGCGAAACTGATAATAAAGAAAACATTGATTTCTTATATTTGTTTATTTCTAGCTAGTAATGGGAATCTAATTATCTCCCTTGGATTACTGGGGTCACCTGATTTAACCCTCGGCTAACCTCAGATATCGTTTTTCCTTCGGCTTTAAGACACCTGCTTAATCATATTACAATTCCCAATGCATTTTTATAGTAAAAATTATTTCTGATTCATTTTTATAGTTACTATAAAAATCATTTTCAATGCATTTTTATAGCAAAATCATTTCCAATGCATTTTTACTATGAAAAATTATTTCCAATGCATTTTCAGAGTAAAAATAACTTCCAATGCATTTTTATAATAAAATCATTCCTAATGTATTTTTATAGCACAATCATTTCCAATGCATTTTTACTATGAAAAATTATTTCCAATACATTTTTATGATAGAATCATTTCCAATGCATTTTCATAGTAGAATCATTTCTAATGCATCTTTATAATAAAATCTTTCACAGTGCATTTTTATAGTAAAAATAATTTCTAATGCATTTTATAGCAAGATCATTTCCAATGCATTTTTACAGTAAAAATAATTTCCAATGTATTTTTATAGTAAAATCATCCCCAATGCATTTTCATATCAATATCATTTACAATGCATTTTTACTTTGAAAAATTATTTCCTATGCATTTTTATACTAAAATCATCCCCAATCCATTTTCATAGTATAATTATTATATTATGTTATATATTATATTATAATATTGTATAGTCTATTATAGTATAATTATTACATTATAAACAGGTTAATAATAATATAGTATAATTATCATATTATAAATAGGTTAATGTTACATATTATGTGGTGTCATGGGTTGTTGAAAAGACCCTGTAGTTAGTTTGAAATAGGTTCATTGGAGTTAAAAGCATAGGCAGGTAGATTTCCATTGGATGACCCAAACTGACCCTCTAGAGGGGGAACAACGTAACTAGTTTGATTTAGTTTCAACCTGAGATTGATGCAGAGTAGACGTGCCACTGCGAGGTTGATTCTCTCGCGCGGCAAATAAGAATGGGTTAAATAAATCTTGATCAAGAAATAAAAGTCTTGTGGTTTAATTAATTGCATGACTAAAAAGTTAGCCCTTAAAATGAAGCCCTTAGTAAGAAGACAGCTAGACGACAGGATGACAGCCAAAGAAGTAGAAGAGGAAACAACCAGACAAGAACTTAGCAGAAGCAGTAAAGAAGAGATGATGAACAAGTTGTTGAGAAAATTCTGTTATAAGTTGTGTGTTAAATGTCCACTCCTACTTATAGACTCAGCGAGAACCATGTGATTTCTCTTGGCCAATCACTGACAGTACTGCTCATAACTACTGCGACTTTCATGGACGACGGACATAGGATTAAATCACAGGACCTTTAACAATACGCAGGATAGGGCTTATTCACTTACCAAAGGATTCCATAACTCAGGACTTACTTACTTTAAGTCCTTTTCAACTGGCCAAAGATGGCATTTAAAAACTTAACTCTCTCTCTCTCTCTCTCTCTCTCTCTCTCTCTCTCTCTCTCTCTCTCTCTCTCTCTCTCACCCGAAGTCATTCTCTCGATTATATACCGACTGTGGTTATAACGTGATACAACATATTAATGTTCTGTGTTATTTCGTACAAACAATTTATATGGGAATCAACCCTCTAATATTGAAGATTTTCCCTTTGCAATTCTGTTATTAGAATTATTACTCTTTATTCTATTCTGGCTTAAATGAAAAATTCATTATTTATTTTTTAAGGGAAGAAAATTGTCTTTGAATAGAAATTGAAAAAGGTGTTAAAAAGGTGTTTTCTGTGAGCCTTGCAGGAAGCAGTTTGTGGCACCCAAAGGAGATATTCATCAGAAAATGGAATGAAAAGAATTGATAGTGAATGTAAATCGAAAATAGCCAGAGAAAACTGGAAACTAGAAAGATTGAAAGGGGAATGAGCAGATTGAATAATATTGTGTTGTTTTTATGGTGGGTTTTTAAAGTTTTGTTGTTGGGGTTTTGTTTTTTTTTCATGAAAATTTAAGAGCAATGGAAGGAAGGGAATCAGATAAAATGCAATCCAAGATGGAGGACAAGAAAAGATAAAGAAATAAAAATGGAGGAATTAAAAAAAATGGAAAAATAAAGAGAGTAAAGAATGAATGATAGAAAAAATGTGATAAAAGAGAAAAGAAGAGAGAACCATAGATAGGGAGGAGAGAGAGAGAGAGAGAGAGAGAGAGAGAGAGAGAGAGAGAAAAGAAGGAGAAAGAGAAACAAGAGAAGGAGAGAAGGAAACATAGAGAAGAAGAAAGCGAAAGAGAAGATAGAGAGTGAGAAAGAGATGAGAGAAAATAGTAAAGAATGAATGATTTAAAAAATGTGATAAAAGATAAAAGAAGAGAGAACGTTAGATAGGAGGAGAAAAGAACAAAAAGAAGGAGAAAGAGAGAGACAAGAGTAGGAGAAAATGAAAGATGGAGAAGAAGAAAGAGAAAAAGAGAGATAGATGAGAGAAAAGAGTAAAGAATGAACGAGAGAAAAAGTGATGAGAGAAAAAAGAGTGAACCTTAGATAGAGAGGAGAAAAGAATGAAAAGAAGAGCAGAGAGATAGAAACAAGAGGAAGGAGAGAGATAAACAAAAAAAAGAAGAAGATAGAGAGTGGGGGAGAAATATGAGAGAAGAGGGTGGGAATGGAGATGAGAGGAGGAGAGGAGAAAGAGAGAAAAAAAAGATGAAAAAGATAAAAAAGAGATAAGCGGGTGGTGGTAGGAAGAGGAGAGTGAAAGATGAAAAGGGAGAGAAGAGAGGAAAAGGGGAGATAAAGGAGGAGAGGGGAAGAGAAGAGGAAAAGAGAGGGGAGGGGGTGAAAAGGTGAGAAAAGTAAAAGGGGGGAGGAAGAGAGGAAAAGGAGAGATAAATGAGAAAAAAGAGGGAGAGAAAAAGAGAGGGAGAAGAAAGAGAGGGGAGTTTTGGAGAAGGGGAGGAAAAGGAAAGGGAGAGGAAGAGAGGAAAAGAGGAGAGGGGAGAGAAAAGAGAGGGAGAGAAGAGAGAGGGGAATTTTGGAGAAGGGGAGGAAAAGGAAAGGGGAGAGGAAGAGAGGAAAAGGGGAGAGGAAGAGAGGAAAAGGGGAGAGGGGAGAGAAAAGAGAGGGGAGAGAAGAGAGAGGGGAGTTTTGGAGAAGGGGAGGAAAAGGAAAGGGGAGAGGAAAAGGGGAGAGGAAAGAGAGGAAAAGGGGAGAGGGGAGAGGGGAGAGAAGAGGGGAGTTTTGGAGAAGGGGAGGAAAAGGAAAGGGGAGAGGAAAAAGAAAGTGAGGGGAGCAAAAAGAACCCCAGTGCCGCCCAGGTGTAGAAAAATCCAAGGGTTTTGATAAAACACAAAAGACAAATAAGACAATAAAACAAATAGTAAAAGAAAAGTCTGGAGAAAGTGAAAAACATATTCTAAGGAAGAAAAAAATAGATAAATAAAATAAAAATAAAAATAAAAATAAAAATAAAAATAATAATAAAAAAACAAAAAATAAAAAATAAATAAAAAATAAAATAAAATAAAATAATAATAAAAAATAAAAATAAAAAAAAAATGAAAATGAAAATAAAAAAAATGAAAAAATAAAAATATAGATAAAATAAAAATAAAAGATAAAAATAAAAATAAGAAATAAGAAATAAAAATAGAAATAAGAAATAAAAAATAAAAAATAAAAATAAAAAATAAAAATAAAAATGAAATAAATAGCAGAAGCATTTGCTCCTGCTGATAAGAATTTGTATCTAACCGATTCTATTAGCAACATCTGCAGAAGATACCAAAGGAACTGGATGATTTTTTTTTCTTTCTTTCTTCTTCATTTCTTCTTCTGTGGATTGGCATTCTCTTTTGTTGCAAAACTAGGAATTATTCCTAAAACATATCATTGTGTGCAAATCCAAAGAGGAATCAATACGGAAGAATCTATAGCTAAGATTCTTTGGAGACAGAGCTGATGTTTTATTTACAGACTTTTGGAAAATGAATTAAATTTAGAAAAAAGATTGTGGGGTTGAAAAAAATGGAATGAGAACAAGACATCAAAGCGAGTTTTAGGGGGCATTAGTGGAATGGTTGTTTAAGAAGAATTTTCAGGGGAAGAAAAGAAAGAAAGGAAGAAAGATAAGAACGGAAGGAAGAAAGGGAGGAAAGAAAAAAGAAGGAAAGAAGAAAGAAAGAAAGAAGAGAAAGAAAGAAAGAAAGAAAGAAAGAAGAAAGAAAGAAAGAAAGAAAGAGAAGAAAGAAGAAAGAAAGAAAAGAAAGAAAGAGAAAAGAAAGGAAGAAGAAAAAGAAAAAGAGAAAAGAAAAGAAAAGAAAGAGAGGAGAGAAAGAAAAAGAAGAAAGAAGGAAGGAAGGAAAGAAAGAAAGAAAGAAAGAAGAAGAGAAGAAGAAGAAAAGAAGAAAGAAAGAAAGAAAGAAAAGAAAGGAGAAGGAAGGAAGAAGGAAGAAAGAAAGAAAGAAAAAGAAAAAGAAAGAAAGAAAGAAAGAAAGAAAGGAAGGAAGGAAGGAAGGAAGGAAAAAGAAAGGAAGAAAGAAAGAAAGAAAGGAAGAAAGAAAGAAAGGAAGAGGAAGGGGAAGAAAGAAAGAAAGAAAGAAGAAAGGAGGAAGAAAGGAAAGAAAGAAAGAAAGAAAGGGAGGAAAGGAAGAAAGGAAGGAAAGAAAGAAGGAAGAAAGAAAGAAAAAGAAAGAAAGAAAAGAAAGAAAAAAAGAAAGAAAGGAAGAAGGAAGAAAGAAAGAATGAAAGGGAGGAAGGAAGAAGAAAGAAAGAAAGGAGGAAGGAAGAAGAAAGAAAAGAAAAGAGGAAGAAGAAAGAAAGAAAGAAGGAAGGAAAGAAGAAAGAAGAAAGGGAAAGGAAGAAGGAAGAAGGAAAGAAAAAGAAGGAAGAAAGAAAGAAAAAGAAATGACAGACAAAAGAAAATTACAGAAAACAGATAAAGAAAGAAAATAAAAGGATTTTAAATCCATTTCTATAATTTCCATTTTAAGAATCAAAACATTCCATATAATTGTATAATTTTCATTTTGGTCGCCCCTTAAAAATTCTAATATCAATTCAAAAAGACAAAAATAGAATAATACATCTCATATTATAATACAGATTCGTTGTATGTCTGTCTGTAACCGAAAATAAGTCACTCCTTACGTCACAATATCCTCAGGAATTGTGTAAGTTTATCAATGAGTATGTAATTTATAGTTAAAATCATTAATACATAGAATAAATCTTTGTCTCAAAACAGCCCATGTTATTAGTGTTTAAAATCCTGCAATGTTTCTTATATATCACTAAAAATAAGTTTTAAACCGGGTTTAATTAATAATTACTTGGTGTTATTGGACTTTAACATTATTATTTTATTCTCTAACGTATTATCAATCCTATGAATGCTTTTATATAGAAACCAATTAAAATATAATTAAAATGAGTGTAATCTTTTTAATGTGTTCTTATTTAATTTCGTTAGTCTTTTTAATTTAATATATTTAAAGTGGAATCGTGCTGGGCCCATAACCTGTTAAGTTTTTAAATGCCATCATTGGCCAGTTGAAAAGGGCTTAAAGTAAGTAAGTCTTGAGGTATGGAATCCTTTGGTAAGCGAATAAGTTCCTATCCTGCGTATTGGTAAATATCCAGTGATTTAATCCTATGTCTGTCGTCCATGAGTGTCAACGTAGTTATGGCCAGTATGCTCAGTATGCTCAGTTTAAGTATTGTCTCAGCAGCAGAGTACTGCCAGTGATTGGCCAAGAGAGATCACATGGTTCTTGCCGAGTCTATAAGTAAAAGCAGGCGTCTATGACACACCTTATATAGCAAAAATCTCAACAATTACAATAAAATTTCACTATCTATGTCCGACGAGCGCATATTCTCACTAGTGTATATAAGTATGCAAAATAGGAAAGAAAACTTATCGGAATTCTGATAGAGAATTATCTCCCCCTGCCGAGAGGGCGAATCGCCAACATACGATGTTGGCGCCAGAATTAAACTCCGGCACTTGTCTGTAGGCCGTCGACCTGGACGGAGGCATTTTTTAACAGCATACTTTCTGAAGGCTGTTTCGACAGCATACTTATCAGAAGGCTGAGGACCTAAATAGTCAACTTAAAAAGAGCCCCATCAACCGTCATTTAAAAGATTGTTACTTAGGCGAGTAGCTTCCAAAAGGCATTCCCTACAATTTTTTACCTATCGTACGAGAACTGACCAAGACGGACGCGTCTCTACAGAACTCTACAACCACCGCGACCAGAAACTCCTGTTAGTGCCACTTCTCCAACGAACAGTATTTCACCTCACAGATAAGTCTGGTAGCAAATGCCAATAAAATTTGCAACAATTCTTGTATCATTTGTCAATACATGTATTAAATTTCCATTGTGTGTTTGTCTTCTTTCGTCCGAACAATTTGCCTACAACTGGGAGATTTAAGAGGCTCCCCCCTTTAAACCCGTAATTCCTCTTAAACTGTAGTCCCTATTTATTTTCCAATAATTTAATTTCATAATGTTTATACACAAAAATATAAGGAATGATATGTTTAAGAACGGCTGTATGAATTACAAAATAAATGATTCGATAAATGCATGTTACATGCCTTCCTTTTCGCTAAATTTTGAATGACTTCATCAAAATCAATTTTACCCGCAAGGCCACGCTCTATGGATAATAATATTGCAAAAATTGTATGTTACTGGAAATTGTATGTTACTGGATAGGACAGTGAGAATATTTGGTGAGAGATAGGGAGTTGTAAACTTATCAATTTTTACTTTTTCCAAATGTTTCTCTGGCACTGGTTTGAAATTTCCAATCAGTTGAACAAGCCTCAGAAAATCTTTATTTGCCTCCTCAACAAGAAAATGAATTAAATTTAGAAAGGATTTGGGAGTTGAAAAGGTAAAATGAGAATAAAAGAGCAAAGTGAGTTTTAGGGGCAACAGGGAAATGTTTTCAAGAGCAGTTTGCAGGAAGAAAAGAAAGAAAAAATGAAATAAAGACAAAAGAAAATTAAAGTGTAGAGAAAGAGGGAAGAAAGCAACAAAGAAACGGATTTTTAAGCCATTTCTATACTTTCCATTTTAAAAATCGGTACAAATGCTCAAATGAGTGCAAGAGATAATATCATTAGATTATGTATAAAAAGCATTACATTTCATAGAAATACCCGAAAGCTTTGAGACGCTAAGATTAGTATTTAGGTAAGTGTTAGGGTTAATGTTCAGAGTTCGTTAGATTCAAAATAACGGGGCTTGAGTGGAAAATTACCAGCCGTTACGGGTAGCATTATTGGCAGGTAATAATCTTTAACTTAACCTTTCTGGAAACGCGCCAGTAGAAACGTGAGACATTAGTTTTAGTTTTTACATTAGTTGCGACCAGTCACTCGATGAGAGAGGATGTCTCCCAAGAGCCACTTCTCACTCCGCGTGGTTTTTGTGGGCTGGGGTTGTTTAATAAAAGTATATAGAAAAACAACGAAGTCTTGTTAATTTATTAAAACAAGAGATGACCAGCCCAACAAGAAGTAGAATCAACCCGGAGATTTTTTTACTCAAATCACTTCATATAATTGTATAATTTTTATTTTGCTGACTGTTGTCCTCATCTTTTTTGCGGTACGTAAAAACACAACGTTTCGGCCGCTGCATTCACCGGTCTTCCTCGGGTGTTCCCTGTCTATCCGAGTAATGACCCAACCTGGGAAATAATTTTGAATAGTTTGACTGTTGAACAAACAAAGCATCGAAGAACTTTTGAAGATCTCATTCAAATAATTGCGTCATTGTTTTTGCGTGCCTATCAATCCAAGATGTAACACGAGAAGTGTCACGATCATTTTTTTTTTAATATTGGGATTTCCTGCTCAATTCGAAGTGTAAATTCCAATTGCATCAGTTATTTTCCGATATTTTTTTTATTTCTAACGTAATTAAAATAAATAGTACCTCCCTCTACTGTTCTTCTTTAGCGTGAAATAACCCACAAAGTTTGATATGCCATTGAAACAAGAAACTTACATTTTTAACAACTATGAATTTATTTTGAAAAGAAAGTTTACATTATTTGATTTTTCAGACTGTAGTCCTCATCGTCGTACGAAATGTACATGGCGACACGAGTTCAAATCCTGGATGGGCTGTTTGCATTTCACATGGCTTTGCTACCCTTGGAAAAGGTATGCATACACCTTTTCTCCCTCCAGCTATGTGTAAATACTACAACAGCTTGGTCTCTTTAACCTTGGTATGACAACCAGTCTAGGAGAAGGAAAACTCTGAATTCAAACTTGTTAAATTTAAAAATAGACATTGTGTCACATCCTACTCGTGCGGAGGGGTAGGTAAATATATAAAAACATGGCCTTGTGTCACATCCTGTTCGTGTGGAGGGGTCGGTCAATATATTAAAAAAACTGGCCTTGTGTCACATCCTGCTCGTAGTGGAAGGGTTGGGTAAATAGATATACTCTAAAATGTAGGCATTATTTGTTTAAAAGTTTTCTGATTCTTGATCCATAAGAAAAGTGTTGCTTTTCTTTCTGTGTAAAAGGAGACATATTTGAAATGCCCCTTTTTAAGCAAGAAATAATCATTTTATTTCTTCTTCTTTTTTTCTCCTGTCTAACTCCATATCATTCTAATGAGAAAGTCAGCTGTTACCATTAGCACCAAATCACAAAGCTCTCCAGGCATCTTTCTTTACATATATATATTCTTATATATACATACATATACATATACATATGCATATATATACATATATGCATATATATATAAAGATATATATATATACACATGTATATACATATATATACATGTATATATATACATATATATACATATGTGCGTTATATAAATACATATATATGCATATATATAAATATATATAAATATACATATATGTTTATGCATATATGTATGAATATATATATATACATATATATACACTTATATATACATATAACATTATATATATATACATACATATATATATACACACACAAACACATATATATATGTATATGCATATATATATATAAATATATATACATATATATATACACTTATATATACATATAAAAGTATATATATACATATATATACACACACACACACACACACACACACATATATATATATATATATATATATATAAGCAATTGAAATTCAGCATCTGATATTTCTTCATCACTTTCTGTAATTCTTTTGACTGACTTCTTAGAGAAGCCCCACATCAAGAGAAGATAGAAAACAGTATCACTGCCCAGGATTCCTCATCAGAAGCATCGGATTTTCGTCCTGAGACTTGTAACTTAGAGGTTGGCTCCACAGTTGGCACCAACGTTAGCTTGTCAGTTCCACTTGGGAAATTATGTAATACGCACTGGTTAGCAAAGAAGTTCTTTTTACCAATGATAATTTTAATCTTAAACGATATTTTTAACCACAACTCCTTCAATCTTTTCGTGAACAACGCTCCTCTGCATGAATAAGTATAGTCTTAATAAAAAAAATTTTATCAAAAGTTAATTTTCTTCTGAACTAGAAGATACCATAGTTTATTATTTCTAGTGGAACATTATACAATCAAAACAGATATTATCAGTTGTTATTTACCAAACTTTACTTAGATATAGCAGACAGGTCTAAAATTGCTTAAAGTACATTAGGTACCACCAATTTACCCTGTCAAATTTACCCCCCCCCTATATTTAACACGATAAAACTTCCATAAAGGTTGATATTATCTTGAAAATCTTTTGTCCATTTAAAAGAAGAAACATTTTTTAAAAAACTATTGATGATGTTTTTTTAATTTCAGCTTACGGAAATAATGAAAATTATGAACGAAAACAATGTTTTCATTTCGCACTGTTAGATCAACTGAAATTTAACGTAGCCAAAAACAAAAATTACGACTAAAGGCTTTTTAAAAAATTCTATAAAAAATCAATTAATGGTCCGATTTTCACGAAAATTTCCATAATTAATTACCTTTTGATGAAAATATGTTTGAAATAGGTTTTTCCTAAAATATATTAGAGGAAATCCTTTTACGAGGTCTATCCCCCTATTTTATTTCATGAAATATTAAAAATGGAACCGACAAAAAACGATTTTTTTCAATAAAGATAAGAGTCTGAATTATTATAACAGAATATTTTTATAAGTTTCTATAC
This sequence comes from Doryteuthis pealeii, assembly GCA_023376005.1. Classification (NCBI taxonomy): domain Eukaryota; kingdom Metazoa; phylum Mollusca; class Cephalopoda; order Myopsida; family Loliginidae; genus Doryteuthis; species Doryteuthis pealeii. The sequence continues at coordinate 6,704,034 of CM042156.1, forward strand.
GAAAGTTTTTTTTATTAAATGAGCTATGAATACATAATTCTGCTAAAAATATCAATAAAGAAATTGACCCTGTTGTAAAAAAAAATGAACGTTTTTACTTATTTTTCAAGATAACAGTGAGTAATTTTTTCCTCAATCGGATAATTTGGTCTTTGAATTAACTGTTCTTGTTTTTTGTTTTTGTTTTTTTTGTTTTTTGTACAACTTTTTATGTTCGTTATTTTTTTTTATTTTATTTTTTTGCGAAATTCAAAAAGAGTTCAAAAATATTTGTTTCTTCCTTCAATATGGCCTAAACTGATCCCGTGATGTATTTTGGTGGTACCTAAAGTACATGTTGTTGTTTAAGAGATCACCCATATAACTATTAAACAAGCTCATCGCTGCTTAACTTCAGCGATCAAGCATGAACCGGTGCTCTCAGTACAATTCAACTTTAAAAGTAATAATCTAAGGGCAGTTGGTGTGTATGTATGTATGTATGTATGTATGTGTGTCCGGATGAAACTACGAAAATAAAAGCAACGACAAAATAAATATATATACATATTAAATATCCCTGGTTCCTGATTTTTGTGCAAAAATTATGAAGTTTTGATTTATATTCGAAGATATTTTAAAAAAAAATCAAAATATACATAGAAATAGCATTGAAATTCTACTTAAAAATGTCCAGCATTTGTAAGTCTCAAAAGTAAACGTATCAATATACTAGTTTTTTTAACCCTCCCTCCCTCTACCCAGGCGATGATGGGTAGCTGTTTCTAGTTATTTACAAGGTTTTACTTAGATCCGACATACAGGCCTAAGGTTGCACACTATATCTGATGTTGCTTAAGCGCTCACCTATCTAAATATTGAACTGGCTCATTGCTGCTTAACTTCACTGATCTAGCACAGTGATCTTTGTTTTATCAAATGTTCATTTTCTTCTGAACGAAAAGATTTCAGGATTTTATTATTTCTAGTGGAACAATCACAAGAGATATTATCAGTTGTATTTTACTAAACTTTAGACAGCAGACAGGCCGCCCCAAGTTGCTTATAAGTAAAGTGGTAATCTATGAGGAAGTGCGTCCCGGTCTCCTGCCTCAAAAATTGCTACCCGGTGACTGTTCCCAGCTACGGTGTTACTTGAAAGAAAACAACCAACTTAGGGCGTTAAATGTATTTTTTTTTGGGGGGGGCTTCTCTTTTTTGTCGTAATTCTTGTTTATTTATCGTAATTTGTCGTAATTCTTGTTTATTTATCGTTATTTTAATAGTCACCGGGTAGCAATTTATGAGGCAGGAAACCGGGATGCACTTTCTCATAAATTACCAGTAAAATCGTCGGGATGGCCTAAAGTCACCATCAGCCAGACAGCGGGGAAGTATATCCCCTTTTCATTAGCGCTAGACCAAGAAAATTGTTTCGGCGTCTGAGGTGGAGTGCCACACATACCATCGGCTTCTCACTTTACCGCACAGATCCCTGTGCTACAAATACGCTGAGTTGACGAAGGTTGGTATCGAACCCCGAACCTTGTGATTTTTAGTCGGACGCTCTACCGACTGAGCTAAACCGGTACATGCTATTGCTTAAGTGATCACCCATTTAACTATAAAACAAGCTCCATTACAACTGAATAGCGAGTTCGATCCTCACTGGATGCCATATAATTGCGACCTTGTGTCACATCCTACCCGAGGCGAACGGGTTGGGTAAATACCTACTATTTATTGTTATTTACTAAACTTGGCCACACAAGCCTCAGGTAGGTTATAGTACATGCTTTTGCTTAAATGGTCACTCATCTAACTATTAAACAAGCTCATTGCGGCTTAACTTTAGTGAACTAGCATGAACCAGTGCTTTCAGCGTGATTTACCCATAAAATGATATTATTTATCGTTATTTACTAAGCTTTGCTTAGATAGGACACACAGACCTAAAGTTGCTTATATTACATGCTATTGCTTACGTTCTTTACTAAACTCTGCTTAGATTTAACAGACAGGCCTCATGTTGCTTATAGTAATTGCTGTTGCTTTAGTGGTCACCCATCTAACTATTAAACAAGCGCATTGCTGCTTAACTTTAGTGAACTAGCAGGAACCGGTGCTTTCAGCGTGATTTAACAATAAAGATATTATTTATCGTTATTTACAAAGCTTTGCTTAGATATGGCACACAGGCCTCAGGTTTTTTATAGTACAGGGTGGCCAAGAAGTCACTGAGGGAACAGATATCATATATTTTTGATTATAGAATTACGTAAGATAGGAAATCCATTACACAATATACATAGTTTGCCATAAGGTCATGGGTGTAAGATAGGAAATAGACACGTTGAGACGTGTTCAAATTTTGGACGATGCTCTTTGCATTTCCCATAGCGCTAATTAGTGACTTCTTGGCCACCCTATACTCTCTATTGCTTAAGTAGTCACCCATCTAACTATTAAACAAGCTCATTGCTGCTTAACTTCAGTGATCTAGTAGCATGATTTGACTGTGAAAGTGATACTATTCATAATTATTTACTAAACTTTGCTTAGATATTACACACGGGCGTAAGGTTTTGAACGAAAAGATTTTATTATTTCGAGTGGAACGTTATACAATCACAACAGATAGTATCAGTTGTTTCTTTACAAAACTTTGCTTAGATATAGCAGACAGGCGTAAGGTTATGTAGGAGCTCGTGTTGTAATGGTTATCATTGTAGGGAATGGACTCAGTAATTTGAGTTCAAATCCTGGACATGTCTGTTTGCATAACAATAATACCATTGGGAAAGGTATGCATCCAACTATTCTCATTGCAGCTATGGGTAAATAGTAGCGTGGTCTGGGCTCTTTATCCTAAGCATGACAACCGATCTAGAAAAAGGAAAACTTAATTCAAACCTGTTAAACTTTGCTTCATAAATTGACCTTGGGCCACATCCTGCTCGTGGGAAGTGGTTGCCAAATACATGCTAAACTTTGCTTAGATATTGCATACAGGTCTCAGGTTGATTATAGTACATCATGTTGATTAAGTGGTCACCCATCAAAGTATTGAACAGGGTCGTTGCTGCTTAACTTCAGTTATCGAGAGGCAACCAGTGAAGTGTGTCATACCCAGGACATTAAGACCCTCAGCCACTGCCTTCTAGCACCCATATGATAAAAAGAGTTGGGGCTTGCCATAAGGGCTATAGGTTGGGACAATCATATAGGTGCAGGTGCTTGACATGATCAGCCGATTGATCGGAGGGGGCCTCTCCGAACGCCCATCTAGCCCAAGTAAGGGTCAAAGTGGGGTGTTGCAGATTTGAACTCGTATATATATATGAGGGTCTTTCAAAAAGTTTTAAGCCTCACCCATATACTTTATGACGGCTTGGGCCTCTGTATTATCCACTTTTAGATTTATCATAATCTCTCCTCATTGTATGGACCTCGCCTGCACAGAAATTTAGACAGAAAAAATTAATGAATAAACTTTTAAACAAAAGTTTATATATATATATATATATATATATATATATATATATATATATATATATACTATAGTGTGAAACATCTTCACTTGATGATTGCATAGCATGAAACCAAAATGGTCGTGTATGTTCCTTTGTCACCTAATAAATAAATACGTAAAACCTTTATATATTTATCTTATTAATATATATATATATATTATATATATATATATATGTGTGTGTGTGTGTGTGTGTGTGTGTGTGTGTGTGTGTTTGTGTGTGTGTGTGTGTGTTTAAGTTGAAAATAGAAATGAATTCGACGATATGTTGAAAGGAAAAATAAATAAAGGAAAGAAAATGTTGAATGGATAAAACTGATTTAATATGAGTTTACTAACACGTGTTTCGGCCAGGAGTTTATTTATGTACACATGTATTCTATTTATTATTATTTTACGTATAAAATAAAATAATCATAATAATAATAATAGTAATAATAATAGAAAATTATAAAATATTTAAGCATACAAAACTAACGGCCTTCATCAGAATAAAATGTTTGATATTTGAAGTTAAAACGGTCAAAATACAGAGAATTTTGAAATAAAAAACATTTTACTCTGATTGTATGCTTAAATATTTTATAATTTTCTATCATTATTATTTTATTTTATATTCAAAATAATAATAAATAGAATACATGTGTACATGAACAAACTCCTGGCCGAAACACGTGTTAGTAAACCCATATTAAATCAATCTTATCCATTCAACATTTTCTTTCCTTTATTTATCCTTTCAACACACACACACACACACACACACACATAAATATATATATATATATATATATATATATATATATATATATATTACACAGACATATGATGATATACCACAAGAGAAACATAACAGTTCTATTTTCCTATTGATCATAATTTGAATTCCAATTAAAAAGATAGAATAAATAGGAACGCATGATTTTCCATTTCAAATTAAATCCCAAAACTTTTCTTATCTGGTGTTGCTTATCCGCCAAATTCTTATTTCTTAATGTCGTCACCTCAGCTAAATAATGGACCGTTTTTATTATAAGGAAAGAAAGAAAGAAAAAGGACATGCTACAGATAAAAGATATTATAAGAAAGAAAGAAAGAAAGAAAGAGAGCGGGGAAAGATAAAGTGGGTAGTTAGCGCGTGGAAGCGATAACGCTATTCTATTTCAATCGAATATAATGAATAAAAGAAAATAATGAAAGAAAGAAAGAAAAAAAATGAATGAGAGAGAGTTAAATCAAGATTATTATACTTTTTACATATTAAACTATTTATTAAGCTCTTAAATAAACATATCAAACGTTGTAATAATTAAATTATCATACTGTGGTATATCCACAGGTCCGATTACTTCAAATAATTTCTCACAGTCAAAAATCTTTAAGCCAACAACATCCTAATAACCCGGGCTTAAATGAGTTTTAGATTTTTTTTAATTAAAGCAAATGCTTGAGGAAATTTATTCTCGAAGGCAGCCACTAAGAAAAAAGTAGAAATAAAATAAACACCGACATAGAGGCACCTGTATATTTTGAAAATTAAGTGCATTGAATTAACGTTTGCAAAAAAACATTAGGATAATTTTACCGCCAATATCTTGTTGAAATCTGAATACGGCAAGCAAATATTGTTAGTTTGCTTCAGATAGTTTCAAAATTAAAAAGAAATAAAAATATACTATTCTTTTTATTCTTTTTTTTTTTTGTTGGAATTAGTTATCAAATTGAAGTGGGTAGATGTGACACTTTACTGTTAACTCAGTTCTTGTATTTCGCATCATACAGTCGAGTTTCCATTATTAATTCTTGGCAGAACAGTTTAGGAGTTTCTGTCAGCCATTAATCCATGTGCCGAGTGCAGATTTTATTTCAAGACTTCTTTAACCAAAATTTATCTACAGGGTGATTGAAAAGTAACTCCCTATTCTGCGTATGAATTAAATACTCATTGATAGGAGTTTAGAAATGTGTTTTAAAAATTCAGTCAAAGAAAGATGGACTATCCATCAAGAATGAATAAAACAAAACGTTTTCGGTCTAAAATGACCCAATATATATTTACCACCCCCCACCCCCAGACGAGCAGGATGTGACACAAGGTCAATTTCTTAAGCGGAGTTTAACAGGTTTAAATTCAGAGTTTTCCTTCTCCTAGACTGTTTACCTAGCCATGGTTAAAGAGCCCAGTCTGCCCTGCTATTTACCGATGGCTGGAGGGAAATTTGGTTTCATACCTTTCCCAAGGGTATTAGCGCCATGTGAAATGCAGACAGCTTCGTCGAGGAATTGAACTCGGGTCGACGAGTCTATTTCCTATGACTCTAACCATTAGCTCACGCGCCTCCTAAAATGACCCAATAGGGGTTGACATGCCGTAAGATCCAACCAACCAACCAACCAGCCAACCAACCAGCTTGCCCTTTACCAGGGATATTGATTTTTCGTATCAAGTAGAGCGCCACACCTTCTTCTTAGTTCACCACTCAGCTCAAAGCTGTGCTACTCATGCGCTGATTTGGCATATAAAGACGAACGTAAGAATGTTCTTGAAGACTGTTCAGTTCGGAGCAGATTTCTTAACAAAATTTTGTGTTTAGAATAAAGTTAACTTACTTTCTGATGATCATACGTGTAAATTGTGTGCACAGCGAGACGCGCATTTGTAACCGAGTATGCTAATGTCCCCTGGAGGACAGAACTGCATACAGACAAGATGGCTGTTATCAGGTGAATTCATGGAAGTCAAGTCGCTCCCAGCAAAGATATCTTGTAAAGTTTTCTTGGAGGACTTTGATTAGTCAAGAAGAGAAAAAAAATGGATGGCTGCTTTTTCGATTCTTGTTTATCTTTCTTTTCTTTTCTCTTCCTGTAACCAGTTTTGAATTTAGTATTTGGGGATCACGGTGAAGAAAACCATAGTTATCTCCCCCTGGATCAGTCCCACATGCACACACACACACACACACACACATATATATATATATATATATATATATATTATAGTGTGTACATAAATAACCTACTCGATTAATTCAGTGGATTTAAGCCTGAAGATCCTTATGGTGAAACTTGAGTAGGTTATTTCTGTACACACTATAATAATAAATCCGCTCTACTTACTTATATTTGTTATAACGCTGACTTATCCGAGTAACACTTATACCAACCAAATATTGAGACCAACCCAATATTTTTACCAGTAAGTCATTCCTTTTACATATATATACATATATGCATATATATATATATACATATATACACCAAACCAATATTTACCAATGCATGATGGGATGATTATTAAAAAATGATGAGCAAAGTAATAGCAATGAGGATAGTTTAATAAACTCTAAATAGAAGTTATGTTAGATTATAATAAAAACAAACATGTATGTCCAAATTATTTTTTTATTAATGGACTTTTGTGGTAACTTCTTTATTTTAGTTATTTTATTTAAAAACTTTTACATTTTTTTCTTTGAACCACGTATGTTTGTTAATCTGTGTTAAGCCTCAAAGATACGTGGTTCAAAGGTAACTGACCTGAAAAAAATTTAAGAGTTTTCAAATAAAATAACTGGTGCATTATATTATTTATTTATTAATATATCAACAGTGAGAATTTCATTAAATTCAGTTAATTTCTTGGTTTTTAGTATTTTTTCTTTCGGTGGGGTGACATACCATGGTGGAATTTATGTCCGTTAAGTAGGATTTAACCGTAAATTTTATATAGTGTATAGAAAAACGAAAAACAAAAACGATGAATTTATTCTTGATGGCGAAGTCCACGTTTAAATGTTTTGGTTTATATTAAACCTTCATCAGGACAATACAATAGAAGGGCAAAAATGGTTGGCTGAACAGTGATGGTTATTTTTTAATGACGGGAGTTGGGAAATGTATAGAGAGAAAAGGCATATAACCGTATTTTGGTCAGCGTTCATTTTGAATGTCAAGTCGTGATAAAATAACAAGACGTCAAAATGAGCAATGGCCAAAATACGGTTAATAGCCTTTTCTCTATATTTATTTTTATTAGGAATTAATATAATTATATAGTCAAATTTATATAGTTTATATATATATATATATATATATATATATATATATATACATATAGTCTCTTTATATACATTGTAATATGAATTTATATATTTATATGTCAAATTTATATAGTCTCTTTATATTTTTGCTATGAATTTATATAGTGAAATTCATAACGTCTTTTTATATACATTACTAGCAAAATTACCCGGTCCATGACCGGACAAAAAGATTTTTAGGAACACCAGGGGCTTCTTAAAAATAAAATTAAAAAAATAAAATCACTGAAGTTTCACTGAAAAAAAAATGTAAAAAATATTTTTTGGACCATTTTGGAGAAGAAACATAAAAAAATACCCTGATGATTTTTTAAATTCAGCTTACGGAAATAATGAAAATTATGAACGAAAACAATGTTTACATTTTCGTACCATTAAATCAACTGAAATTTAAAAATGAAAGGCTGAACTTTCACAACGGTCGGAAAATTAAAACGGAAAGTTTTTTGGTGCTCCCCAATGACAGTTTAATTACAGTCTATGAATTAACATTTTGCGAATAGGGTTACGGTTTTAGGGGATTAAGGTTGTTTTTAATTACGTATTGCTTAAAAAAATAAACAACAAAAAACAAATTACTATACATTAAATTAACCATTGAAATTAATTGAATCTATTATTGAGACAGTTGTTTGTGTTAGTATTGCAATGTATAATTTCAATTAAACTTAGTTTTAAAAAATATTTTTCAACATTAAATGTATAGTAATTTGGGGTTTTTTGTTGCTTTTTTAAGCAATATGTAATTAAAAACAACCTTAATCCCTAGACCGTAACCCAATTCCCAAAAAGTTCATTCATAGACTGTAGTTAAACTGTCATGGGGACCAACAACAAACTTTCCGTTTTAATTTTCCGACTGTTGTGCAAGTTCAGCCAAATGAAAATATGTCTAAAATAGGTATATATATATATGTTAGGGGAAAATATTTTTTACGAGGTTTCCCCCACCCCGCTTATCTTATGAAATCTTTAAAAAAATAAACTGATAAAAAACGATTTTTAATTTTTTTTTTCAATAAAGATAATAGTCTGAATAATTATATCAAAAGATTTTTTCAAGTTTCTATACGGGATTTGTTTTTTATTATAAAAAAAACGTATTCTGAATTCTACATAAAAAAATGTTAATATTATGGCATAAAATTATTTCAAAACACTAAAAATTTCAGGATTACATTTAAAAAATATTTTCAATGTTTAAAAAAAATCCCTAAAATAAACACTGTTATACATAAATTTTCAGTGATTTTTTTTATTTTAATTTTATTTTTAAGAACCCCCTGGTGTCCTAAAATCTTTTCGTCCGGTCATGGACCGGGTAATTTTGCTAGTATAATATATTGTTATTGTAATTATTGTAAATATAACTTTTCTACGAAAAGTTTCACTGGAACTCCAGTTTGAAAATAATAATAGTATTTGGGGAAAATTTAAATTCAGTTTTTAATTGCTTGACGAGTTAGAAATACATTGTAATTTATTCTTTTAATTTTTTTGTACATGACAATTCAAATCCATTCTTAAAGATAAAAAAGCTGAGAATCGAAACATTAAATTCTTCGTATTGCAATATCTATCTTTGTTTAAACTTAAGATAGTATTTTAAAAACATATCGTTTTTAAACGTTTCATTAGTTTCTAAACTATTAAGACTTTTTTTTAACCATTAGTATTAATTACAAAACAACTCGTTTTATCATTTTTTTTATTTACATTTATACAACCGTATACTGGTGACTGATTTTTATTGACATTTAAAATCTTTTTTTTTTTTAAATGTAACCGTAAACTTGTGTTTTGAAACAATGTACAATTTAAGAATATGGACAAAGATTTGATTTTACTTTAAAAGTTAGTCTCAAAAACATACGAAGTATGATTTTATTCGTATAATCGGCTCTCCAAAGCAAAATATTTTAACACGCTGTAAAAAATAATTCAATGAATACAAATTAAATATTTAGAAAGATTATAAAATAAATATTTTAAAGATTTGGACAAAAAAAAAAGAATTTTATTTTATGTTAAAATTTTGTCATGACTGGAAGCTGATATTTTTCTTTCTTTCTTTCTTTCTTCTTTTTCTTCGGGTAGCTGAAAAAATCAGCACGGAGGCTACTGCTGATACACCAGAAGCAGAAGCAGCTATGCTATAGCTTTCGAAAAAGCGTTTGATTTTTGTTTGATTAATTAATTATATCCCTTAATCAGTAAAAATCAATAACTAAATTTGGAGTGCACCAAAGACTGTCACTCAAGAATTGGCCTGCAGAGTCACTTGTGCAGATGCAGATAAAACAAATTTTGGACACTACGCCATCGTCCTTAGTGGACGGAAAGGTGCCAATACATATATTTATATAGTCATGTCAAGTTACAGATCGATTGAATTGTGTATATTGGAATAATTTCATTGAAGTAATGTCTAGATTAGAATTTGATAATTTAAAAAGTTGAAGGTGAAAATAAAAAGATTTAAAATAATATTTCATCACTTAACTTTTCAAAATTTTATTACAAATAAAACAAGAAATATTTAGCATTAAAACAAGGGTGTTGTTAAGCAACATGTTTTCTGCTTAGTCAATCAAAATAAGTGTTTGAGGCAAAAATAAAGGATAAGATTTTTTTTCTCCTTCAAATGAACAAAACCAAAATATAATTAAAGAAGTGAATTATTTTTTGTACAACTTTTTCCTATCGTTGCTGTTTGTTTCAATCAAAGATAATCATTATCTAAAATTATGACTAACTTTTTATTTTATTTTTGACATTTTTGTTTTGAAACACTTATAAAATAAACACTATCATATATATCATCATCATCATGTCGCGCTGTTGGCACGGATATCCATGACAATCTCTCTCCTCCGTCCCTATCGCTCATCATTCTCAGGAAGTCCTCTATGCAGCATACCGCATCCGCACAGAGCTGATCAATGTACGTCTTTGCTGGTCGGTCCCACTGTGCTGCTGGCTTCCACAGGAGGACGTCGCTTATGAGTTAGTCCTTGCTTCTCTAGCAGTGTCCCGCGTGTCTTGTCCTTCTTACTCGGATGATTTGGTGAAACGTGGCAGGTGGCCGTACAGCTGCTTTCTCGTGGGGTGCTGTTTCCACGTCTTGTTCAGGACACCCGCAGCATTCTTGTGCAGCTCCATCTAGTTTATTCTCTAGTCGCTTCGTTAGGGTCCAGAACATCTTATTATAATGGAGATTCTGGTGTCTGTCTTGTTTATTTTGTTTTACGGTATATCAACTTCGGTGGGTCATTTAATGCTGATAAATTTTTATGGATACTCAATTTTTTGTAAACACATTTTACTATTTAATCCATAATGGGACCCTAACAGGTACTACCACTCCGTTCCGGGTAAGAGTGGACCAGGGAGCAGTGGTGATGAAGAGGTGTTCCACATTCCCCAGACCTCCAGATAGAGTTTCCCAGGACATGAAGACCCCGAGCCACCGCCTTCTAGCATCGTCTGTATGTAACCAAAACTACGTCACTGTTTACGTCCAATACCCCAGGAATCGCGTAAGTTTATCAATATGTATTTAGTTTATAGTCGAAATCATTAATACATAGAATAAATTTATATATTAATACTCGTGTTCCTTAATAATACGACCGTTATCAAGTTGCAACTTCCTCTGGTTAAAAATGAGATCGTCCAAATCATCCTAGATGAAATGCAAAATATGTAATTCCTGATTATCTGGTGTTGCTTATCCGCCGAATTCTTATTTCTTATGAGTGACGTCACCTCAGTTAAATAATGGACTATTCAATTTTTGATATTGAGAAAGAAAGGAAAGAATAATGATTAGATACCCAGAAAAATATAATAAGAAAGAAAGAAAGAAAGAAAGAGAGGGGGTAAAGATAGGAGGTTGGCATGCGGTAGCGATAAGGCTAATCTGTTTCAATCGAACATAATGAACAGATAAAAGAAAGAAAAGAAGAAAGAAAGAAAGAAAGTAAAAGAGTGAGAGAAAACATCTCAAGCGTTGTAATAATGAAATTATCATATTGTAGTATATCTACAGGTCTTGCTAGTCAAAGATAATTACTTTTAGAAACAAAATTATGACAAAATTTTTATTTTTTAATTGACTTATTTATTTAAGATATATAATTTTAGTAAACTTTTATCAGGACTTATTTTGCGTATATAAGCCGTGCTACAATACACCACTTAAATTTACAGACTAAGCAAGGTCACGTGGTTTAAACCTCAACCAATCAACAGCCCGAATACGTGCTGGTTGACTACTTAATCACTAATACTGAGAGACGTCTATTTGCAATCATTGACGAAGGACTTACAATACTGAGGAGCACCAAGGAAGAACCAAAGGATTCTTTACCAAGGATTTCCACTGGACAAGCGCTCTTGCTTGAAGCCTAAAGGATAGCCCATAAAATCGTAACAACTTAAGATGGAAAGAATGTTGTTTGATATGAATCAATATATTTATATAGTCAAATTATAGTTTCATATATATAATCTCTTCATATACATTTTAATATGAATTCATATATTCTTTCCATCTTAATATGAATTAATAAATTATTGTCCAGGAAAAAATGACTTAATCTTTGTCTCATCTTGTTGGCGATCGTGACTGTTACATTTCAACATGAATAAAAGACTAGATAAATATGGCCGATGGTTGTTTAACATTAGAATTTGGGGACTTAGTTTTCAGTTTTCGACAGGTCAGATTTGCAAAACAAAAATCAATTTCAAAAATAATCATCAGTTAGTATTATTTCTCTGAATTTTTTGAGATGGGCTTGAAGATTGGACACATGGCCGAGTGGATAAGGCAGTTAGGTTAAGACAGTTCTAAGTAACAGTTATCTCTGGAACCTGAGTTCAATCCTGAGTGAAAGCAGTTAGAAAAATAATTAACACAACTCCTACCCCAGCTATGGTTAGCGGAATGAGAACAGGATACCCCCGTGGAATAAATAAAGGGTTAGGTTCAAAGTTCCGTGATGGCTCCCGAATACGACAAGAAAGTTCCCGACTTCGAAAAGAAGGTTCCCGAGTCCGAGAAGGTTCCTGAGTCCGACAAGAAATACCCGAAGAAGGCCGGAGGGTATATCGGCTGAAACGTTGTATAAATAACAATGAAGATGGGAACAATAGTCCAAATAACGCAGATAATACTAATCAGTTAGTATGTTTTTTTTTGTTTTTGTTTTTTTTTTTGGTTATCGGAGTGGTTAAAGTCGGTATCAGCCAGACAGCGGAGCAGTCTATCCCCTTTTCAGTAGCGCTAGACCAAGGAGATTGTTTTTGGCGTCTGGGGTGGAGCGGCAGACCTAGCATCAGCTTCTCGCTTTACTGCACAGATCCCTGTTGCTACTCATACGCTGAGTTGGCGAGTGCCGGTATCGAACCAGGAACCTCGTGGTTACCAGTCAAACGCTCTACCGACTATTCATAAAAACAGATTTCATGGCAAATTACTTCGTGTCTATCTTTATCAAAATTATAAATCCATATGTGGATAATTCAATATGGAGGTGCATGGTCTAATGGTTAGAGTCGGGGGAAATGGACACGTTGATCCGAGTTCGATTCCTGGACTAAGCTGTTTGCATTTCACATGACGCTAACACTCTTGGGAAAGGTATGAATCCTACTCTCCCTCCAGCTATGGGTAAATAGCAGGGCAGACCGGGCTCTTTAACCATGGCTAGGCAACCAGTCTAGGAGAAGGAAAACTCTGAATTCAAACCTGTTAAACTCCGCTTAAGAAATTGACCTTGTGTCGCATCCTGTTCGTGCGGAGAGGTTGGTAAATATATATGTGGATAATTCAATTATTTAAACGGATTTTCCCTGTTGAAATAACTCCATGCTCCATTCATAAATTGAAAAATTTGAATCCATAAATTTTCTGTATGTCAAACTTAGTTTTTAGTCAAAATATTCCAAGCAGAAAATACGCATTATCAATAACTTTGTGCAAAAGAATCAGCAACAAACCAGAAACTGTTTAGACAACTGAATCTCTTCTCTATGCTCTTGATATTTGTTATATCTAGAGGTGGAAAGATACACAGATGAATGGTGTGCTTAATACATTTATTAAGCACCAGCATCTGGTGCTAAACGGATACATACAAACAGAGAACAAATAAGTACAAACAATTAACACGACAAACTCACACTAAAAGAGGAGGATTAGTTTGGTATAGCCAACGCAGCAAAGTCAGTCTGAATATTATTCAGATAGTTAATCTACTTTAGTAATTAGTAAGGGCCGGCTTAGATCAGTCGGTAGAGTGTCCCGATGGGAACGTCGAGGTTCCTTGTTCAATTCAACTCAGCGTATGAGTAGCGCATGGATATGTGCTGTAAAGTTAGGAACTGATGGTAGGAGTGGCACTCCGTCCCAGACGCCAAAACAATCTCCTTGGTCTAGCGCTAGTGAAAAGGGAATAGACTCCCTCGCTGATTGGCTGATACCGACTTTACTTACTTAATCTACTTTAATCGTAGGCTATTTTACCGCTATGAGCCAGTCCATCTGGTAGAGTGCTGAAGAGGTGTCAGCTCTCTACAACAACATTGTTAATACATTTTGGCTGATCCACTTTTCCAATCCTTGTCAAGTGGATAATCTATGTACAAAACAATTAAAATTTCTTTCTACATAGAAAAATAGCCACAGAAAATATTTACTAATATGTCAACTGTTATAAGAGAGAGAGGGGAAGAGAGAGAGAGAGAGAGGGGGAGAAGGGGAGAGAGAAAGAAAGAAAAAAGGAAGAAAGAAAGAAAGAGAGAAAGAATAATGAGTGGAATGGGAGGGGGAACGAAGGAATAAATCCACCCCTAATCTTTTTCTTTTTTTTAGTGGAGTAATGTTGAAGCTCCAATTTTGGAGCTCTGGGGAGTGTAGAGAGAGAGAGAGAGAGGGGGGAGAGAAAGAAAGAAATAGAAAGAACAATGAGGGGAATGGGAGGGGGAACGAAGGAATAAATCTAACCCTAATCATTTTTAGTGGAGTAATGTTGAAGTTCAAATTTTGGAGCTCTGGGGAGTGTGGAGTTCCCCCATCATCGCCATTACTCCCAGGTCCACTCTGACATTGAGTGGTATTACCTGTTAAGATCACATCTGTGAGTTAAATAGAATAAATGAGTTTTAAAAAATGTGTTTAGAAAAATTGAATACCCATCAAAAAAGAATAAGAGAAAACGTCTTCGGCATAAAATAACCCAACAAGAGCTGATATGCCGTAAACCAACCCAACTGCTATTTCTCATCTTCTATTTTATGGTGTTTGAGCAACGTGTTCGAGCCCCAACCTTTGGCTTGTTCCATTTCGAGGTAAAACGACTTGAAAACTACTTGGAAGAAATCGATGTGATCATAATTGAATTGATCCCTCTTTTCATGACCATAAACAATGATGGAAATAAACAAACATCAAAAAGAAAAAGGAGGCCAATCACGAAACAGATGAACCAGCATATTGTCGGCAAAGTCATGTGACTTCCTCCCCGCAAGCATTTTGTAACCTACATGTTTTTCGTAATCATCATGAGGTGCTTAAAGGTCAACAAAACATTTGAAGCTAACATCAAAGAGATGTTAACTGGTCCTTAGCTTTAAATTGGGTCTTCAGAATTTAATTGCAAGGTTAAGATCCCTGCCCTTTCGATGAAAATAATTTCTTCAGAATTACAAGACCCTGGGTGGTATTACCTGTTAGGGTCATATTTATAGGTTAAATAGAAAAACTGAGTTTTTAAAAATGTGTTTAAAAAATAATTTGAATACTCACCAAGAAAGAATAAAACAAAACATACTCGGCATAAAATAACCCTGCAAGGGCTGATATGCCGTAAAAATGCAACCCACCAACCTGCTATTTCTCATCTTCTACTTTATGTTGGTTGAGCAACTTGTTCCAGCCAATCTCTTAAAGTTAAGATTCCTGCCTTTTGAATGCAAATAGTTTCTTCAGAATTACAATGCAGCCTTAAAAACACAATTGTTGGTTGGATTTTACGACGTGTCAACACTTGTTGGGTTACTTTATGCCGAAGACTATCCCTATTTCAAACTATTTATAATTTTTTATATGCAGTTACAATTCTCTCAATTCTTTAATGTATGTTCCTTAATATACAGGCTGATTGAAAAGTAACTCCCTATTTTAAACTATTTATAATTTTTTATATGCAGTTACATTTTTCTCAATTCTTTAATGTATGTTCCTTAATATACAGGCTGATTGAAAAGTAACCCCTTATTTTAAACTATTTATAATTTTTTATATGCAGTTACATTTTTCTCAATTTTAATGTATGTTCCTTAATATACAGGCTGATTGAAAAGTAACTCCTTATTTTAAACTATTTATAATTTTTTTTATATGCAGTTACATTTTTCTCAATTCTTTAATGTATGTTCCTTAATATACAGGCTGATTGAAAAGTAACCCTTATTTTAACTATTTATAATTTTTTTATATGTAGTTACATTTTTTCTCAATTCTTTAATGTATGTTCCTTGATATATGGCAATTAAATCTGTGTTGTTTTTCTTTTTCAGATTGATTATTTTATTTTAAAATTCGAAGCCCTATAAAGATATCTGGACATTTAATTCTAAAAGAGCGGACCCAGCTAGAGAGTGGAGGTGAATGTTGGTGTCCCACATAGAATTTTGAATAAAACTCCATTTTATGTGTGTTCTTCTCATGTTGATCTTTTGTAAAAAATAATGATTCAGAAATAAATTATAAGATCTTTTTTTTAAATGAGAGTTACTTTACAATCATTTTGTATATCAATAAAGATGAGGACAACAGTCAAAAAAAAATCTAAATAATACAAAAAAGTAAGTTTCCATACTACAATAAATAAAGTACAGAGGGAATTTCTCTCTCGAAGTTCTCCAAATATATGGACTCACAACCGTTTTGCTTTTGGTAAGGAATTTTCTTTAATGTTGATTTGGAACATTAGCGCCATTTTTATTTATGATAGGCTGAGACTATGTGCTGTGAACATCATTAGATCTAAAGAAAGAAAAAGGCTTTATGCTAAAAAAAAGGGGGGGGTAAAAAGCAGGCGATATTAATCAGAAACCATTACAGATGCGGACTATGTAGATGATCTAGCACTTCTCGCAAGTATACCTACACAACCTAAATCACTGCTGCATAGCCTAGAAAAGACACAAGGGGTACTGGCCTCTATGGGAACTCAGACAAGCAATGTCAATGCGCGCATGGGAAAGGCATTGTCTGCTATTGACAGGTTATTGATCCTATCGAAATCTGATCTCTCTGATAAGATAAAACGAAAATTCTTCCAAGCTGTAGTCATATTAGTGCTACTGTATAGCTGCATCACTTTCCACCAGTTGATTAATACAGATGAAGGGAATGACGATTATTTCTACCAAGTTATTAATGCACATGAAGTAAATTAAAATCATTTCTATTAAGTTAAGTAATATATATGCAGTGAATGAATATTATTTTTACGAATTTATTAATACACGTGCAGTTAATTGACATTATTTCTACACGTTAATTAATATATATTAAGTAAATGAGGGATTATTTCTACCAATTTATTAATAAAGATGAAGTCAATTAAAAGTTATTTTTACCAGTTAATTAATACTAATGAAGTGAATGAATTTAATTTTTACGAATTTATTAATACACATGAAGTTAATTGACATTATTTCTACCAGTTAATTGATATATATGAGGTGAACGAAGATTATTTCTACCAATTTATTAATACACATTAAGTTTTTTTTAAATCATTTCTACTAGTTAATTAATACATATGAAGTAAATTAAATTATTTCTACGAATTAATACACATGAAGTTAATTGAAATTATTGCTACCAGTTAATTAATACACATGAAGTTAATTGAAATTATTTCTACCAGTTAATTAATACATATGTGAATGAAAATTATTTCTAACAGTTTATTAAACTAGACCAACCAAAATTATTCACTTGCAAATCATATTTACAAAAAAAAAAAGATCTGGCATTAAATAACTCACAAGAGTTGATATGCCATTAATTGAAAACCTGATATTTCTAATTAAGAGGGCAAAAAACATTTCAATATGTGCATGTGTGAACATTTATGAAAAATAACCTGTCAGTTACTTGGATTAAAAAAATCAGAAAATGAATACACCCTATATTAAAAGTCATTTTTTCATGAGTAGATTTTCTGCTCACCGAAGCGTTTAGCTTTGGTAGGATTCAAATATGTTAATTATATACATGTGGTTGGTATATATATATATATATATATATATATATATATATATATATATATATATATATATGTGTGTGTGTGTGTGTGTGTATATATATATATGTGTGTGTGTGTGTTTTATATATATTATATATATATATATATATATATATATATATATTGAGAATAGAGGAAAGTGTGAATATAACAACACAGACAGTTAAATTCAGTTGATATTTCGCCTCATTATTGGATGAAGCTTTTTCGAAACTTTATTCAAACAGAATAAAGTTTCAAAAAAGCTTCATCTACTGAATTTAATTGTCTGTGTTGTTATATCCTAACTTTCCTCTATTCCCAACCACATTTTGTCGGATTTATCAAATCCTTTACTCCTCATATATATATATATATATATATATATATATATATATATATATATATATATATATATATATACTAGGAAGAATACTAAGAAGAATTATTTTTACAGCGAATTAAATAACAATAATAAACGAAAACATTTAACGATTAATAATAACTCAACTTTTTATTATTATTATTAATACTTTCATTCTAGAATGAAATATATCCAATTTTAATTAGTATAACTCAAGCCTTTTTTGAAAGAAACTATTCATGAAATAAAGATTATTAAATTAATACGCAAAATATTCCACCTACAAATAAGGTAAAGTTTACTTGTTATCTTCTTTGTTACTATCTTTGTTACTTTTAGGGGTCGAAAAAGGAAATAAATTAAACTGATAAACTTCTCCAAGAAGGAATTAAGAACTGAATTTAAATTTATCGTATGTACAAAAGAGTTTTACAACAAAAAAAAAAAGAAAACAAAAAACACTATTATAATCAAACAAAAAAAAAGAAAAAAAGAAATTGTAATAAGTACAATTGTAAGTATTTTATTGTTACATTTTAATACGGTAAAAAAAGAAAGAAACGAATACATTTCTACCCTTGGAAATCAACAGGTAACGAAGCTCACTTAAAAAAATAAAATTGTTTCAAAAATGTAATCAACTAAATGAGACTATTCTTAAAATAAACGAACATTATAATACACTAATTATTAGCTTTGTTTATTTTTAAATCTTTAATAAAGTTTAGGAATGCAATTTTTAAAATAATATCTTAAATGTAAACAAAAAAACATTTCCTAAAATAAACATTCTACTATAGAAATTCTCGGCGATCTTCTTTTTTTTTAATTTGATAAATCATTTTCCTCTTATTTTCTCTCTTACTCTTGTTTTTTTCCTTTTCACTCACTTTCTTTTTTTTTTAAAGTCCGGTCATGTACCGGGTACGTTTGCTAGTATATATATATATATATATATATATATATATATATATATATATATATATAAAATATATATAAAGGTTTTACATATCTATTTATTAGGTGACAAAGGAACATTCACGACCATATTGGTTTCATGCGAGGCAATCATCAGGGGAAGATGTTTCAAATGCAAGGAAAATCGAAAAATTTTCAAAAGAATTCAGAAAATTCAATAGACATAGGATGTGTATGATTGGATAAAGTGATGTGCGTATGTATGTGGTGGTATTTTGAATGTATGTGAGTGTTTATGCGCAGTATAAAGGTTATGTATGCGGGATAAATGGTCACACACATAATACATTGTTCTATGAATGTGTGACATTTGATCAATGCTGACGTGTGAGCGTTTGTGTTTGCGTGCGTATGTGTGTGTGGGTGTGTATTTTTTTTTTTTGCATGTCTTGATGTCAGCGGCGTGTGTTGTGTAGCGGGGGAGAAGGGGATGTATATTGTCGGGTCGAGTTAATTGAGGGGGGGGTGAATAATATTAACTTTAAGATTACAAATGTTGTATATTATGGGCGGGGTGTGCCCACGTGCAAGCATGTTTGGCTGACACCACGACTTCGTGCGTATTCGCATGTATAATTGCAACATTTAGCCAGCCCCGTCATTCTATAACCCCCCACCCCCAGACCTCTAGGAACTTCACCATCAGATAGAGGTTAATGTCATACCCAAAACAATAAAACCCTCAGAAACCGCCTTCTAGCACATATCTGACAAAAAGGTTGGGGCTTGCCATAAGGGCGCTTAAACCCTCAACCCTAGGGTTGGGGCAATTATATAGGTGCTAGGGCTTGACGTGTCCAGCCGATTAATCGGAGGGGGTCTCTTCGATCATAGCCTAAGTAAAAACTAAAGTGAAGTGCTCAGCCAACTGGGTTTCATCCTTAAGCATCATGGGTTGCCCCTCACAGACAACCGGCGACCCCATTGGGGGATTCTTACCTCTCTGTAGAGGTGCAGTCGGTTTATTCCAAAGCCCCGGCCGACAGGGCTTAACATGCAAAAACATGGCCAATGGTATTATTTGATTAGTATCAGAGAGAGAGAGAGAGAGAGAGAGAGAGAGAGAGAGACGAGGGGGGCGAGGGGAGAAATCGGTAGATATTCAAGTAACATTTGTACAAGGACACTAAAACAGCAGGTGCGCTTGTCAGTAACATCAGTAGGAACGATGGGAGAAAAAAAAACATAAATATAGAATAACAAATTTTTGTTGGATACAGAAACATCAATGTTGTGATTTTATTTCGTAAAGGAATGGCAGCGGTTTGTGTCCATCCTTTGAAAGATGAATGAAAATCAAAAAAGATTACTTAAAAAGAAGAGTGCTTTCTTTCGAAAGATACGACACTATACTGTACATAGTAAGCACAAGACAGAACAATAGAAATGTTCGTGTAACCATGGAAACGTGCATCTACAAAGTCATGTATTTAATTGCACAGTACCCATAAAAAATTATAGGTTTATTTATGTGTGACCATGGAAATGTGCATCCACGATGTCATATATTAAATTGCACAGTACCCATAAAAAATGATAGGTTTATTTATGTGTGACCATGGAAATGTGCATCCACGATGTCATATATTAACTTGCACAGTACCCATAAAAATGATAGGTTTATTTATGTGTGATCATGGAAATGTGCATCCACCGAGTCATATATTTACTTGCACAGTACCCATAAAAATGAAAGGTTTATTTATGTGTGACCATGGAAATGTGCATCCACGATGTTATATATTTACTTGCACAGTACCCATAAAAATGAAAGGTTTATTTATGTGTGACCAAGGAAATGTGCATCCACGACGTCATATATTTACTTGCACAGTACCCATAAAAAATGAAAGGTTTATTTATGTGTGACCATGGAAATGTGCATCCACGATGTTATATATTTACTTGCACAGTACCCATAAAAATGATACGTTTATTTATGTATGTATCTGTACTTTACCCTCGGATCAGAGCCATTTAACTCTTTGCCTACTTTAAATTGTTCACGGAGGCTTCCCACTACTGTGATCCTACCGTAAGTCGCTGGCATCGACACTCGTTCGTGACTTAGATTACAATAATAATAAGACCTTTATTTGAATAGAATGAGTTCTGAGGTGAATCGTAAGTGAACTTTGATATATCCCATCATACAGGTAAAAACACCAATAAAATGCCCCTATTGCCCTTATGGCAACCCCAAATCCTTTTTATCATATATGTGTTAGAAGGCGGTGGCTGAGGGTCTTAGAGTCCGGTGTATGCCTTTAAACTGCATCTAATGATGAAATTTCAATTTTGGAGCTCTGGGGAGTGTGAAGTACCTTTTCACCGCCGTTACTCCTAGGTTTGCTGTGACCCGGAGTGGTAGGGCTTGTTAGGACCCCATATATGGGTTAAATTGAAAAAAAATGTGTTTAAAAAATGAGATAAAATAAATTTGAATACCCAACAAAAATGAATGAAACAAAATTTCTTCGGCATAAAATGACTCAATGAGGGTTGACATGCCGTAAAATCAAACCAATTAACCAATCAAGAAAATTTGGTACAGCCATGACAGAAATTTGGTAGGCATAGAGTTAAAAGGTCATAAAACAAAAGCAAATCTGACTTGAATGGTTTTCACCGCTTGAAAATGGTTATACTTGAACATGATGTTATTTATTTAGTTTAATGACATCTCAACCTGTTATGGTAATTTACCATGCACACATGAACTCTTCCAACTATAAATAGCAGCAGGTTCTACACTTAAGCGAGAGTTAATATTTCAGCGGATAGCCGATAAGACAGCCTCGCGTGTGTCCGTGTCATTTGTATATGTTTGTACTACTGTTCTTTGTTATTATATTTGTTTCACTCATTTCCTCTCTTGTGTCTTTATTCTGGCCCTTAACCAGGCCACAACACAACCCTTGTGGGCTATTTAATGCCAAATTTTGTTGTTGTTTTTTTGGGGGGGTGCATATATTATTTTAAGCGATAAATATTTTTGTTTGATTTTGTTTGCTTTATAATCAACATAGTCTAATTCATGAACTATACATTACGAGATTTACGAATATGGAGGCACGTGGTCTAATGGTTAGAATCGTAGGAAATGGACTTGTCAACGCGAGTTCAATTCTTGGACGAAACCGTTGGCATTTCACATGGCGCTAATACCCTTGGGAAAGGTATGAATCCAATACTCCCTCCAGCTATGGATAAATAGCAGGGCAGACTAGACTCTTTAACCATGGCTAGGTAACCAGTCTAGGAGAAGGAAAACTCTGAATTCAAACCTGTTAAACTCCGTTTAAGAAATTGACCCTGTGTCGCATCCTGCTCGTGCGGAGGGCTTGGTATAATATATATATATATATATATATATATATATATATATACTTTACGAGATTAAACTGAGCCATAATGTTATATACTCACTCAATATCGGGTATATAAACGGGGGAGAGAGACAGACAGACAGACAGAGTAGAGATGAGATGATCGTTCTTACTTGTTACTCGTTGTTTCTACTGCTTCTAACTCAGCCGACCGCCAAATTCTTCTCAGGGCTGATTTCTTGGGCTGACCCTGTGGGTTGTTTTTACTTCTTATTGGTTCTTTGTTCTTTCTTGTTGAGCTGGTCATTTCTTGTTTAATAATTCAACAAGACTTGGTTGTTTTTCTTAAGTCTTTATTTAAAAAATATAAAAAATAAAACAGCCTATATAGATTCCGCCTGGATCAAGGGCGACATTTCGAGAGCCGACAAAAGCGTCCGCTCTCGACGAAAATCTAGTCACATCTGAAACTCAAACTATCTTACGCCTGTAATTGTGCGCTATCGAAGGGTTCAAGTCGGGGTCATCATCAATCACTCAAAACCCTAACGGCAATGGAAATTCCCCCGATTTTAAATCTAATGAATCTTATTCAAAAATATTCTTACTACAAGTACGTACATAATTCATTGACTATTCAGGAATTATGTAACAATAATTCCACGAAAGCAATCAAAAACATTTGTTGTATAAAAGGTGAAGGCACAATTTATCATTGTACAGTTACCAAAGGGTCAAGAAATCCCTGATTATACCTTGCTTGTAAGCTTGAAAGTAAGCATATAGTGTTGGAAGGGCATGATGGTATAGTTTGTCTGAAATTTTTAGATGAGGCTTGATGATTTGTATTATTTGTATTTTTCGAACAGTTGTCCTCATCTTGTACAGTTGGACACGTGATGCAACGGACATAAGGTTTGAGTTAATACAATTCTAAGTGACAACCATTTGTAGGCTTTTTGTGTTGTGGGTAAGGCGGCCAATTACTTACACACAAAGAGAAGTAGGAGATATGTAAAGTGAATAAGAGGCAAGTCAAATACTTGGTAATAGTATATTTATTCGATCTGGAATTCATATACATACTAACTCACTCCTCTTCTCGTCTGTTTAGCAGCTATTTATAAGACTGACGCAACCATTATTTTACGGTCTAGAGGGGAGGTAGCTAATCCCATACAACAAGATTGCAGGTTCAGTCCTGACCACGGGTGATAATAACATAGACTACTTAACCCTTGGGCCCAATCATGGTTTATAATGAATAAGAACAGTATACACCGGTGGATTGAATAGGGCTCAGTTCCATGAAGGCTCCCAATTATAATATGAGGGGTCCCGAGTTCGACAAGAAACACCTGAAGAAGTGCACATAGATCGAAACGTTGTGTATATAACAATAAAGATAAGGGCGGCTGTTCAAAGGTTGTTTCTCTTTATTTCATAAAGCCAAAATAAGAGGGTCGTTCAATAAGTTCTCATTCTAACTGATGTAATGAATATGCAAATACCTATATACCCCTCACTGTAATCTGATTGGATAGTGTCCACCATAAATACTCAACACTGTAGTGGTACAGGCGCCTTCTACAAGATTACCACTATTGCTATGCCGACTACTATTATTGTTACTTCTACTCCAACGCACCAGTTTCTACTTGCCTGCGAATATACCTTACTACAACTTAATGATATATCCCATATCCCGGATAGATCACTAACCAAGAAAGAAGAGACACATCTACTAATTCAGACATCTGTCTTAATTTCTGCAGTTAAGGGTACTAATGCGAAGAATTATTAGATATTATTAGAATCGCATTTTACGTATAAATAGGATTAGATGTCGGAAACTCCCGAAGTAGCCTAACTCTGACCCTACCCTAACCCTAACATTAACCCTACTCCTCGCGTCTCAGAGGTTTCGGTTATTTCCAAGAAATGTATTGAAAAGTAATGCTTTTTATACGTAAATGTATTATCTCTTCCGTGCTATTCTGCATTAGTATGCAATTGAGGCTCCTACAAATGTAAAAAGTGTGTGACAAATCTAAGAATGGACAAAATAGAGGCGCAAGTCGTCGTCGGGGTGGCCTAAAGTCGGTATCAACCAATCAGCGAAGGAGTCTATCCCTTTTCACTAGCGAGATTATTTTAGCGTCTGAGGTGGAGCGCCGCACCTAACCCTGCCCGAGTAGTCACAAGGTATCTTGTTGAGTCTTATAACTTTTTGAATGATCCTTGTACATACAAGAAAAGCCCGAGAGTACTCATAAAAGTGAACACTGAAATTATACATTTAAAAGAAAAAATATTACAGTAACTTCTATTTCGTTCTTTCGGTGGGAATTAAAATTAACCGACTGTTACTCATGTAACATAACCCAGCAAATAAAGAGGCGTCTTTACATTCAACAAGAAGGTTCCCGAGTTCGACTAGTAACACCCGAAGAAGGCTGAAGGGCACATCGGCCAAAACATTGTGTGTAAAACAATAAAGATGAGGACGACAGTACGAAAAATCTAAATCTCATTATAATGGAGATTATGTGTCTGCCTGTCTGTAACCGAAGCTACACCAATGTCACAATTCCCTGAGTTATTTACGTTATATTCTCAATAAATAATTATTATCCAATCTTAATTAGCATCCTATTTATTAACAATGTCTCTTTTAAAGTCTAGATGAAATAGCTTTGCCTCAAAACAGTCCATGTTCTTTATCTGTTTAAAATCTTGCAATGCGAGTTATATATCATTAAGAAATAAATATTTACATAGTATATTGTGTGAATAAGTTGCATAGCGGTTTTAAGAAAACCTTGTTTAATAAATAACTAATTGGTGTTATTGATTTCTAATATTATCGTTTTATTCTCAAACGTATTAAAAGCGATGCTATGTATAATTTTATATTGAAATCAATTAGAAAAGTAAAAATAAGAGTAATCTTTTTTGTGTTCTTATTTAATTTCATTCTATAGAATATTTAATTATATTAAAACTTAAGTTGGAGACGCGTAGTGTAATGGTTAGAGTCGTAGGAAATGGACTCGTCGACCCGAGTTCTACAGTTCACATAGCGCTAATACTCTTGGGAAAGGTATGAATCCAACTACTCTCCCTCCAGCTATGGGTAAATAGTAGGGCAGACTGGGCTCTTTCACCTTGTTTAGGCAACCAGTCTAGGAAGGAAAACTGAATTCAAACCTGTTAAACTCCGCTTGTGGAAGTCACTACTAGAATAGCCTCTGTCCTAATTAGTGATCTATTTCACTAATTTTTTAATTGTTTTTAAAATACTTGTGCCAGGAGGGCGCATAATTTTGCTAGTAATACAAATGATGATAGTTGAATCTCGTTTATAGTATCCCTGATTACACCAAGTAACCTTGTTTGTAAGCTTAGAAGGACATGATAAAGATTCCAATCAATTAATTAACAGACAAATGTCTGCAAATAAAATTTGGAGAAAAAAAAAGAGATTTTAAGTTATGGATCCAATTTTTAGCCGAGGTCAAGGTTGAAAGTTCAAAGGTCAAAGATGCTATTTGTGGAAGGGTTTAAAGTCTATTCTGGTCACAGTATAAATAAGAAAAGAGGGGAAAAAGATTCAAGAAGAATTTTAATCTTTGGATTCATCTCAGTTTTCTGTTTAATGGGAAGAAGTTACTTCCTTCTCAATCAATATTCTCAGCATTTGATTGGACAATATTCTCAGCATTTCATTGGACAAGGTCTATTTTGTTCTCATGTGTCTACAACAACGAACACTGAACAGTTTTATTTTTTTTACTTTTATATTCAATGTTGTAAGGACTAATACATATGGAGGGGTTTTCTGCTGCATTAGAAATTATAATAACTAGCTAGACCTGTGGATATACTGGCCTCTAAAAGCCAGGCTCTTATATACTATTGGAAGAGATAAATTATATAGTAGAAGCCCCTTTATTTAATGAGACAGTCCATTTCCACTCTACAGTTATAAGGATTAATAGATGTGGAGGGGGTAGATGAAGTAGAAATAATAATAACTAGCATTTTCAGGGGGAGGTTAATATAAGGACGTGAGTTTTAAATTCACTATTCACTTTCTTTTTTTCACCACCAACTGTTTAACCTCATACAGAGAAAAAAATAAATGAAATAAAAAAAAAATGACATTGGAAATTGAACTTTCGACCTTCTACTTCCAAGTCCAAGGTTTTACAAACTGAATAGTTTTTTCGTGCGGGTCAGGATATCAAGTTTCTTTTTTACTTTCTCTAACTCTTATGTTCCTATTTTGTAGACGACTTCAAAAGGAAATTTTTTGAATCCATTCTAGAAACTTGAAAGCAGTAGAAATTTCTTGCTTAAAGTGACAATATATTTTCTTTTCTTTTTCTTTCTAATTTTAACTTGTAGACTGGCAGAGAACTAGTCTCTTCAATTCTGCCTTTCCTTTCTCAAAGAATTGCAGATCAAGATTTCAAGATTTGAATGTATCGAACTGCTTTTGTGCCTCTCTTTGCCGTTATGAATCATCGCCTCCAGGAATATCATTTTCATAAATCATTCATTTCTGGACTTTATTTATTATTTATCTATTTTATTTTATTCATTTTTTTTTTTTTTTTTTTTACTTTTATTATTATTATTATTTTTTTTTTTTTTTTTTTTTTTTGGTTACTGTTTTGTGATTTTGATTCATGTTATTGTACAGGCATTCTAAGAGATAAAACTTGAGGTTTTCTCGGGAGAACGCCAAGAGGTGGCTTGCAGATTTGAAAACTTCAAAGAATATATCCAAAGAGATAGTAACTATGTTAGTAAAAGTTATAGAAAGTAGATTTTTGAAAAATTTTAAATGTATAGATAAATAAATAAATAAAAATTATCACTGATTTGTTTTGATACTGAAAATTTTAACTCTTCATATTTCATTGGTTGGTTGGTTGGTTGGATTATACGGCATGTCAACCCTTGTTGGGTTATTTTATGTCGAAGACATTTTGTTTTTCTCTGAATTTTTTAGATGAAGCTTTATAATTTGTATTATTTGTATTATTAGGACTATTGTCCTCGACTTTATTGTTAAGGTTCCCAAGTTTGAGAAGGCCCCAGAGTCCGAGAATAAATACATGAAGAAGGCCGGAGGTCACATCGACCGAAATTTGGTACAGAAACAATAAAGATGAGGACAATAGTCCGAACAAACCAAATAATACGTTTTGTTTTATTTATTCTTGATGGGTACTCAATATTTTTAAAAACACATTTTTTTAAAACAATTTTTAAACCCCAGTTTTTTTCTAACTAACCCATAGATGGGATCCTAACAAGTACTACCACTCCGAGCCAGAGTGAAAATGGGAGTAATGATGATTAAGGGGTAATCCACATTCCTCAGAGATCCAGAACAGGAACACATCAGATAGAGATTAACCTAAGACATTAAGACTCTCAGTCACCGCCTTCAAGCACATATATAATTAAAAGGGTTGGGCTTGCCATAAAGACAATAGGATTGGGACAATCATCTTCATATTTCAGACATAAGTGTAAATCGTTTTCTTTTAAATTTAACAAGAAGATTCCCAAGTTCAACAAGAAACACCTGAATAAGACCAACAATAAAAATAAATATCAAGCCTAAACTCAAAAATTAAAACATATATTTTACTTTAAAATGGTGTTTTACTGAAGTTAACGGTTTTTGTGCATACACTGTAGAGTGATTTTCAGCAAGATAGAATTGGCTTGATTTAATGATCAATTCTTCAATTTGAAATGAAAATAATCCGTCGTTAAATTCTTGAAGCCAATATTAGGCGACTGACATTTACCATTCTTGTTGGATTGTTTAAATAAAAACAAAATTGTACTTGTGCAACTTGAACTTAAGATATTTTATTCCAGTGTCCTTCTCGTGAAGAAGTCGATAGCTTAGAGTTTAGAGAACCCAATGAAGAGTCATAAGTTTTATTGATAGGATACAAGGTCAGTCGTAAAGCAGAGTAAAGCTTGTCTGAATTCAGAATTTTCCTTCTCTAGGTTGGTTGCCTTTCTCTTTTTCTCTAATATCTGAAAATCATATCTCTCTCTCTCTCTCTCTCTCTCTCTCTCTCTCCTCTCTCTCACACACACACACACACACACACACACCACACACATCTGACAACCATCTCTCTCTCTCTCTCTCTCTCTCTCTCTCTCTCTCTCTCTCTCTCTAACACACACACATCTGACAACCATCTCTCTCTCTCTCTCTCTCTCTCCTCCTCTCTCTTTCTCTCTCTAACACACACACATCTGACAATCTCTTTCTCTCTCTCTCTCTCTCTCTCTCTCTCTCATATCTGAATGCCATCTCTATCTTTCTCGTCTCTAATATCTGAAAATCTCTCTCTCTCTCTCTCTCTCTCTCTCTCTCTCTCTTCTCTCTCTCTCTCTCTCTAACACACATACACATATCTGAAAACCATCTCTCTCTGTCTCTGTCTGTCAGTCTGTCTGTCTGTCTCTCTCTCTCTCTCTCCTCTCTCTCTCTCCCCCCACACACACACACATATCTAAAAGCCATCTTTAATGAATTAACTTGATACCAGTCATGATTCATGTGTGCAAATGCAAAGATAGTTTTTTTCTTAGAGAACCATTTTTTTTTGTATCTCGTTCATAAATTCCTATCTTGCTTTCCTCATTAAATGATGATGGCTTGAAACTTTTGGTGGTAATTCAAAAAGTGACAAGAAGAACATTACTTACCAGCTTTAGGCTTTCTAACATAAAGAAATAAAAAAAAAAGGTTGTTTTTTTCTTTACTGGAAATTAATAGTTTGCTATGGTTTCTCCTAAAGCGACGCAAAATTTTCGAAATATTTGTTTTCTCTACTATTGATTGGTTTTACATAAAACTTGTCATGTGGAAAATCAATCTTTCACCCTAAACACAAAAAATCAACACCCATCTCACACACTAAAAAAATCAACCCCCACCCACCAAAAAAATAGACAAAATGAAAAAAATTAACTTTAAAAAAAGGGATGAAGCTGAGCCCAAATTGTTAAATTGCAAATGGCAATATATGACAATATGCATTGCTGTGCAAATACAATCTGGTACAAGCAAGTGTGTGTGTGTGTGTGTGTGTGTGTGTGTAACTGTATAGTTGGTTATATGAATAAGTAGTAAGTCCAGCCACATATAAGTATATATATATGTGTAGATTGGAGATAGTAGATCATTTGTGTATTCATGTGGATTATAGGTGTGTGCGTATACGTCTATGCGTGTGTATATATTTATATATGTGTATACATGTTTAGATAAGTGTATATGTGTAGTAGTAAAAATAAATTCTATAGAGGAGAAAGAAATAAAGATCAAAAAGTGTGATATGACCATTAGATAGAGACCGAAAGTCTGATTTGGGCAGGTTTGATGGTAGGCTAGAGGTGAAGATGGCCATAAATCTCATCAATGAGAGTGGTCCTCAAACAAGGGGCCTTCAAATCACGCGGAGATGAATGAAATCTCGGAGGACAAGAGTTGATAGCGAGAATTTTTGGAGGTGGTAAAATTTGAAAGTTAGTTGTTAGAGATCGCAGGAGTGAGTTAGTTCAGCTCCTGGGACCTGAAGAGTTAAGATCACCCTTAAACTTGGAGAGTAGAAGTCAACTTTAGCAGAAGTCTTTAAAGGAATAGGGAGGGGTTTTCCCCTCCTACACCTCATCTTTGTCATTTTAGGCTGTTCACCTGAATTTGTCTTGTCTTTGTTTTATCTTTGTTCACCTTTTCGGCGGGGGGCTCCCCAGGGTCGCTTTTAGCACAGAGTATCACAACGAGTGGAGGTCCTAAGTTAAGTATTGTTGACTTTTCTTGTTATAAGGTGTGTGCTAGATGCCTACTCTTATTTATAGACTCGGCGATAATCATGTGACCAACTTCTTGGCCAATCACTGGCAGTACTCTGCTGCTGATATTGTTATTTATACCGGCTGTTCTGGTCATACCTACGCATATTGCTTTGAAGCTTCGTGGACGACGAAACATAGGATTATATCACTGGACCTTTTGACACTACGTAGGATTCCATAACTCAGGACTTATTCACTTACCAAAGGATTCTATAGCGCAGGACTTACTTACTTACTTTAAGTCTTTTACAACTGGCCAAGGATGACGGTCAAAAACTTAACATCCTGGACTAAGCTCTTTGCATTTCACATGACGCTAATACCCTTGGGAAAGGTATGAATCCAATTCTCCCTCCAGGGCAGACCGGGCTCTTTAACCATGGATAGGTAACCAGTCTAGGAGAAGGAAAACTCTGAATTCAAACCTGTTAAACTCGGCTTAAGAACTTGACCTTGTGTAGCATCCTGCTCGTGCGGAGGGATTGGTAAATATATATGTGGATAATTCAATTATTTAAACGGATCAAAGGAGTCTATAGCTCAGGACTTACTTATTTTAAGTTCTTTTTTAACTGGCCAAGGATGGCGGTCAGAAACTTAACAGACGACACGGACTTAGCAGACGACACAGATGATCACGGCCAGCGAGATGATAAGTGCATCAAATTCAGAAGTAATGAACAGGTGGTGCAAATAACCCTCCGGACCGTCGAAGATTTTACAAATATAAGAATACGCTTTGTAAAACGGAATGTTCAGTGAGTGGTGTAATTTGACTGTTATCAGAGAAAAAAATGGTTGACTTCAAACTTTGTGAATCGTTTAGCTCAGTCGGTAGAGCCTTCGACTAGGAACCACAAGATTGCAGGTTCAATACCAACCCTCGCCAACTCAGTGTATGAGTAGCTGGGCGGTAAAGTAAGGAGCTGATAGTAGATATGGCGCTCCACCTCAGACGCTAAAATAATCTCTTGATCTAGCGCTAGTGAAAAGGGGATAGACTCCCTCGCTGTTTGGCTGATACCGATATTAGGCCGCCCAGACGACTTTACTTACTTTATAATATATATATATATATATATATATATATATATATATATATATATGCAAGGTGTTTCAAAAAAGTATCGATATTTTTTGTACTTTACGACGCACCTTATATTCTGAAAAAACTATGGGCACCTCACGTGGTGTAGTGGTTAGCAAGCTAGATTAGCAGACCATTGTTAGTGAGTTCGATTCTCACAGGGTGCCCCATACTTCTCAGCTTAGTAAATAACTATATTCTGAAAAAAATGAACGTTCCATCCCAACGAGTTTACTTTTCTACTTACCGATCAAAAAGCCTTGATTTTAGCGGCATGTCAACCTGTTTAGTTTTTATTTGTTTTGTTTGTTTGTTTTTGTTTGTTTTGTTTTTTGTTTTTTAATTTTTATCTTGTTAATGTGTTTATCTATCCCTTTTTTTATCCTACCCAGGCTCCCACAATTACTGGCACGGTGTTAGTTTTAACGTGACATTTTTTTTTTCCATTTTTATTTCCAGGTCTTCGTATTTACTCATTTTATTATACTCTTTTAACTGAAATGTTATTATCTGTTGGCACTGACATATCAATCAAAAGGTGAATTTTTCTTTTATAGTCCTTAACCAATATATATGGTTTATTGCTCTTTATTTTTCTATCAGTTTGGATAACAATGTCCTAAAGAATAGTAGTTTCTTTGGATTCTGTTATTGGTTCTGGTTGGGGTTAATAATAATAATAATATAATAATAATAATAATAATAATAATAATAATAATAATAATAATAATCTAATGTTGATTAAAAAAAGAGAAGGTATCAACTGGCGGACTTTGCGTTCCCAGCAGATCAGAAGGTGAAGTTGAAGGAAAATGAAAAGATGTATAAATACCTGGACTTTTTCACTCCTTTTAAGTTTTTGACATCAACGTTAGCTGATTGTATTTCACTGGAGTCTGAGTGACAACAAGTCTCCTCAGGTCTCCATGACTCTTCTGAGTATTCTAGCCAATTGCAGCAGTGCAGTAGTCTGGATGGTCTCAATTCTTCCTCTGATTTCCAGATCCTCCAGTCTTTTTTCAAGTTTATTGGGACCGTTCTAAGTGCACCAACTACAATTGGTATCAATTTCACTCTCATATTCCACAGCTTTTTCAGTTCTATATTATTATTATTATTATTATTATTATTATTATTATTATTATTATTATTATTATTATTATTATTATTATTATTACTAATATTTCTGTCAACAAAGCCTCTGAACATGCATCAGATCCACCCGTAATATTATTCCTGTAAATGACATTTACAGAAATAATATTGGTTCTCTTTGATTTCTGATTTGAGATATTTTGACATCGTCAGTCAGCGTTTTATCAAAAATAAATACCCCCCCCCGGCC
This sequence comes from Doryteuthis pealeii, assembly GCA_023376005.1. Taxonomy (NCBI): domain Eukaryota; kingdom Metazoa; phylum Mollusca; class Cephalopoda; order Myopsida; family Loliginidae; genus Doryteuthis; species Doryteuthis pealeii. The sequence continues at coordinate 6,736,960 of CM042156.1, forward strand.
GCCAGCAGGAAAGGGTCTTTATCTGCAATATTATACGTCATCGTTGGCCCTTGCACAAACCACACAAAAGACACAGATGTTGATGCAATCACTTACGTTGTTTATCTATCTAAAGAAAGAAGATCCGCAAAGACAGTGGAATTACTTATTGTTCTACTCTTTGCTAGAATAAAATAGAAACGTATCATCAAAGGTTGCATGCTTTCCAAATACAACATGCATTCACAACGAAGTATTTTCAGAAGCTGACTCTTTTAGTTCTAAGTAAATATTTAATGTAACACTTGGTCTATATTATAGCCCTTTGATACAAATGGAGAGGGTATCCCTGTAGCGGAGTGGCTAATGTTCTGAACTTCGACATCGTAGCCAGAACTTTTCCATTTCAATTGGACACATAGCCTAGTAGATAAAGGAGTTAAGACAGTTCTAAGTGACACTTATCTCTAGACTGCAGGTTCAATCCTGGTCAGGGGCAGCAGTGACATGGAATAATAATTAACACAGCTTAACGCCTCTACCCCAGCTATGGTTAGCGGAATGAGAACAGGATACCCTCGTGGACTGAATGAAGAGTTAGGTTCAAAATTCCGTGATGGCTCCCGATTACGACAAGAATGTTCCCGATACGACAAGTGGGTTCCCGAGTTCGAAAAGAAGGTTCCCGAGTTCCAGAAGGTTCCCGAGTCCGACAAGAAATACCTGAAGAATGCCGAAGCGTTGAACAGATAACAATGAAGATGAGGAAAATAGTCCGAATAATACAAATAATACAGAACTTTTCCATTTTATAAATTTACTATGAAGAGTATGATGAGTGTTCATGAATATGGTTTTTAGCACTATTCATTTCAGAAATATTTTGGCTTTGACATTAAATAACCCAGGAAGGTGTATATGCCATTAAATAAAGAAACTGAAATCAAACCTAACAAATATTGAAATAGATATTGTTGATTGTTTGATTTAAATTTACTTAAGTGCATAAAAAGATCTGCATCCGTCACTCCTAGTCATACTGGCATTACTTTTACATTATATTAACATTTGTTTTCATGAAAGATTATAATAACAAAAACATAAACACCTACACATACGCACTCAAATATAACGGTCTTCATTTTCTTCTGGGTGAGTCAAAAAGTAATGACATTTTCTTTATTCTGTGTGAAGTTTTTATAAATAAGGTCTACATTGAGACCCTAACGAGACTCAGAGCAAGAATCCGATGAGTAAGACCCAACTTGCCAATCGACAATTTTTTTCTTCTGCATGACAATTCTCGACCACACACAAGCATTAGGACAAGGGAAAATCACCTCATTCGGGTGGACATATATACCGCTTCCTCCATACTCACCAGATTTAGCGCCTTCAGACTATCATCTCTTCGACCCATGAAGAGGGTTTGAGAGGCAAACATTGTTCCAGTGACGAGGAAATGATATCTGTAGTGAAAAAGTGACTCAAAGAACAGTCAATAGAATTTTACAGGCCAGGGATACATGCTCTTATTCAAAGGTGGAACATTGTTATTGAGAGAAACGGTGACTATGTGGAGGAGTAGGGATATGAT
>CM042156.1:6748535-6756035 GCA_023376005.1 Doryteuthis pealeii
ACACGGCCTTTTGACAAACAGGCCATTAATTAACATTCGAAACAATCTTTCGATTAAAAAGTTGTCAACAAAAACAAAAATGATGTTGATGAATCCAAAAGTTCATTGACCTACGTGTAAGTGTGTATATGTATGTATGTTTGTGTGTGTGTTCGTGTGTAGTGTGTCTGTATGTGTGTCTGTGTGTGTACATGTGCCTGTCTTTCTATATGTGTGTGTGTGTCTCTGTGTGTCTGTGTTTATGGGTGTGTATATGTGTATGTGTGGGTGAGTGAGTGCACGAGTGTGTGTGTGCGTGTCTGTGTGCGTGTATTTCTGTAAGTGTGTGTCTGCGTGTATATGTGTATGCGTGTGTATATTTATGTCTGTGTATATGTGTATGTGTGTATTTATGTGTGTATATGTTTATGTGTTTGTGTGTGTTATAAAGTACATAACTTTTTAAAAATTCATCCACTCAAACATTGAATCAAAAGTTCATTGACCTGTGTGTGTGTGTGTGTGTGTGTGTGTGTGTGTTGTGTGTGTGTGTGTGTGTGTGTGTGTGCGTGCGTGCGTGTGTGTCTCTGTGTGTAGGTACATGTGTGCATGTGTCTATGTGTGTTTGGGTCTGTATCTCTGTGTGTGTCTGTGTGTGCGTCTGTGTGTGTATATCTATGTGTGTCTGTGTGTATATGTACGTGTCTGAGTATATGTGTGTGTATGTGTGTATGTGTGTATGTGTGTGTATGTGTGTGTTATAAAGTGGATGACTATTTAAAAATTCATCCACTTAAACATTTCAATCAATGGTGGCCAAAACTTTTGACCAGCGGCCAAACATTATAATCCAAGCGAATAAAAACGATAACTAAGAAATGCTAAATTGCGCCGAGTGTCAGCCATTTTGTCTAAATTTAACTGTCCTCCCCGCCAAATCCATACTCGCATTCATAAACTTAATCCCTGCCAACAACATGATATTTCAAAACATACAAAATAAACCCAAGAATAATCGGGTTCAGGAAAAACAAGTTTGAAAAAAATTACTTTTTTTTATTATGTTCGGATTAACCACAATAAACTGTTCAATATTTTTTGCTTTTAACTTTGAATTAAGATTAAATATAACTTTTATGACAAGTTTAGATGGTAAGAACATTATATATATATATATATATATATATATATATTATATATATATATATATATATATATTTAACATTTTTAGAAAAAACAAAAGATATATATATATATATATATATATAATATATGAGAAGTAAATACACAAACTATGTGTTTTGATATGGCTTTTTTAGCCGACAATTTTTGGGAGAATGTGTGCTTAATTGAAGTCGTACCTAATTTTGAAGGTTAATTAATTAATAATTAATTAATTAGGCGGGAATACCTATTCAAATGTTAGGCTAAACAAATCAAGAAAAATCAACCTCTGTATGTACATTTCGGCCTATTAGGTCTATTAGGCCTCATCAGCAGAGCCTCATCAGCCTCATTAGACCTCATCAGCAGAGCTATATATATATATATATATATATATATATATATATATATATATATATATGAATTTAACATTTTTAGAAAAAACAAAGATATATATATATATATATATATATATATATATATATATATATATATATATATATATATATATATATATATATATATGATATTGTTATGGAGTCAACATATGCTTCTTTGTCAGTATATCTGATTAGTATATATATATTATATATATATGTATGTATGTATGTATGTGTGTGTCTGTGTGTCTGTGTGTGTGTGTGTGTGTGTGTGTCCGTAGATGAGTTACCAAATAAGTTGGTATTAGTCTTATTCTGTATTGTATAAAAACATAAAATAGAAGGTAATAAATTATGTTCTGTACAATGTTTTTAATACTCGGAAAATTCGTACGCCGGGACACTTGGGATTTAATAGTATTTTTTACAATGATTGTAATCTAAATATTGTCTATTTACTTAGAAATATATTTGATTTTGTTCTGGACAGGATAAAATAAAGATATAATGTATTTACGTAACTTAATAAGAAGGTACTAGCAGGAGCTGGGAATATACACAGTATGATGATTTAATTATTACAACATTTGATATGTTTGCTTAAGAGCTATTGCTAAATAGTTCAATGTGTAAAAAGTATCATAATCTTGATTTAACTTTCTCTCACTCTTTTTTTTTTATCCTTCTTTCCTTCTTTTCATTATGTTCGATTGGAGCAAATAAGTGTTATCACTTCCACGCGCTCACCCCTCTCTCTCTGTCTTCCCCTACTCTCTTTATTTATTTATTCATTGATTATATTTTTGTTTAAGTAAGTAAAGTAAAGTCGTCGGAGCGGCCTAAAGTCGGTATCAGCCAATCAGCGAGGGAATCTATCCCCTTTTCACTAGCGCTAGACCAAGGAGATTGTTTTGGCATCTGAGGTGGAGCGCCACACCTACCACCAGCTCCTTACTTTACCGCACAGATCCCTGTGCTACTCATACGCTGAGTTGGCGAAGGGCGGAATCGAACTAGGAACCATGTGGTTTCTAGCCGAACGCTCTACCGACTGAGCTAACCCGGCCTATTTTTGTGTAGTACATCTTATTTCTTCCTTTTCTTTCTTTATGATAAAAACGGAATGGTCCATTATTTAGTTGAGATGACGACACTGATAAGAAATAGGAATTCGGTGATTAGGCGACACCAGATAATGAGGATTTACATTTTTGCATTTCATCTTGGACGATTTGGAAGGTCTCGTTTTATCTAGAAGTTGTTGCACGATAAATGAATTAAGGAACATGAGTATTAATATAAAGAAAGACGGCATGTTCGAAAGGAATAAAGGCGATATATGCAAGGTGATATATGTGAGGTAATCACTCGAGTACGAGTCGTGATCACGTGGCTTTGACAATGGAACGCAAGCACAAAGTGACCAATAAGCATCCAGAGGACATCATTTCCGCTCAGGCCCTTCTTTCCTGTGACCGGAAGTCATCAGATAAAATGAGATGGGGGTATGTGGGTGCGCATGCTCCTTGTTGGACTCGGACGATTGCAGCATGAATCTCATAATTTGTTCGACCACACTCTCTTCATTCTCTTCATTATAGACCCGAATACGGCAAGATCTCTCAACTGGAAACAACGTGAATAGACTATCATCTTCATCTCGGTTAGCTCAGTCGGTAGAGCGTTCGGCTAGAAACCACAAGATCCTAGTTCGATACCGGCCCTCGCCAACTCAGCGTATGAGTAGCACATGGATATGTGCGGTAAAGTAAGGAGCTGGTGGTAGGTGCGGCGTTCCACATCAGATGCAAAAACAATCTCTTTGGTTTAGCGCTAGGGAAAAGGGGATAGATTCTCTCGCTGATTGGCTGATATCAACTTTAGGCCACCCCGACGACTTTACTTTTTTTTACTCCGACCGTACCCTGGTCGTTGGGTTATATCCTAATATACATACATGTTGATTAAAATGCAGTTATAAAAATTTAATTTTCATTAACTTTAGTAACCACGAGTATGACCTGTGGATATACCACAGTATGATGATTTAATTATTACAACGTTTGATATGTTTATTTAAGTGCTATTGTAAATAGTTCAATATGTAAAAAGTATAATAATCTACATTTAACTCTCTCTCTCTCTCTCTCTCTCTCTCTCTCTCTCTCTCTCTCTCTCTCTCTCTCTCTCTCTCTCTCTCTCTCTAAGTAAGAAACATATACAACGTGGAGGTAATCAATATATACATAAAGAGGGGAAAGTGACAGACAGAATGTTAAGTAAGAAACGGGTCAGTTTTTTTTACTTTATTGCAAATTAGGACTTATTAGAACCAATCAAAATGGATCTTTTTTCAAACATAACTGAATCCTAAAACTAAGGAATAATTTAGTATAACTTTCGTGTCATTAAACTAAACAGCAAAAAGTATTTAAGAGATAAACATTGATTCGCTCATCTTTTGTATAATAATAGATTTACTTGTTTTACGCAATAGATGAGGAGGGTTATTTATTGGGTCATGTTGTCCGATCACGTGATTTTGAAAGTATTCTTAATCTTTTAAGCTGACATGTGACTGGTTGTTTATTTTCTGGTCTTACCCTGCTATATTTTTCAGTTATAAGTTTAGTCGCGTACATCTGTTTTTTCAATGACGCGCGGTTTTCATGTTTACTATGTACTATCTCCGTCGTTGTGCCACTGCGATCAACATGAGACGTTCATTTTTCAGGTTGTAAACACAAAAACTTTTTATTTGTCCAAATTTCTATCGAACAAATCTGATACTACTTTGCTATTTTTACCTACAAATTTGACATTCATTTTTATGTTGTGAACATTACAGATTTTCTTCATTTATCCAAATTTTTTATTCTACTGACAAAATAACCTCAGAATAAATTTCTTTGTTATTTGTTAAATATATACCTTGTGTTTGTTATTTCTCCGTATTTTCTGCCTAAACTGTGTCTTGTTATTTCATCGTCATTTTGAATATTATTTGTGAAGTGGGAACACGCAACATCGGTCTCTACAAATTATATTTTTAAATGTATTGACCGTTTTTTTATTTCCTTCAGTTTTCATCAACTAAACTATTATCAGATTTACTGAGACTTGTCAATATAAATGACATTTTTGCCCTTCCTGAAAGAAAGAAAATTATACCAAAAAATATAACAAAACTTGAACTTTACCCTATAAACTTATCCCTTAAAGTGATTTCCAATCCACTTAGCAACAAACAACTGCTAACAACCGACTGTCAAAATCAAGAAAAATCATTGTAAAAGACATAACAATGAATTTGCCCTTCCCTCACTGTTGGATTATTTTGGGATATAAGGTGTGCTACAATACGCCACTTAAATTTATAGACTAAGCGAGGTCACGTGGTTTAAACCTCAGCTAATCAACAGCCCGAATGCGTGGCTGGTTGACTACTTAAACACTGATACTGAGAGACGTCCATTTGCAATCATTGACGAAGGACTTGCAAGGCTAAGGAGCACCAAGGAACAACCAAAGGATTCTTTACCAAGGATTTCCGGTGGACAAACTCTCTTGATTGGAGCGTAAAGGATGACCTATAAAATCGTACACTCACAACCTACCGCTTGGCATAAAATAACCCCGGATGGGTTCATATGCTGTTAAAATCAATCAATCAATCTGAGACTTGTGATTCGTAAAAGTATAAATTTGCTGTTCAAAAACTAGTACAAAAAAGTACAAAAGAGATGCTATTTCTCTGAAAGTTTTAGATGAGGCTTTATGATTAGTATTATTTGTATTATTCAGACTATTGTCCTCATCTTCATTGTTATCTGTACAACGTTTCGGTCGATGTGCCCTCCGGCCTTCTTCAGGTATTCTTGTCGTACTCTGGAACCTTCTCGGACTCGGGAACCTTCTTGTTGTAATAGGGAGCCATCACGGAACTTTGAACTTAACCCTTTATTCAGTTAACGGGGGTATCCTGGGGCTTAGGTTCAAAGTTTGTGATGGCTCCCGGTAACGAAAAAAGGTTCCCGAGTCCAAGAAGGTTCCAGAGTCCGATAAGAAATACCTAAAGAAGGCCGGAGGGTACATTGACCGAAACGATGTACAAATAACAATGAAGATGAGGACAATAGTCCGAATAATACAAATAATACTAAAAGAGATGCTGTTCTGCCTTCATCAAAAGTAACCCTTCTTTCCTCACATACATATCGTCTCCATTTAGCCCATCCCCCGTCCTGCCTTCGTCGAAATGTAACCCCTCTCTCTTTTCTCTCAACACCATCTCGGCAGGGTTAGGGTTAAGGTTAGACCATAAACTCTGACATGGGTCTTCAAAAAGGCATTCTACATTCTCTTTATCTCTTTTTATCCGTTACTCGAAAGACATTGAACTTTCTATACTTTTTTTATTATTATTTCTTAAATGTACGTATTTTTCTTCCAAGTCTTATGATGTGGCCTTTTGCTAGCATGCAGCTGACTGTAAAGGAGTTGCTTCAGTATTTTAACATCACTCATATGCAAAATATGACCTCAGGGTTCCCACTCGTTTTAGGAAATCAGTTTCCAGGACATTTTTAAAAAATTTTCCAGGACAGCACTCATTTGCGACAATTTCGTAATTTACTATTACGCCTAATATTGACACATTAAGCCAATTTTATTCTTACTTTTTTATGATGCAGGGTTAATGAAGTATCCTTGAAGAATAATTAAAGTTCCAATTACCGTCGAACTGGGAAGACAAGGTAACAAACGGTTGTAACTGAAATACAAACCTGAATGTCACAAAGTCTACTGCAGAATGACAGGATATAAATAAGACTCCACAATGTCATTCAAATCAAGCAGTCAAGCAGTCAATCAGAACTCAAGGAATGGAATGACCCAAATCACCCAAATTCATGAATGGGTCATTCTTGATTTCTATATATACCAACTTGGAGACTGCTTAAGTTGTATTTAGTTAGCTGCTGTTATTCAAACCAACAGTAGACTTACTGACTTCAATATGGCGCTTAACTTTTACGGTATATTTACTGTGTCCAGTTTTGTCTTTTATTTCATTTTTCTTTTTTTCGTTGTTTTACGTTCTTTCGCTGCAGTTTGGTTAAATTACTGCATTATTCCTTCGCACGAGTGAGAAGGCAGAATAGATTAAATTAAATGTTGAAATGTTAAATCTGGAAAGGTTGAAATGTTTTTGCAGATGATATACTCTGCGTATTTATCTTGATATGTTTTGATCCTGTTAACTGGTCGCCACGTGATCTGGATCAAATGGGAGATGCAGTTTGGTTGTCGGCTCTTAACCTTTGTGGAAGCAGCGTGGCTAAATGTGATGCATTATTTGGCCGAGACCTACGTAAAGGAGGCCGGCTCACTGAAATGTGACGTCACGAAATGTAGTCCATGTGGTTAGCCGTGAACTTAGTAAAGATTGCGTTAAAGTACTGTGGTTATATCAGTGCTGCTCTATGGCTGCACTACTTGGACCCTAACAAGGCGCCTTGAGAATAAGTTGGATGGGAGCTGCACAAGAATGCTGTGTGCAGTCTTGAACAAATCGTGGAAGTAGCACTCCACCAGGAAATAGCTTTATGGCCACCTGCCCCCCCCCCATCTCACAAACCATTCGGGATAGACGGACAAGGCATGCAGGGCATGGCTAGAGAAGCAAGGACGAGCTCATAAGCGACGTTCTCCTGTGGAAGCCAACACACGGACATGTTAGTGTGGGCCGCCCATCAACGACATTACATTGACCAGCTATGCAAAGATGCTGGATGCTGCGCAGAGGACCTCCCTGGGAAAATGAATGATAGGGAAGGTTGGCGAGAGATTGTCATGGATATCCGTGCTAATTGCGTGACATGATGATGATGATGAGGATGATGAAATTAACTTTTAACATCACTTTACGATTCATTAGAATTTAAAGATTGAAAAACAAAGTACAAAAATTGAT
>CM042156.1:6761035-6773535 GCA_023376005.1 Doryteuthis pealeii
GGGCCGATTCTCTGTCTCCCAGTGTCGGCATTGAGATTCAAATAAATCTAAGACGTCTCGATATTATAGTTGTATATAATAACATACAGTCAGCGTATTCTAATCCCCACCGACAGGGTTTTCAATTTTCCCAAGGTTACATTATCAAACCATTGAATTTCATTTCAGTGATATTCTTGAGCTGAACGTTTGACCTGTTTATTTCCAGTTCAATTGTTCACTTTTCTGGGTGTAAGGTTGACCTCAGTCCAGTGTGATGTGCCAATATCCTGAACAAGTCATCTGTAAAATTAATTTGAACCTCAGGTTTAAAGTTCCGGCCTTAACCATTGAGATTCTCTTCTAGTAAAAGATTTTGTAACAAACACCTCCGTTCGATCACTCTCTGCACGATCAACAATATTAGAGATTTATCAACCCCCCCACCCTTCCTTACACATACAGGGGGTGACATGAGTTTATGTGACATCAACTTTATTACGGGGGCCCTCCCGGTGTTACGAATTTAGCTTATTTGAGCATGTGTGTAATCAGAACATGAGTAAAAAATCAGCTGGCTAGTTGGTTGGATTTTACGGCATGTAAACCCTTATTGGGTTATTTTATGCCAAATACATTTTGTCTTATTCATTCTTAATGGTATTCAATTTTTTCTCAATCTCAGTTTTTTAAACACGTTTTTAACTCATTTTTCTATTTAACCCATAGAGGGGACCCTAACAGGTACTACCACTCCGGGTCAGAGTGGACCTGGGAGCAATGTTGATGAAGGGGTGACCCCCAGAACTGTCTTTTTGAATATTCAAGTTTTTAAACACGTTTTTTAACTCATTTTATTTTATCTATTTAATCCATACAGACCCAGACGACAGGGCGGGCTCTTATAGATACACAAAGATTCCAAATTGATGAAGGTAACTACCTCGTACGCAAATTATGCAATTAACACACTTTAGAGGATGCTCACTTCATAATAAATCGTCGGGGTGGCCTAAAGTCGGTGTCAGTCAAACAGCAAGGGAGTCTATCTCTTTTTCACTGGAACTAGACCAAGGAGATTGTTTAGGCGTCTGAGATGGAGCGCCACACCTACATAAGCTCCTTACTTTATGTTGTACCGGCCGTTCCTACAGTGGAGAACATGCACCGGTTCTCACTATAAATAGTGAGACACCGAGTGGAAAGGAGGACTGTTCCTGTTAACGACAAGCTAGTCGTACATGTACCATTAATTGTAAATACACTTGTCTTATTTTACCCCATCTCGACTTGACTTCTTTTTACTGTTGGGACTAACATCACAACACTTTACTACACATACCCCTGTGCTACTCAAATGCTGAGTTGGCGATGGCCGGTATCTAACCGAGAACCTTATAGTTCCTCGGTGGGCGCTCTATTACTATAGTGGCAAAAATTGTCCAGGACTGTTTGCCTAATCAAAGTTAAAGAACCCATTTTGTCCAACATTTTCCCCGTAGGATGTTTAAAAGTTATTTGTATTCGATAGTGGGTTGACATGTTGTTGTAGAGTAGCTAGCACCCCTTGAACACTCTACCAGATGGACTGGCTCATAGCCATAAAATAGCCTACGATTAAAATATATTAATTAGCTGAATAATATTCAGACTGACTTTACTGCATTGGCTATACCGAACTGACCCTCCTCTTTAGTGTAAGTTTTGTCTTGTTAATTGTTTGTACTTATTTGTTCTATGTTTGTATGTATCCGTTTAGCACCGGATGCTGGTGCTTAATAAATGTGTTAAGCACACCATTCATCTGTGTATCTTTTTACCTCGCGATACAACACGTGGAATAAAAAAGATTAACTTGAGCTGTGAATAACCCTTGATGAGTTGACACGACATAAAACCAACCAATAAAACCTGCAATGCTCTAGTCGTGGATTCGCAAACTGGAGCCATACGTACCCTGGTGGCTCTGTCATATTTGAGTAAAGAAAAATGCAATCATAACAGCTTTAGGGGTTACACAAGTCATTTAGAAGTAAGAGGGGGTCACCAGCAAAAAATGGTTGAGAACCAGTACACTGTTAGTATGATACAATTTAAACTCTTTGCCTACCAAATTTCCTTTACGGCTGTACCAAATTATTCCAGTCGACTGGCTCCTTATTTGGCAGGGGTGTTCACGAAGTGTCTTTTCAGTGTAAACAAGAGGTGGGAGAACCGCTGTGAGCGGTTTAAAGTAAACAATGAGTTAAATAACCCACCACGGTTGATATGCCATTAACTCTTTGCCTACCAAATTTCCCCCACGACTGTACCAAATTTTCTTGGTAGATTTATGATGAAATATTTCAAAGTTGACTATCTATTCATATTGGAACTTATTCGATTCAAATAAAGTCCCAGCAAAAGATAACAGGGCTATTCACATATTTGATTTTTCCGTGTAAACAAGTGATGCATGTAAGAGCCGCTGCCAGCGGTTTAAAATAAGCAAGGAGTTAAAAAACGAAACCAAGCCAAACCGACTGCACCTCTGCAGAGAGGTAAAATCCCCCTAATGGGACCACCTTTTGGACGTGACTGGCGACCCGTGATGCTTAAGGACGGATTCCTGGTGGCTGTGCAGTCCATGATATGGAGTACTCCACCTTGGTCCTTACTTAGGCTAAACAGACGGCCCTCTCCATTCAATCGGTGGTCACATCGATCCCTAGTACCTATATGATTGTCCCAGCCCTATTGCCCTTATGGCAAGCCCCAACCTTTTTTTACCATATATGTGTCAAAAAGTAGTCGCTGAGGATATGACGTTAAACTGCATCTTATGGTGAAGTTCCAATTCTAGAACTCTGGGAAATGTGGAGTACCCCTCCATCACCATTACTCCAGGGTACACTCTGACTCCGGAGTTGTAGTACCTGTTAGGGTCCCATCTATGGGTTGAATAGAAAAAATGAGTTTTGAAAAAATGTGTTTAAAAAATTGAGTTTAAAAAAATTGTGTACCCATCAAGAATGAATAAAACAAAACGTCCTCGGCCTAAAATAATCCATCAAGGGTTGACATGCCGTAAAATCCAACCAACCAATTTATGCTCTGTCGATTGACTCGCTACTTTAGCACTTGTTGACCGTTGCGACTCTATTAAAAGGATTTATTTTCAGCCGGGAATTATTCCCCGCACCGGCAACTCTCGACAGAAACCTTTTACACATCCCCAATTTTCTGCAAATGATGGCTCACCTATCTTTCTTTTGTGGACATACTGCTGCTGCTGCTGCTGCTGCTGCTGCTGCTGATGATGATGATGATGATGATGATGATATAAACTCATTTATTCACTTCACACCTGTCCTTCATCCTGCTTGCCTCCAAGTATTTCTCATTAGGTGCTCATGATTGAAGGAGCCCATCCATACACCTGGTCTCATTTATCTCACCGCACAGGTAAATAGATTTCTGGCCACTTAAATGTACCAGTTCGAAATTATATCATTATTCATCTGTTTGCGTCTTTTAATGTCTTATCGGAAATTGCACCGTTAACAAGCTTGTTAACAAAGCGAGAGATATCTTAACCACAAACCAAGGTCTACTAATAGAATAAAGAAAGCTCTACTTCGTTTAATACACAAACTTTAGATTAGTTTTAATTTACTAAGATTTGTTTATTTGCTTTAACTATTTGGCTATCAAGTTTCCCCATTTGCTGTACTAAATGTTCTTGGTATTTTCCCTGTTCGATGGGATATTTCAAAGTTCACTATCTTTTCGCCTCAGAATTCATTTTATTCAAATAAAGTCTTATTAATATTGTTCGACAATTCTCGACCACACACAAGCATCAGCATAAGGGAGAAAATCGCCACATTCGGATGGACAAATTTACTGCATCCTCCATACTCACCAGATTTAGTGCCTATACCGTCCCATGAAAGAGGGTTTGAGAGGCAAACACTATTCCAGTGGCGAGGAAGTGAAATCTGTAGTGAAGAAGTGGCTCAAAGAACAGTCAGCAGAATCTTACGGGGCAGGGATACAAGCTCTCATTCAAAAATGGAACATGGCTATTGAGAGAAACAGTGACTTTGTGAAGAAGTAGGGATGTGATCCACAGAGGACCAGTTTCATTTTGATGTATGATACATATTCCTGTGTTCGTAATTATTCCTGTCCTAAACAAAATGGCATTACTTTTTTACTCACCCTTGTATATGGGTATTATCGCTGAAATGCAAACAGTCTCGTTCAGGATTTGAAACTGTCTCGCCATGTCCATTTGCCACGACGGTAACCATTACACGATGCGCCTTATAGGGTGTCGCTGCATGGCATTCGAGAAACCTACCGAGTTCTGATTTCAGATTGAGATTACAAGATACGATTCGTAGCTTAATCCTCTCGGCTTCCTTTTCTTATATCTGTTAGATGAGACTTACTAATAATCAGAAGAAAAATATAATCAAAATGATGCTATCTCCTCGGTTACGGGCCATAAACGCCAAGCTAATTGAATATCATGAATGCTAATCGACTTGGCGTCTATAGTGAAAAGTTGTAAGAAATCGAGTGATGGGGGGTGAAGGGGGGGGTATTCTATCACGATTTAAAATTGTTTATCTTCATTCATTCCAGTATTTCGTTTCATTCATCATCATCATCATCGTTGCGCTAGTAGCATGGATATTCATGACAATCTCTCGCCAACCGTCCCTATTATTCATTGCCATCGGGAGGTCCTCAGCGCAGCATCCATTACCCGTGCAGAGGTGGTCAAAGTGGGTCTTGGGGGGGCATACTGGTGTGCCATGTGCTGGCTTTCCATAGGAGAACGTCACTTATGGGTTCGTCCCTGCTTCTCTTGCAGTGCCCATCATGTCTTGTTGGTCTCACTTAGATGGTCTGTGTAATAGGGGGTAAGTGGCCGTCCGGCTGCTTTCTGTGGGGGTGTTGTTTCCACAATCTGGTTAATATAAAAATATAAGGATGAAAAAAATCGCTTTAAAATTAAAAGCAAAAAACCCAGATTGACTCACTGTGAATGTTCAACAAATATCAATGGACAATAATAGCATATCAATAAAATCTTAAATCAAAATATAAATTATCATTTTTTTATTTTATTAGATGGATTACGTCCGGGAACGTGGCACATTCGTATATACATGGCATACATGAGGCATTATAAACTCAGAAGGAGAAACATGGCTGATCCACAGTCATAATTTGAGAGACATGATCTCTATGCCAAGATAATTGGCTACACTAGATTTTTGGCGTATGTAAATTTCCCTGAGATCAGCCACACAATAAAAGAAAGCACGAGCGACAAAATAACAAGGTGTTTTTGAAATCAGTATTGCAAGATCCGTAAAAGACTGCTGTACAATTGTTGCGGATTGTTGTAGTGTTCGAAGTGACAAGCTAATTGGCTGGAGAGGGCCTCTTCGACCGCCCGTCTAGCCAAAGTAAAGGACTAAGTGGAGTGTTGCATGTCATGGAGCTGCTTTGACCGCAGAATTCCGTCCTTAAATATCTCGATTTATTACACCGACTGCATCATGTTGGCTGTGGGTGGCGATCCTGTGATGGATGGAATCCTGGTGACTGAGCAGTTTATGACATGCAACCCTCCATTTAAGCCCTTTCCCCTCAGGGGGCTCCCCCCCCCCCCAGGCAATACCTGCCCCCTTGGGGGCAAGGCTGGGTTTATTGTCCAGCGCCTGAGGCGCCCCCCTTGTAGGGGAATGCCGACGGGATCGACGCAATTTTTTCCACTAACCACCCATAAGCTTCGGGTTGTGGGTGGGCCCACATAAAATGTCCTTGTGTCAAGCCCTCATAAGTGGGATGAGCGGCAAATACACCTCCACTTAAGCCCTTACATGAGCTAGACGGGCGACGGGAGTGCTCACCTCCGATCAATCGGTTGACCATATCCAGCCCTAGCATCTATATGATTATCCCGACCCTATTCTTCTTATGGCAACCCCTAACCCTTTTTATTATATGTGCTAGAACGTGGTGACTGAGGGTCTTATTGTCATGGGTATGATGTTAAACTGCATCTAAGTGTGAATTTCCAATTTTGGCGCTCTAAGAAGTCTAGAGTGCCCCTTTATCACCATTACTCCCAGGTTCACTTTTTCCCGGGGTGGTAGTACCTGTTAGGGTCACATCTATGTGTTAAATAGAAAATAAATGAGTTTAGAAATGTGTTTAAAAAATTGAATTAAAATAAGATGTTGAATACCCATCAAGAATGAATAAAACAAAATATATTCGGCATAAAATAACCCAACTATGGTTGACATGCCGTAAAATCCATAAACAACTAACCAACCTATCTAATCCGTCCTTGATATTCCACTTGTTCCTTATACAAAAGGGAGTAATTTCCTACCACCAGATTTACTTATATCACCAACAGTTATGTTCACTTGATAACAGTGTTACATAATTCATGGATAGTCAATGAATTCTGTACGTACGGTAGTAAGAATTTTTTGAATCGGGTTCTTTAGATTCAAAATCGGAGGGAATTAAGTGGGAATTTCCACAACCGTTAGGGTTATGATTGATTAATGATGACCTCGACTTGACCCCTCCGGATGCGCGCGATTGCAGACATGAGAGGTTTTAGATTAAATGCGACTAGTCACTTGCTGAAAGGAGATGTTGTCGGCTCTCGAGATGTTGCTCTCGATCCGTGCAGAATCATGGGCTGTGGTTGTTGAAATATAAGATGTAAGAAAAACAACTAAGTTTTGTTGATTCAATTAAACAAGAAATGACCAGCCCGAAGAAACCAACACGAAGAAGCAACCCTCAGGATCAGCCCGAGAAATAAGCCCTGAAGAATATGGCGGCTGAAGTAGCAGCAGTAGAAGTAGAGGATAATAAGTAAGCAGCCTCATCTATCATCTCTACTCACTCTGCCTTCTCCCTTCCCATATATACTTTCGAGTAAAGGGGCATATAACACCAGCTGGTTATAACTGCAATCAAAATATTGAGAGTGAGTGACAGTTTTGTCGGATTATTGTTGTATATAAGGTGTGCTACAATGCACCACTTAAATTTAAAAACTAGCCGAGGTTATGTGGTTTATTCCTCTGCCAATCAACAGCCATAATGCGTGGCTGGTTGACTACTTAAACACTGATACTGTAAGACGTCCATTTGAAATCATTGACGAAGGACTTGCAATACTGAGGAGCACCAAGGAACAACCAAAGGATTTTTTACCAAGGATTTCCGCTGGACAGGCGCTCTTGCTTGAAGCCCAAAGGATGGTCCATAAAATCGTAACAAGTTCATTGTGATTCATTGTGATTTTTAAACGTTTTTTTTTTCAAATGTTGCAGTCCTCAGTAAAGATATCTACTCATTTCTCACTGCACAACGTCAAGCAACCTTTGGCTTTAAATACACCGACTGCACATCTACAGAGGGGTAATACCCCCACCAGTGGGGCTATCTGTAAGCCGAGGGTGACGACCCGTGATGCTTAAGGATGGAACCCTGGTATCTGAGCAGTCAATTGCATACAAAACTCCACTTTGACCTTTACTAGACGGGCAGTTATGTCAAGCCCTAGGACCTATATGATTTTTCCGGTCCTATTACCCTTATAGCAAGTCCCTGACCCTTTTTATGTGCCAGAAGGCGGTGGCTAAGGGTCTCAATCCCCTGGGTAGGACGTTAAACTGCATCTCGTGGTGGTTCCAATTCTGGAGCCTGGGGAGTGTGGAGTACCTCTTCATCGCCATTACTCCCAGGTCCATATTCACCCGGGGTAATACTAGTTGTTAAGGTGCTATCTATGGCTTAAATTTAAAAAAAAGGAATTTCTAAATGTGTTTTAAAAAATTTTTAAATAATTGAATACCCAACAAGTATGAATAAAACCAAATGTGTTTAGCATAAAATAACCCAACAAGAGTTGACATGCCGTAAAATCCAACCAACAACTTAATCAAATGACTAACATGTGACATTGTAGTAAGCGAGTTAAACTCCATTTGCGTTTCTTTTCCGAGTAATACAATTGGGAAAGGTATGTAAACCTCCTCATCTCCTCAGCTATGGGTTAAATATACTAGTACTGTTCCTCTACAAGGGACGCCTTTGTCTTTAACTCTTTGCCTACTAAATTTCTCCCACAGCTCTTGAAAGTAAAAATAGATAAAAAATGAGTTTTTAAAAATGTGCTTAAGATTGAGTTAAATCATTGAATACGCAGCAAGTGTTCTATACTTACTTAATGGAAGCGCGTGTTAACGGTTAAAGTCATGGGAAATACAACTCGTCGCCCGAGTTCAATTCATGGATGTGGTAATTGCATTTCACTTAGCGCTAATAGCCTTGGGAAAGGTATGAATCCTACTCTCCCTCTAGCTATGGATAAATAGCAGAGCAAACTGGGCTCTTTAACCTTGATTAGGCAACCGATCTAGGAGAAGGAAAACTGAATTCAAACCTGTTGAACTCCGCTTAAGAAATTACCCCCGTGTCACATCCTGCTCGTGTGGAGGGGTTGGTAAATATATATATATATATATATATATATATATATATACTCACTTAATATTGAGTGTATAATTGGCGAGAGAGAGGCAGACGAGGGAGAGAGGATGAGCTAAGGGTTCTTACTTGTTAATTCGGTCGCCATATTCTTCGGGCTGACTTCTCGGGCTGATCTAGTGGGTTGTTTCTCGGCTGGTTCGTTCTTTTTTCCGGTTGGTCATTTCTTGTTTAATTGAATCAACAAAACTTTGTTGTTTTTCTATATAATTTTATTAGCAACAACCCCAGCCCATGATTCCGCGGCGGATCGAGAAGCGACATCTCGAGAGCCGACGACAACGTGTGCTCTCAGCGAAAATCTAGTCGCAAATAAACTAGATTGTCTCACGCCTGTAATGGCGCCTTCCGGAGGGATTAAGTCAGGGCATCACAAATCAATCATAACCCTGACGATTATGGAAATTTCCCACTTAATTCCCTCCGATTCTGAATCTAACGAACTCTGATTCAAAAATATTCTTACTACAGTACGCATATAATTCATAAGCTACCTATGAATTATGTAACACAAGATTGAATAAAACAAAATGTCCTCAGCATAAGATAATCCAAGGGTTGACATGCCATAAAATCCATCCAACCAAACCAGATATTATACTTTCATAGAAGAGACAAACTTTCTTACGAGAAGTGGGATGTCTAGTTGAGACATGTGTATGAATGAGATAATAATTAAGAGGTAAGATTCATGTTAGTTCAATTCATATGCATACAAATATAGTTATTACTCGCCATGTATTTCTTGAATGGATGTCGGCTTTTGTATAGAGTTGTTCATAAATTGCTTGTGATGTTTAACACGTGTGGTCGCCCGTTAGTTTAGTTTATATGACTAAATCACAACGTCTACATTACTGATTGTTATTATATATCTATCTCGGTCTGTTCATCTTTATCTATCTGTCTATGTCGGTCTGTGAATATCTATCTATCTCACTTCTGTCTGTCTGTCTGTCTGTCTGTCTGTCTCTCTCTCTCTCTCTCTCTCTCTCTCTCTCTCTCTCTCTCTCTCATACAACACACTTCGGCATAAACGGCCCCAATTGGTTGACATGCCGTAAAATCCAACCAACCAACCAACCAACCAACCAGCTATTGTCGGTGGACCAGTCGAAAAGATAGACAAAAACTTGGACCAAGCCAGAGAACTGAAAGAACTGTTGACCATGAAGTTAAAAGTCGTACCAATTGTAATTGGTGCCCTTGGAACTCAAAGGAGACCATCCAAACAACAGCATTGTTGAGATCGGCTACAATACCGAGAAGAGTCCTGGAGACCTGCGGAGATTTGCTGTCACTCAACGCCCAGTGACAGACCACCAGTTAAAACTGGCGTAAAATACTTGCAAGGGGGGAAATAATAATATAATAATAATAATAATAATAATAATAATAATAATGCCATAAGAACTAATTATATCAAAGCAGAAAATGATTAAAAAAACAACAAAACAGCAAATACAGAGTGTGTAATGACAGAGATGAGACAATAAACCATGTATTAAGCGAATGCAGCAAACTAGCACACCGAGAATACAAAGCTAGGCACAGCTGGGTTGGAAAGGTGATCCAATGAGAATTATAAAAAAAACTAAATTTTGACGATTCGATAAAATGGTATATGCATAAACCAGAATCTGTTCTTGAGAATGAAACGCAAAAAAGTCTCTGGGACATTGAAATAAAGACGGATCACCTTATCCCATCCAGGAGACCGGACCTAGTACTGATTAACAAAAAAAGGAGAATTTGTTAACTGGTAGATTTTGCAGTTCCAGCAGATCACAGGGTGAAGATGAAATAAAACTAAAATATAGACAAATACCTAGACCCCGGAAGAGAATTGAATAAATAGTGGAATATGATGGTGAAGGTGTTACGATTTTTGTAGCCATTTTTAGGCTTCAAGTGAGAGCACTTTACAATCGATATCCCTTGTGTTAAGCAAAGTGCGACATTTAATGAAGAAACCTTTGGTTGTTCCTTGGTGTCCCTTAGTGTTGGGTATGATCCTTTGGTTGTTCCTTAGTGTTGGGTAAAATCCTGGCGTTGAACAAAGTCCTTGGTTGCAGGTCCGTTCGTCAATGTCGAATAACGTGCAAATGAATGGCTTTTAATATCGGCTATTAAATAGTTAACCAACGACGTATTTGAGCTGTTGATTGGCCGAGTTTAATCCACGTGACCACGCCGAGTCTATAAGTTTAAGTGGTGTATTCCAGCATGCCTTATATCACCAAAACATTCCAACACAAGGTGATACCAATAGTAATTGGGGCATTAGGAACGGTCCCCAAAAGCTTAGAAAAAAATATGAGGAACAATAAGTCAAAGGAAGAATTGAGACCATCCAGCATTGTTGAAATCAGCTAGAATACTCAGTAGAATCCTGGAGACCGTAAGAGACTTGTTGTCACTCAAACTCCAATGAAAGACCATCATCTAACGCTGGTGAGAAAAACTACATAATAACCCAGTGAATAAAGGGGTGAACTGAGCTATCTGGCAAGGAAGAAGTGACTGAGATCCCAAAACTTGATGATGCGAGGGAGAAAAGAGGAAAGAGAAGTTGGATAAACGAGGGGGGGAGAGAAGCTGGGAGAAGCGAGTATTTTTGATGATACTTCTAAATATTGATCGTTGAGCTTTTTACTCGATCTGTCCAGGTTACGTGTTCCAGATCTTCACATTATTAATAGCGACGCCCAAGTCCCAAGATGCTTCGTGCATGGTCGAGTGCATCCATTACGAGTGAGATCAGTAGAACGTAAAATGGATTGACAAGGGTGGTGCCAGTAGTTTTAGGAGCTCTCGGAAATAAAAAGATTTCGATAGTTTTATTTATTTTTATGTTTATTTCATTTTGTTGTTTGATTGTTTGTTTGTTGTTTTGGTTTTTTAAGGTTAGGGCTGTCATGGACAAATCTGGATTTGCCAGCACTTGAACCAAGTGAAGTGAAGAAAAAAATAAATAAAACACAAAATATAATAAAAGGGTATCATGCAAAACTTTAAGAAGTTTATTAGATTTCGGATCCCGAAAGCGCACTTTAGATCAAGGTCATGAGTTATATAGAGTACCCAATGAGGAACGAACTCACTATCAACGGATTGCAAGATTAACAAGTTAATAATTTCCGTACAAGGGCTCTATCGCACACTATACACATCTTGCATTGTATCTTACGCACAGGGCAGTATATTAGAGTACACCGGCATACCCGTGGTTGCACACAGGTGTACTTATTTTCTTTACTTCGGCTAGCAAAAATATGCACCCTCCGGGCTCAAGTACTTAAGTTTCAATATAATTAAATATTATACTGAATTAGAAAGACTAGTGAAATTAAATACGAACACAAAAAAATACATTTTTATCTTTACTTTATTCTAATTGTTTTCAATATAAAATCATTCATAGGGAGGATTTGATAAGCACAGATTGAGAATTATATGTGTCTCATTTCAGGCCGCTCGAACTCATCTATTTTCTATCTCTATTTTCCTAGGTTCGTCTAGTCATGTGACTCCTTAGATCAATCGCGGCCATGGATTCAAATGACTCCTAGGCGAAGCCTTGCCACTCAAACTCTGTCACACAGTATTTTCCTCATGTTTAACCATTATCTGTTGGACTATCTGGTGGTATAAGATGTACGCAAAATCGTCACTTCTATTTATGAACTTTCCCCAACAACAGTAGGCACTTCCAATAAAATTAGCCAATGAGTAACGACGACAGAAAGCATTTAAGATTGTTTTCAACAGTCCTCAAATCAATTACTGATTGAACTTTCTGCCGGCATTACCTATCTTTTGGATTACCAACTCACTACAGTCTTGGACTTATATGTATTCTAGAAATGGCTACCCGGCGTCGCCTGGGTATAGGGTGTTTTTTTAAGTTAGTCTCGCAGGTCCATTATTACTGAATC
>CM042156.1:6783535-6801035 GCA_023376005.1 Doryteuthis pealeii
ATTTAGGAGTGAAAATTAATATGCATATTTACCAACCCCTCCGCACGAGTAGGATGTGACACAAGGTCAATTTCTTAAGCGGAGTTTAACAGTTTTTCTTCTCCTAGACTAGTTGCCTAACTTAGGATAAATAGTCCAGTCTGCCCTACTATTTACCCATAGCTGGAGGGAGAGTAGTTGGATGCATACCTTTTCCCAAGGGTATTAGCGCTATGTGAAATGCAAACAGCTTCGTCCAGGATTTGAACTCGAATCAACGAGTCCATTTCCTACGACAGTAACCATTGCCTTACGTGCCTCCTTGGAAGTTAATCTGTCTTATTTTCGGGGAAGTAGTGATAATGGTTTTTTTTTAATTTGAAATGTTATCCTCCGATGTCAATTGATTAACGAGGACTGTTCCTTTGGGGAATTTGGACCAGTCAAGGAATCTGGACCAGTCTAGAGAGACGACTTTTTTTTCTTAAAGACAGTAATTGAATGAGATTCAAAAACTCTACGGGGTCAACAACAGTTCCAAATGGGAATTACTTTAATTGAAAATAAAGGTTAGCCAATAATTTTGTTGGGTCTCAGAAGAAATTGGTGAAATGTCCGATTGTTGAGGAGATTGGATCGATTAGATCGAGTAAATAAATCTGAAATGGAAGTGATACTTTTATACAGTAGAAGTCTTTCTCCGTGAACCTGGTGACCGGTTGTGTGACCATCACCAAGGGTCAACCATGAGAACTCTCACGGTAAGTACTAGAAACGGTTACACGAGAGTTAAGTTTTTTTTAAGTGTCAGCAAATGAGTCAGTTAATATATATTTACCCAACGCCTCCACTACAGGCAGGATGCAGATATGCTGAAAGGTACGCGTCCTGTGTTCCCGACGCACAAAAATCTAAAAGGACGCCGTAAAATCGTATTCATGCGTCCCAGTGTTTTTTCTTTTTTCTTCTCTCACCATTTCAAGCTAACTGCAAATACATTTCAATAGTTTCTTAGAAACGAATTACACAGGATAGGTTATAAGGTAGGCGTTAGACAGATTTAGTTGTTTCCCCATCATAAATAAAAACCCTACAATTTATTAAGAAACTTTAGTTGGGACCCATAAATTTTCCCGGGACTCATTCAAAGCAAATATGTGCGTCCCAGGACGTACTAAATCAAAAAGCTATTATCATCACTGAGTATGTGACACAAGATCAATTTTAAACGGAGTAAAGCTAATTCGAATTCATAATTTTCCTTTTTCCTAGACTGGTTGCCTAAACAAGGCTAAATAACCTATTCAGCTATTTACTCATAACTGGAGGTGGGAACAGACAGCTTCATACCTTTCCCAAGAGAATTAATACAAAGTGAAATGCAAACAACCCCGTCCAGGATTTGAACTCGGATCGCCGATTCCATTTTCTATGATGATAACCGTTACCATAAGAGTGCATTTAAGTTAGTCATTTTGTAATCGACAGAGGACAAGTAAAAGGCTTAATTTTCGATGCTATTTTGAAGTGAATAAATTCAGAGATACTTCCCTCGCTTGGAGCGAAAAGCTCCCATATTCCGAGCGTTTGAGTGAAGTTACTGTAATCTCTTTATATAGTGGTGTAATGGTTAGCAAACATGGACCTTATACTCCCACCAAGAGCGGCGGCTAAATACCTTCTACCTTCGCTGCCTTAGACGTGTACTGGGCATCACCTGAGGGACAGGATCACTAACACAGCAGTCCTAGAGAGAGCTCAACTCCCAGCCTGTATCGTCTCCGATGGTTGGTCATGTACGTCGGATGGATGATGGACGAATCCCGAAAGACATCCTGTATGGAGAGCTAACATCTGGTAAAAGACAGATTGGTCGCCCCCTAATGCGATTCAAGGATGTCTGCAAAAATGATCTCAGGTGCTTTGGCATTGTCCCTTCCAGCTGGGAAAATTTGGCTCAAGACCGCCCTCGGTGGCGGCAGAATCTCCATAGAGGCCTGTACACGTCAGAATTCACCCTGATACATCATGAAGCTAAGAGGTCCATAAGAAAGCAACGGCAACAAAGCATCGGAACATCATCATCTACAGGGACAACCTACAAATGCTAAATCTGTGGTCGAGAATGTTTCTAAAACATAGGACTTCATAATCACAGGAGGCGCTGCAACCTCAGGGGCACACAAAAACTTTTATTGCCAATGAATCAATGAATGGTTAGCAAGCTGGATTTGAAGAAAATTGCTAGTGAGTTAGATTCTCATTGGGCACACCATACTTCTGGCCTTGTGCCACATCTACGTTAAGCTTCGTAAATATATATATATATATATATATATATTGAGGATAATATGGGTGCTACATTTGTAAGTAGACAGTGCTCGATATCATTGATCGAACATTTATATTTGAGGTTGCGTGAACATGGAGTCTACACCTGGTTACTGACAGTTAAGATCGCTTAGGGGAGAAAGTATCAGTAACCAGCTGTTAACTCCATATGCACGCTACCGTAGCTCAAATACACACACACCAACACACACAGTATATATATATATATATATATATATATATAATATATATATATATATATGTGTGTGTGTGTGTGTGTGCGTGTGTGTGTGTGTGTGTGTGTGTATACATATATGGTGTGTCATAAAAAGTATCGAGATTGAAGCTGTATTTACCAAGATAGAAATGAACAATGTATGGAACGTTCATTTTTTTTTCAGAATACAAGGTGTGTCATAAAAGTGCCGATTATTAATCTGTATTTGTGTCAAAAAGTACAAAAAATCCCGATACTTTTTTGACCTACCTTTTATATATATATATATATATATATATATATATATATATAATATTATATATATATATATATATATATATATATATATATACTAGCAAAAGTACCCGGTCCATGACTGGAAAAAATGATTTTGAAGAACACCAGTGATTGAGAGAGAAAAGCGAAAGAGAGTAATAAGAGAGGAAAAGAATTTAGCAAATTCTCATCAAATTAAAGAAATCACGAAGAATTCACATATTACAATGTTTTTGTATTTTATTTTAGGAATTTTTTTGTTTTTTACATTCCAAATATTAGATGGGTCCCATCGTGGTATAAGAATAAGCAAGATACTTCACAGATACATTATTACTGATTAGCGAGGTCGATTATCGCTGGATGCCCCACACTTGCCAACTTTAGTCACACCCTACCTCTGGCGAACGATACGGGTAAATAAGGAATGCATCTCATTGCGGAGTAACAGTCAGCAAGATCGATTCTCGCAGATTCATTACTACTGCATGACGAGTTCAATCCACGCTGTGTGCCTCATACCTGCAACCTTGTCTCGCATCCTACCCATAGCGAACATATTGGGTAAATGATGATGGTGTCGCATCGTGATGTAGGGGTTATTTTTTAAATTTTCGCTGTATGCCCCTCACTTGTGACCTTGTGTCTCATCCTACACATGATGAACCGGTTTGAAAAGAGCATCACACCGAGGTGTAAGGGTGAGCAAGATAGTCTCACCGATCCATTATTACAGAATAATGAATTTGATCTTTGCTGGATTCTCCATATTTGTGATCGTGTGTCACATCCTACGCGTGGCCAGCAGTTTATGTAAATAAGGGCGTCTCATTAATTACTACTGAATAGGGAGAACGATCCTCGGCGGATGCTTTATACTTGCGACTGTGTCACATTCTACCCGTGTCAAACGGGTTAGGTAAAAAGTACATTTAGAATATTTTTAAAATGTTTTACCCTAATTTCATAAGTGGTTTGAACCAATTTTATTTTTCTTGTTGAGTTACATTTTTAGAAAATGTATTAGTTTGATATATCTTATTTTTTTACCCCATAAATATATAACAATAAAAAGAATTAAGAATATATATTTTTTCGTCATTCCTTTATTTTTTTTGGGGGGGATACATTTAGGATAGTAATTCAAATAAAAGGTACCAATTAGTCTGAAAGATTATCATGATTTTTTTAGTTACAATTAGTACCGCATTAAAATGAACTAGTTCTGTTGGAATGTGAAATTGGAATATTTAAACATCGTGTGTCTTAAGACTTTTTTTACTCATGAAAAACTCTGGCAAGTCCGGCAAATTAATTTATCATTTCACCAGTAAAAATGAAAAACAAAATTTGTACTTTTCCTCATTATAAACATGTTGAATTATATTTGAGATTTTATTTCTCATGACATTTTCTGAAGTATAAGTCGACTCATAAGATACAATCTATTACTACTGAGTCGCGAGTTGGAGTCTCGCTGGATACCCAACACTTACGAACTTTTGTCACATCCTACCTGTGGTGAACGATTCGAGTAATCCATCCCATGCGGTCAGCTAGTCTTGCAGATCCATTACTACTGAATAGCGAGGTCGATCCTCAAAGAACGCATTAGACTTGCGACTTTGTGTCACATCCTACCCGTGGCGAACTGGTTAGATAAAAATCTACATTTAAAATATTTTTTTAAATCTTACTCTAAACTCGTTTGAACCAATTTATTTTTCCTGTTGAGTTGCAATGTTAGAAAATGTATTAGTTTAATAATAATAAGATAACACCCATTACTGCTGATTAGCGAGTTCGATTCTCGCTCGATGCAGCACACTTGCGAACTTTTGTCAAATCCTACTTGGAATTGCAGCCCATTGGTGGAACATTCAGCAAGCAAATAAGCAAAGTAAATTCATTACATGACGAGTTCAATTCATACTCTATGCCTCATACCTGCAACTTTGTGTTACATCCTCCCCCATGAGGATTATGTTGGGTAAATAATGATGGTGTCCCATTTTGGGGATTTTTTTGATTTTCGCTGTATGTCCCTTACTTGTGACACATCATACACATGATAAACAGGTTTGAAAAGAGCATTACACCGGGGTGTAATGGTGAGCAATGTTAGTCTCGCCGATCATTTACTACAGAATAATGAATTTGATCCTTGGTGGATTCTCCATATTTGTGATGGTGCGTCACATCCTACGCATGGCGAACAGTTTGTGTAAAGAATAAGGGCGTCATAGTGTAAGTGTTATCAAGCTCGTCCCATCATCGTGTAATCGTTTGCAAGCTGGTCTCGTAAATGCAATAATACTGAATAGCGAGTTCGATTCTCAGTGTACGCGTTATACTTGCGACTTTATGTCACATCCTACCCGTGGCGAACGGAGTAGTTTATACTTAAAATATTTTTTAAAATTACCCTTAACTAGTAAGTGGTTTGAACCAATTTTATTTTTCCTTTTAAGTAGCAATGTTAGAAAATGTGTTAATTTAATTTTTTTCTTTTTAAACCCATAAAAATATCACAATAAGGTAAATATTCCAAATAGAAATTTTTTCGTCATTCAATATTTTTTAGGGGCGGTTAAATTTAGAATAGTACTTCAAATAAAAGTTATCCATTATTCTGAAAGATATTAATGATTTGCTTTCATTACCAAAAAATATAAATAAATAAACCTTCTTTTCTTACAATTAGTACCGAATTAAAAAAAAAAAAAAACTTTGAATGCGGAATAGTAATATTTAAACATCGTGTGTCTTAAGACTTTTTTTTTTATTCATGAAGAACTGTTAAGTCCCGCAAATCGATTAATGTTTTATTAAATTAGATCATTTCATCAGTAAAAAGAAACTAAATTTGTAATTTTTCTCAAAAATAAATTACATTTGAGATTTTATTTCAATATTTTCTTTAGTATAAGTCGACTAATAAGATGCATTACTGCCGAGTAGCGAGTGCAATCCAATCTGGATGTCCGAAACTTGCAACCTTGTCTCACACCCTACCCATGGTGAACGGGTCGAGTCAATACTTGATTCTATAATTTTGTCATTTGAAATTTCATCTCCAGATCCAATTAGATATGCTAAACATGAATATATTCGGTTCTAAGAAATAAGTCTTCATAAAGGCAGTAAGTATTTTTAACCCGTTCGCCACGGCTAAGACGTATGTTGTTGAATAGCTGTTCAATGAGATTAATGGCGGAGTATGGCTCCAGTAATGGGGGGGGGGTCAGCGATTATACCAAGGATCACTTTTAATAGCGGAAGTGTTCCACAAATTTAATTTGATCTTTGATGGATACCTCATACACTCAATCTTGTGGCAAACGAGTTTTACAATTAGTACTCAATTACGAAACAGTAATTTTCGAAAAAGGATTCTTTTGAAAATTTGCCCATGGAATATGGGTTTTATTTAAAATATGGCCAGTGTAATATTATTGTATTTGACAAAATTGTCCTATGGCTACTGAAGGCATACTTGGTATTTACCCAAATTATTCGCACGGATAGGATGTGTCAGAAATATGGGGCATCCAGTAATGATCAAACTCGCTATTATGTAAAAGATCTTTGTACTTGACTATCCATCAAGCCAAATGTGACAAGGTCGTTTAACGTGCAGGAGCCGCAAGTCGGGTCTAGAACTTGCATAAAATTCCCTTGGCATTCCCGTTTGGGGGCGCCCTAAGGCAGCGGGCATTAAAACCAGCCCTGTCCTTTTTAAGCCAGGTATTGGTGCTGCCGGGGGAGATAGTCCACTGGAATCAAGATAAAAATTTTCGGCTTCTAGATCCAGGCATAGATATTACATTTTGGCATTCGCCAATTCAACAACCTAAAACTGAAGGCAGAGTACGGTTAACTATATTCACCAGGACTCGTTCAATAGTAGGGTGTGTGGGTTAAACTACTGCGAGTCTTTCTGTACTTATTATAAAGAATTATGAAGAGTTCCACAAATCTTTAGATTTTCGTTTAATTAATTAATCATCTTGCTTAATTAGCAAAAATCAATAATTAAATTTTGTGTGTTTCTTAGTTACGGATATTAAAGTATATGCAAGATTTCAAATCTGAATGACTGATATTATCGGAGTTTTAGGTTGACACGCACATACCGTAGGATTGCTTGAGACTTATATATATATATATATTAGTATTATTATTATCATTATTATTATTATTAATTTGGTAGACTTAATCTTCATGAGCAGTATTAAATTCTAGTGATTGACTGTCAGTCATTCCCTTCTAGCACGTATATGATTAAAAGGGGCTGGGTGTTTGCTATTAGAGCAATTTGAAGAATATAGTCGTGACAATCATGTAATTGCTAGGTCTCCACCTACGGCCAAGAGGAGGCTCCATTCGGTGAGGGATTTATGTGTATGGTTGCAAGGGAATCATGTTGGGTGTTATTAAAAGGAATCAATTTCTTAACTTAGACTCGCTCAGATGTATGACACCCGTTTTACATGCATACATGGGGGGGGTGCAGGGTCGAGAGAAGAGGGAAGAATAAATGACAAGGGAAGATAAACATTTAAAACAGGGAATATGTATTCGTGTAAAAAGGGTTACGGAATGAAAGAGGTGGGGGGTCGTTGATATGATGAAAGAGAGTTCGTGGAATGAGTATTCTTTGATGTGCTTGTAGATAATGTTGCTAATGTTGGATGAAATGTGGGTAGTGGGCGTTTGTCGCTATTAGCAGTTAAGGATAGATTGGTTTGGTTTGTTTTGTTTTACGGCATATCAACCTCAGTGGGTCATTTAATGCCGATAAAGTTTTGAAATAAATTAATTCTTAATGGATAATACAATTTTTTTTAAATACATTTTTCTATTTAACCCATAGATGGGACCCTAACAGGTACTACCACTCCGGTTCAGAGTGTACCAGGGAGCAATGGTGATGAAGGGGTGCTCCACATTCCCCAAACCTCCAAAACTGGAACCTCACCATCAGATAGAGTTTAACGTCATTACCAGGACATGTAGACCCGCAGCCAGCGCCTTCTAGCACCCATATGATAAAAAGGGGTTGGAGCTTGCCATAAGGGCAACAGGGTTGGGACAATCATATGGGTGCTAGGGCTTGACGTGACCTGACGATTAATCGGAGGGGGCCTCTCCGTCCGCCCGTCTAGCCCAAGATAGGGCCAAAGTGGAGTATTGCATGTCATGAACTGCTCATCCACCTGGGCTCTATCCTTAAGCATCACGGGTCGCCACCCACAGTTAAGGGTAGAATTGACAGTCAGGATAGATATAGGTAGTAACTGTTGCCGCCAGGTTCGGAGTTGAAAGAAATATTGGGAATTTTGTTCATCTCCATCTTCTGGGGAAATTTGCAGTTGGTGATGGTAGCCACGTGGGAGGCTTGTTCGCGGCACATGGTTGTGGGAAAGGATGACCTTAACAGCACGTGTTATTTAAGGTGGACGATAAGCCGACACGTCGTAAGAAGATAAAATGGTGGGGTTCGCCGGTTTTCTTCACGGCACATTGTGATATGGGAGGGAGAGAGATAAAATTGGGATGCTCTTTCAACGCACGAAGTTTGAGAAAGGCTGACGTCCGGAGTTAGTGCTGTGGTGGATAGAATTATGTCCTAACGTGTACGAGGGTGAGTCAAAAATTAATGCCATTTTGTTTAGGACAGGTATAATTACCAACACAGGAACATGTATCATACATCAAAATGAAGCTGGCCCTCTTTGAATCACATCCCTACTTCTCCATATAGTCACCATTTCTCTCAATAGCAATGTTCCATCTTCGAATGAGAGCATGTATCCCTGCCCTGTAAAATTTTGTTGACTGTTCTTTCTAAAGATTTCACTTGCTCGTCACTGGAATAATGGTTGCCTCAGACTATCATCTCTTCGGTCCCATGAAAGAGGGTATGAGAGGAAAACTGTGTTGGTAATTATACCTGTCCTAAACAAAATGGCATTAATTTTTGACTCACTCTCGTATGTGTTAATTGCTGCTGAGAGGAAATTTGCGGGAGATAGGCTACCAGCCCAATGATCAATATGGCTCTAGATTTTTTTATTCCATGACCAATTTTTGGGTGGGAAAAAAAATGCGGCCAAATGAATGCCTATAGACTCCTAAATATCATACTTTTTTTTTCCCAAGCGTAAATGTTGCATATATTGAAGTTTTCCGTGGGTACCACCAATTTTCCCCGTGAAATTTAACCCCCACTATATTTAACATAATAAAACTTGCATAAAGGTTAATATTATCTTGAAATTTTTTTTATTCACTCGAAAGAAGAAGTATTAAACAAACTCCTAATGATTTTGAAAAAAATTTTTCGCCTTACAAAATAATGAAAATTATAAACGAAAAACAATGTTTATATTTTTGCACCGTTAAATCAATTGAAATTTAACGTAGCCAAAAACAAGTTATAACTAAAGGTTTTCTTTTAATTCTATGAAAAATAAATGAATGGTCCGATTTTCACGAAAATTTCCATAATTACTTACTTTTAGAATAAAAGGTGTCTGAAATAGTCTTTTTCTAAAATATATTAGGGGAAATATTTTTACGGGGTCTACTCCCCCCTATTATATTTTTATTCTATATATATGCAACATTTACGCTTGGGAAAAAGTATGATATTCAGGAGTCTATAGGCATTCATTTGGCCGCATTTTTTTCTCACCCTTTTTTTGGAAACTAAAAGTCATCTTTTTCGCCTTGGGAAATCTACCTAAGAAGGAGAAAGGATGGGTTGCTTTGTAGGCCGACTTACGACCGGCCAGGGAGAGTGGATACACACGACTGCCTTAACCAACGGGCAGGGGACGAAGAAAATGGAGATATCCCCTTGACCGATGTAACTCGATATTCAACGGTGTTGTGGTGACGTCTTCCCATTGGTCTAGGAAGGTCATGTGACATTTCCCCCACCTGGGTCCGTAGGAATATCAGCTAACCGGTGTTGGTTTGGGATATGTTCCGTCCAGTCTTTTGGCCCTCAATAAGGAGTCATTAACCATGGTGAAATTTAACTTGGAAATATAACACTCTGTAGAGGTACAGTTTGGTTTATTGTATAGTCCCAACCGACTGGGCGGCTGAGTCTAATGTGTTTTCTGAATCACCTTCAAATGATACCATTTTTTAAACGTCCTGCATGTCTATACATATATAAAGGACAGTTGTAATGTATGTATGTATGTATGTATGTCCGGAGGAAACTACAAAAATAAAACAATTAATGACAATGTAAATATATGTACTATTTCTCTGAATGTTTGAGATGAGGCTTGATTATTAGTATTATCTGCATTATTCGAACTATTGTCCTCGTCTTGTTATCTGTACAACGTTTTTCTTTCCTTTTCTTTTTCTCTTTCATCCCCCTTCTTCTTCTTCTCCTTCTTCTTCTTCTTCTTCTTCTCATTTTGTTTATTATTTCAGATTGAATTTTCTTTTTTCAAAGTGATTTTTAAAGTTAAAAAATAATTATCTATATCTCGTTCCATCCTTTTGCAGCTGCAAAGATGATGATGATGATGATGATGATGATGATGATGATGATGATGATGATGATTGTTTCCGCCATCTTCGTCACTTTGATTATCGCATCGGCCACCAGACAAAATCGGTCGATGTGCCCTCCGACCTTCTTCAGGTATTTCTTGTCGAACTCGGGAACCTTTCTTTCGGACTCAGGAACTTTCTTGTCGTAATCGGGAGCCATCACGGAACTTTGAACCTAACCTTTTATTTAGTCCACGGGTGTATCCCGTTCTCATTGCGCTAACCATAGAACGTGGAAGGTTCCCTAGTTCGAAAAGAAAGTTCCCGAGTCTGAAAAGAAGGTTCCCGAGTCCGACAATAAATACCTGAAG
The DNA here is from genome assembly GCA_023376005.1 of Doryteuthis pealeii. Lineage (NCBI taxonomy): Eukaryota > Metazoa > Mollusca > Cephalopoda > Myopsida > Loliginidae > Doryteuthis > Doryteuthis pealeii. The sequence goes on from CM042156.1 coordinate 6,794,234, forward strand.
AAGGCCGGAGGGCACATCGGCCGAAACGTTGTACAGATAACAATGAAGATGAGGTCAATAGTCCAAATAACGCAGATAATACTAAATATATGTACACATTAAATATCACCAGTTTTTGGTTTTTGTGCAAAAATTATGAACACTTTATATATATATTTGAAGATAGTTAAAAAAAATTAAAATATACATAGAAATAACATGAAAATTCTACTTAAAAATGTCCAGCATTTGTAAATCTCAAAATAAACAAATCAATATACCAGGTTTTCCGCGTATACCGAGGCGACACTGGGTAGCCGCTTCTAATTTTCTATATAGCAAGGTTTCAATATTTCGGTGGTATAATTTAAAAAAATTAAGATAAAGTACTAAATTCAAAATGTTATTTTCTTCTTTCTTTTTTTTTTTTTTTTACTTTCCTAATATTTTTATCTCCTGATTAAAGAGTTACATTGATTTTCTGCTCACATAATCATTTAATCATTCATCTAAAAGAAAAAGAAAATTGAAGTAGATTATTCGATGCTTTTGATTCTTATCGTCTTCCCTTCCACCGGAAGTGGTGACTAATATTACTCTCTTATAGTTTTAACTATTTCTCTTAAAAATTAAAAGAAAGAAAGAGAAAAAGAAAAACTATTAACATTTCTTATCAAATAGACTTGATGCATTTTTTCTTTTCTTTTTTTTTTTTGATGGGGGGGTCTTTTTTTTTTTGTTTTCGTATCCGCCTTCCTTTCACATGTGAATATTTTCTGTTGCTTCATTTTGTTTTATGTAATTATTCTCAATTTGCAGACTAAAAAGAAACATTATTCACTTAAAGTTATATTATTATAAAAATTACGTGGATAAACAGGGAAATTTAATAATCTCTGTCTCAGTTTGTTGTTTGTTAATCAAATATTAACAGAATATAAATATGTTTACACACACATATGCTCTTCCCCCCCTCTCTCTCTCTCTCTCTCTATATATATATATATATATATATATATGATTAAGAAAAAACTTAAATATCAGTCATACGAACAGTTTACATTTTGTTTATATTTTGTGAAATGAATAAAATGTTTACACACGCGCGCACACGCTTTATATATATACATGTGTGTGTGTGTGTGTGTGTGTGTGTGTGTGTGAAGATGATAAAAGATAAATGTACTGGATGTTTTTAAGCATGAGAGGGTAGTGCAATTAATAATTCAAAAGGATTAATACAAAAGAAATACAGTTGATTTACTGATTTTGTCTAGACCTATTGTGTATTTAAGATTTATATATATAGTAACTAAGTCAGTAGCTGGCTTCCGGTTCAGAAAGTATGGGAGCTAATATTGAAAAAAAGGATTTTGAAGGTAACGGATTCTGATTAGAATGTAATTTTCAAAACTAAATCAATAAGTGGTTTTATGATTTAACTCCATAATACGATGCTATGGTTTAGTATAAGCAGCCTATTCATCGGGTCGAGTCTCTCTGACGTTCCATCTAGTCCAATTAAGGACCGAAGAGAGTCTTGCAACATAATCCAATAGCTTAACTTTGTATATGTGGCAATGTTAGATTTTTTTTCATTTGGTTGTTTTTTAACTGTTAGCAATGATTTAATCTCAAAGTTGCTTTTTCTATTAGTTTGTGAATGCTAGTGCTATTTAAGTGTTATCACTTTTAATTAAAGGAGCCCTTACAATCAAGTCATGTTGAAATCACCTTTTCCTGCTAGATCACCGAAGTTAAGCAGTGATGAACCTGTTCAATACTTGGGTGATCATTTAAGCAACAGCAGATGCTGTAAGAAACATAAATCTATTTTTATTATTTTTCCGCCCTGTCGGCTGGGGCGTTGGAATGCACCGACTGCATCTCTGCAGAGGGGTAAGACTACCCCAATGGGGCCACCTGTTGGCCGTAGGTGGCGACCCGTGATGCTTAAGGATAGAGCCCAGGTGGATGAGCAGTTCATGACATGCAATACTCCACTTTGACCCTATCTTGGGCTAGACGGGCGGTCGGAGAGGCCCACTCCGATCAATCGGCTGGTCACGTCAAGCCCTAACACCTATATGATTTTCCCAACCCTATTGCCCTTATGGCAAGCTACAACCCCTTTTTTATCATATGGATGCTAGAAGGCGGTGGTTATCTGATGGTGAGGTTCCAGTTTTGGAGGTTTGGGGAATGTGGAGCACCCCTTCATCACCATTGCTCCCTGGTCCACTCTGACCCGAAGTGGTAGTACCTGTTAGGGTCCCATCTATGGGTTAAATAGAAAAATGTATTTATAAAAAAATTGTATTATCCATTAAGAATTGATTTATTTAAAAACTTTATCGGCATTAAATGACCCACTGGGGTTGATATACCGTAAAACAAAACAAACCAAACTATTATTTTTCATAATCTTGACATCACTTTTATATTGCTGCTTGTTACGCCATCTAGCGCCTATCAGTAGAATCGTGCTGTATTTACCTCTCGTGTCCCCTATTAGTCGAGAGATGTAATCCCAACACTATGTTCGTTATACGCTTTGGAAAGAGGGGGCGAGAGAGAGAGAGAGAGAATGAGAGAGAATGAGAGAAAGAGAGGGAGGGGGGAACAGAATCTGACGAAGGTGCATATTACACCTGAACAAAAAAGTAATTGGTCTAAACGTAGTGTGAACAAGAAAAACAATATGTTTAATTGTCTGAAGAATTCTTTGAATGTAAATGATTCTTCTCATCATCGTAGACAGAAGAATTTATCATCTCAACTTTCTTGCCGGATTATTTCATCCATTCTTCAAAAGAGTTATTAAGATGTCTAGTGTCATCAGAGCTATTTTTATCACTCGTTTCGACCTTTTATTATTTTTTTGTTTTTCTTCATCATTCATCTGATATGATTTTCTTTTCCCCCTCCCCACCCTCTGTCTGTCTGTCTGTCTGTCTGTCTGTCTGTCTGTCTGTCTCTCTCTCTCTCTCTCTCTCTCTCTCTCTCTCTCTCTAAATTTGGATGCCGAAGACCTGTGCAGACAATTGCTATTAGTCCCTTCTATATTTCTATCTATCGCTATCTCTCTCTCTCTCTCTCTATGACACACACACACACTCTCTCTCTCTCTCTCTCTCTCTCTCTCTCTCTCTCTCTCTCTCTCTCTCTCTCTCTCTCTCTCTCTCTCTCTCTTAAATTTGGATGCCGAAGACCTGTGCAGACAATTGCTATTAGTCCTTCTATATTTCTATCTATCGCTATCTCTCTCTCTCTCTCTCTATGACACACACACACACACACACTCTCTCTCTCTCTCTCTCTCTCTCTCTCTCTCTCTCTCTCTCTCTCTCTCTCTCTCTCTCTCATATCTGGATATCAAATATCAGTTGCCATTACCCCCTTCTAATCTCTCTCTATCTCTATCTCTCTCTCCCCCTCACACACACACTTGGTACTTATGCTCTGTAAAACAAAAATTAACACGAGGTTCTTCCGTCACCGAAAAGTAGTATCCAGAGTTTCTAGAGTGACTTTTTAATACCAAATTACAGAAATGGGACTTTTAAAACAATTGCTTGGCATCAGACAAATTCATTTTCTTTTCGAGTCTACTTTGATTTTTATAATTATAGTAATATTTCACTCTTTGCTATTTTTTATTTTCATAAATAGGAATATATATATATATATATATATATATATTATATATATATATATATATATATATATATATAAAGGGATGGTAGAGTACTCCCTATTAAAAATCTTATAATTTATTTCTGATATGAGGGGTTTTATTTAAAATTCTATATGGGCACAGCATGCTTTTCCTAGAGTTAAACGTCATATATAATATATATATATATATATATATATATATATCTTTAACTTTATTATTTGTATATATGTGTGTATGCATGTGTAGGTATGGGTATTACGTGTATTAATGTTTCGGAGTATGTGTTATGGTTGTATGTTTTACATATGTACAAAGATATATATTGACGTGTGTCTGTAATATATATATATATATATAATATATATATATATATATATATATATATATATAATATATATATATACCCTCCTTCACTTATATAAGAGCATTCAAAAAAATAATCAAGAGGTTTTTCACGGAACAGATGGACTAGCTACTACTAACACACTCTTCTACCTGGATTTAAATAGCAAAGACCTCAAAAATACTCAATTTTATAGTTCTTCATAATGCTCCCTTTGAAAAAATCTAAAACATTTCTTCAAATAAGAAATTCCTCCTGACGATGCCTAAGTCGAAACTAGTTATTACTCTATTACTTTTGTTCATAACTATATATATATATATATTATATATATATTATATATATATATGCATTTACTTATGGACAAGAAATTTCACCTAGTAATATATATATATATATATATATATTATATATATATAGCTATGGGTTAAATAGGTAGGAGACTGTGCATTCAGCCTTGAGTAGGTAACCAGTCTAGGAGAGGGATAACTCTGAATTCAAAATTCCTGAGGTCGGTCGTTGATTGGGTTTGTGGCAACCCTTGATGCACCAATTCTTTCCTATCGACTGTGCCAAAAAGTGTGGATGGTCCAACACAATGAATAATTCAGGAACAAGAAAAAAGAAGACAGCTACAAAGATCGCAAACCGCATATGGAAGTACAAAGACCAAGGAACCCTATATAATATGGAGTGGAGGATTTTAGACCATATATCAAACCATATATCAACCAAAAGATGTGGACTATGCTCTACAGAAAAATTCCGGATCTTACAAGGACTAGCTTCCCCGTAAAATCATCTAAATACTAAATCGGAAATATCAGAGCTTATCCACACAGAAAGAAATATTTATTAAACTCATGGACTGAAAAAATAACAACACAAAAGAAACCTTAAAAGGAAAAAATATTTTCCAGGTGTTATTTTAACATCATGCACGCACGAGGGTGATACGCGGTTGAATTAAGTGAGAACGCTATTCATAACGAATCTTCATTTTGATGTCATTTACAAGGCGATTTGTATGACGATAAGCATGTCATTCTTTAAAACTCTCGGTAACAAATAAGCCAGTAAATGTATAGTGTGTAATAATAATAATAATAAAATAATAATAAGAAGAAGAAGAAGAAGAAGAAGAAGAAGAAGGAAGAAGAAGAAGAGAAGAAGAAGAAGGAGGAGGAGGAGGATGATTGACAGAGAATTTGGGAAACTGTGGAACATGAAGGTGAAGGTCGTACCAATTGTAATTGGTGCCCTTAGAACGGTCCCCAAACTCCGGAAAAGAATTTGGGTGAATTGAAAATCAGAAGGAAGAATCGAGACCATCCAAACTACAGCACTATTAAGATCGGCTAGAATACTCAGAAGAGTCCTAGGAGATCTGAGGAGACTTGCTGCCTCTAGTATACCACCGGCTACGACAGGTGTGAAAACCTTATAATATATATATATATATATAATATATATATATATATATATAGTCATCCATCCTATTGGGTATCACACTTTGTAAGTCTTGTTTTTAAAAAATGACTGTAACGCCATTGTCAACCTTGCCAGTGGCCGAAAATTAACGTCTAAATAAGCACTTAGTTAAATCAATAAGTCTGTAGCCTGAGGACAACAAAATATTTATTTTATTCAACAAATATTTATTCTTTGTCATTTCATTTCATTCCCTGTTGAATATTAATCAAATAAATCAATAAATATTGTAGAAATTTCAAATCAAAATTAAGGTTTTACTTACGGTCATGTCTCGCTGAAAGTACCCGTTCCCGCTCGTTTACCGTGTAGAAGTTATCACCCGCTGATATAGTAGAAGCAATACAATACTTACCGTCGCAGTGGGATTCCAAATACCGTCAAGTCGACAGACAAGGCAGCAAGCTAGCTGTAACTCAATACATTCCCTGCATTGCTCCGAGCATAATTCAGAATGATGGATATTTATCTAGTACCAGATCCACACTGAGTACCTGTTCTCGCTCGTTTACTGTGTAGAAGCTTATTCCCCTGATATTGTAGAAGCAATACAATACTCACCGTTGCAGTGGGGTTTCGCATACCGTCAAGTTGGCAGACAGAGCAGCAAGCAAGCTGTAACTAATATAAAATGCAGAATCATGGATATTTATCTAGTACCAGATTCACACTGAGACCAGCGGCCAACTAGGACTCAGGGAATGAGATCACCCTGATGCAAGTATGGATATTCCAGGGTACAATAAATAAATAAAACTCATTTCTGCTATTTTTTAATATTTAAACTTATTTCTGCTAAGTTGCATAATTTGTTAGCTACAGTATAAAACTGACATTTAAATTTATAAAATTCTCCTGTTTTAAAGACTGTAAAACAATTTTTAGATATGATTTTTTTAATCCTTCCAAGATTTGTATTGCTTCATTCATTTTTTCTGAATTTTGATAGATTTTGATTCTTGTATGTAGAGTAAACATCATACTCACTGTACAAGAATTCTAATTACCATCAAATTGGCAGGACAAGGCAACAAGGAAGTCGTAACCCAATACGGATTTACCTAAATTGGAATTTTTCTACATGAGTATGACGTAGAAGAATTGGCAGACAAGGCAACAAGGAAGCCGTAACCCAATACGGATCTTACCTTGTTGCAAGCCTACTGCAAAATAACAGGTTATTTATAAAAACACTACACCACAGAAACCAAGCAGCCAATCAGAACTCAAGGAATGGAATCACCCAAATGCATGAATGGAATATTCCTGAGTTCCATAAGTACCAGCTGTTTTGGGGCACTATTTCAGTT
>CM042156.1:6806035-6823535 GCA_023376005.1 Doryteuthis pealeii
CCATATAGAGATGCTCCCCTGTCATGATACCAGTACGTAGTAGGTGTTTCCCTATCTCTCAAGATTGGGAAGTGTCCAGAACCTTCCAGGTGGCCATTCTTTGTCTTGTTTTTGTGTCGTAGTATTTTCTTGTTTTCAGCCCAGCTTGTTTTCAGTCCAGCTAATGTGGACATTCGTCGAAATGCTGGTTTCTGACATATATTATATATATATATATATATATATATATATATATGGGAGAAATGTGAGGAGGTTAATCTGACAATATGTGGAGAAATGTAGACAAACACGGGATGTTATGGAAACTGGATGTTTATTGTCGACGATGCAACGTTTCGGTCTATTAGACCTTCTTCAGGACTTGAATATAGTTCTTGCTTCAATGATGGACATTCTGAAAATGGTGAAAACAGTAGGTTATCAGTATGGGCAGGGGTGGTTGGGGGTGGGTAGTGGATTTTCTTCTCTCTAGATGGGGAGTGTTAGAATAGTAATGCAGGTGTTAGTCCAGAATGTTGGATTGTATATATATATATATAAGGACCTATAATAATAAAAATAAAAAAACAAGCGACTAAACCAAAGAACAAAAATTCTAAACCCATGTAAACATAAAAAAAACATGACTTCTAAGCCAATAAAGATAAAAACAAAATAGAATAAAAATAAAAATAAAAACAAAAAACAAAAATAATTGTAACACAACATTCTAACGAATTTTTAATTTTTTAACATTTATGCTAATTTTTACCCAATCAGATATCCGATACAGCAATAAAAAACGTTTGTGACAACCTCCTTCAGTCAGAATTATCCTGAAGAACCATTCGGATGAAACCTAGGTAGATAGTGTCTGACTCATGTAGGTCCTTATAATTATGCTCTACTTGAATTTTTTTTTTAAACTGAATTACCTGGGGGTTTTCCACACCGGTAGAAGTAAATATATATGTGTTTGTGTGTGTGTGAGTGAGTGAGTGAGTGTGTGTGTGTGTGTGTGTTTGTGTGTGTGTGTGTGTGTCTAACTGGTAAACTTTAGAATTTTAACGCTTACAATACATGAATTTATAATTTTCAGAGTGCGTATTATACGCAAATGCGGGTTATACACGAATAATTCCAGTAGTTCTACCTAACCGAAATATTGTTATTCTACTTGAGAGTAGAAACTCCATTTTCGACTTCTATTCTCTTCGTCTCTATCTTTTATTTCTATTGAAGAATAACATTGGAATATAATAATAAATAAATAAATAAATAAATAGAGCAAAAGATTCCGTGTTTATCGTGCATAAAACGATCTTTAATGTTTCGATGAAATGATTTCCAATTTTGGCTTTTCATGGCTGCTATAAATATTTCATTAAATTATATTTGATAATTTATTTTATTAAGAGGAAATGGTGCAATAAAGATTAGATATAAAATCATTACAATTTTCATTTGGCCAAGGAAAAAGGATGTTATACAGAATTTTGCGTTGATGTAGTATGCTACATTGTTTGGAACTCCCTATAAACACACACACATACACACACACAATACCTCACCTTGCGTTATGATTGGGATAAGTATCAAACCTTGTGTCCTGATTGTTTTAAATACCTAACCTTGTGTCTTGATAATTTTAAATGTCAAACTTTGCATTCTGATTGTTTTAAATACCTAACAATGTGTCATGATTGTTTTAAATACAGAGCCTTGTGTCCTGATTGTTTTTAAATACAGAGCCTTGTGTCCTGATTGTTTTAAATACCTAACCATGTGTCATGATGCTTTAAATACAGTGCCTTGTGTCCTGATTGTTTTAAATACCTAACAATGTGTCATGATTGCTTTAAATACAGTGGCTTGTGTCCTGATTGTTTTAAAATACCTAGCCATGTGTCATTGGTTGCTTTAAATAAAGAGCCTTGTGTCCTGATTGTTTAAATACCTAACCATGTGTCACGATTGCTTTAAAATACAGAGCCTTGTGTCCTGATTGTTTTAATACCTAACCATGTGTCATGGTTGCTTAAATACAGAGCCTTGTGTTCCTGATGTTTTAATACCTAACCATGTGTCACGGTTGCTTTAAATAAAGAGCCTTGTGTCCTGATTGTTTTTAATACCTAACCATGTGTCACGATTGCTTTAAATACAAGAGCCTTGTGTCCTGATTGTTTTTAAATACCTAACCATGTGTCACGATTGCTTTAAATACAGAGCCTTGTGTCCTGATGTTTTAAATACCTAACCATGTGTCACGATTGCTTTAAATACAGAGCCTTGTGTCCTGATTGTTTTAATACCTAACCATGTGTCATGATTGCTTTAAATACAGAGCCTTGTGTCCTGATTGTTTTAAATACCTAACCATGGTCATGGGTTGCTTTAAATACAGAGCCTTGTGTCCGATTGTTTTAAATACCCTAAACCTTGTGTCTTTGATAATTTTAAATTCCAATTTTGAATTCTGATTGTTTTAAATACCTAACCATGTGCCACGATTGCTTTAAATACCTAACCTTGTGTTCTGATTGTTTTAAATACCTAACCTTGTGTCCTGATTGTTTTAAATACCTAACTTTATGTCATAAATGTTTTAAATGTCTAACTTTGCGCCATGATTGTTTTAAATACTTAACTTTGTGTCATGATTGTTTTTAATATCTAACCTTGCATTATGATTATTTTGAATACATAGTCTGTGTGTTTTGATTGTTTTAAATACATAACATTTCGTCATGATTGTTTTAAATACCTAACCTTGCATTATGGATGTCTTAAATACCTTACATTGTGTCCTGATCGTTTTTAAATAACTTTCCTTGCATCTTGATTGTTTTCAATACCTAAACTTGCGTCATAATTGATCTTTTTCATTGCTAATCGAATTCAATAAAACGAACATACTGGTTTCACCCCTTATTCACAACTTTATGCCCAATGATGTGTATATTTATTGTTAAATAACTTATATGTTCGAAAATATGGAATCCAATTAAAATGAGACGTTGTTGATGGATCTTAATGCTAATAGAAGAATGAATCAGAATTAATAAAAAACCAATTTTGAAGATTAATATATAATATTAAGAAGAAGATTAAAACAAAAATTAAATTTATGTAATACATTCAATATAAATAATAAGACGAAAAATCTAGAAAAGTTATCTGAGAGGATAAACTGCCAAAAATAAGATTGTTGAGCTCAAATAGATCCGGAAGCTTTCTGGAAAATTCTTCCATGAAAATTTCTCCAAATTGCAGAATGCATCTTAAAACTGGTCACTTAAAGAGGTGGTGGAATTCAATTCAATTGTTTGATTGATTAGTTTTAATGGCATTTCAACTCATCTTGGGTTATTTTATACATTCTGGTTAGAAAATGGCTTTCCTACTCGTTATATACACAACGTTTCAGCCGATGTGCACTCCGGCCATCTTCAGGTGTTACTTGTCGAACTTGGGAACCTTCTTATCGAACTCAGGAGCCTTTGTAAGGGTACGTGTTCGTATCACTTCGGGGTATCGCCAGTTGTAAGATTCAAAGGTTATGACAAAGTCATAACTCGTTGAAACGCAAACAAACTCCAACAAAGGTTGAGGGACAAAAACATTTTATATAATACAGCACATGAATAAACAAGATACATAAACAATGGAAGATAGAATAGTGTACATAAACATACATACATAAACGTCACTGACAAGATAATATAAAAGTACACATAATATAAAGGTACAGACATGAGACTAAGAATGGTCCATGCTGTATAAATCACTTACAGTGACAAGTAGCCGGCGTTGAGAGCCGAAGCCCCAACGAGAAGGGGTTGACAATTGTCTAACCCATGTGGTCTCGTAGCGAGGAAAGAGGAAGAGAAGTTCAAAACAGCCGCTTATATACACAAGGCCCCTAGCGGGAACCAGCGACATTAAACGGGCAGACAACTCCCCAGGCAAATACGAAAATAACCCCCACACCTACATGGATCTTCGAACCGAACTTCTTATTCAATCTACTGTTCTTATTCCGTTAACCATGACTGGGTACAAGTTAAGTTAAGTGTTATCACCCTTGGACAGGATTCTCTTCTTTTTTTCTTTCTTTTTGTTTACAAATATTCTATAGTAATATTAATATTGTCTTGTAGTATTTACCTTATTCGGACTATTGTCCTCATCTTTATTGTTACATACACAACGTTTTAGACTATGTGCCCTCTGGCTTTCTTCAGGTGTTTCTTGTTGAACTTGGGAGCCTTTATGTCATAATCAAGATCATTTACAGTACTTCGAACCGAACCCTTTATTCAATCCACTGGGGTAGACTCTTTTCATTCTGTTAACCATGACCCGGTACAAGTGTTAAGCTATCTTAAGCATTCTATGTTATCATCGTCCTTGGCCAGGATCGAACCTGCAGCCTACTGTCACTTACAACTCAACCCTTATACCCGTTGCGCTATGTGTCCAACTGGACAATCCAGAGTGAATATTTGAAACTTATAAACTTAATGTTTTTTATCTAGAATGTTTACCTTTATACTAATGTATGATTTTTTTACCTTGACTCATATTGCAATTTTTTTTAAATCTAATCTAGCCTTTTTAGTTATTGGTTCCCATGTTGGAAGCATTATTGTTTTTAATTTTAAAATTCACAATTAGATTGAAGATGTTTTCAGCTTGTTCATTATTATATAAAAGGTATGCGTAATTACTCCCAGGTCCACTTTGACAAACACATCACCTTAGGCCATGCAATGACCGTTACTTATATCTGCAAACATGATAATAAAATAAAAATTATACAATATTTTGCTTTTCCCATTTTAACAAAACCATTTCCTTTAACTAACAAAAACAACTTTTATACTTTTCCTCCCTCGCCAAAAATTAGTTGACACAATCCAATGGCTAAAGAAGCCGCCACAATACATAAAACATGGATGGAGTAATCAAAGAGAGACAGAGGCAGTTGGACAATGTGAGAGATAGAGAGAGAAAGAGAGAGAGAGAGAGAGAGAGAATATGAGAGACACAAAGAAGCGCCAATTCTTTTAATCTCAAGAATTTGCTAGTTTGTTTGAAATCCTAGTTAGAAACGACAGTTCAAATAATCAACTAAACCTCAAAGACCAAACAATGAAAGGAGTAAATGGAGATTTGAGCCTGGCTGGGCAAATCTGTCCGCCGATCGATATATACATTGCATATATTGGATTAGATTAGAATTTTACGTACGCAGTTATATATCATAAAATACGTTTGTCACACTTCAACTGGATGAATAATAATAATTTCAAATTAATCCAATATAATGTAGGGTCTTGAAGAGATTGTATCGATCGAAACCATGGTAGACTCACATTTTTTTCATATTATTATTATTATCATTTTGTTTTTCACACCCACCGTAGCTGGTGGTTCACTGGAGGCTGAGTGACAGCAAGTCTCCCCAGGTCTCCGGGACTCTTCTGAGTATTCTAGCAGATCCCAATAGTGCCGTAGTTTATTATTATTATTATTATTATTATTATTATTATTATTATTATTATTATTGTTGTTGTTGTTGTAGTTGTTACTAACATTATTATTAAAGCTTTACTTTTTATAAAGTATTGAGCACTCTTAGATAATTACTAAAATACTACAACTCCAACGGAAACGTTGAAGTGATACTCGGACTACATGTGTGTGTGTGTGTGTGTGTGTGTGTTTAGACCAAAACACTCTGTCCTATAAATATATATATATATATATATATATATATATATTTAAAACCAAAACACTCTACCCTGATGATGACCTGTTTGCAAGCTTCATTTCGTATTTACTGTTATTGTTATTTTATTTTTATATTTAGAAAAATTTTAAATAAAATACTGTGTAACCAAATTTGCTCGAAACACGTGTCGAAAAATAACAATAATAAATGTTATCCATACTAAATTATATAGATTTTTCTTCCAATTATCGAACTGACCTAGAATTAATTGACAAGAAAAAGAGAACCTATCATCTCGTGGATTTTGCTGTCCCAGCCGACCACTGAGTGAAAATGAAAGAAAGCGAAAAGGTAGACAAATAATTAGACCTTGTCAGAGAACTTAGGAAGCTGTGGAACATGAAGGTGAAGGTCGTACCAATTGTAATTGGTGCCCTTGGAACAATCCCCAAAGCTCTCGAAAAGAATTTGGTGAACTGGAAATCAGAGGAAGAACCGAGACCATCCAAACCACAGCATTGTTGGGATCGGCTAGAATACTCAGAAGAGTCCTGGAGACTTGAGGAGACTTGCTGTCACTCAGCCTTTAGTGAACTACCGGCTACGGCAGGCGTAAAAAAACTAATAATAATAATAATAATAATAATAATAATAATAAATTGATAAGACCCAACAAAATAGTAAGTGTAGACTTTGCGGTAATAGAGATGAGACTGTAAACCATGTACTATGCGAATGTAGCAAACTAGCACAACGGGGGTACAAAACTAGACACGACTGGGTTGGGAAGGTGATCTACTGGGAATTGTGCAAAAAATTTAATTTAATACAACAAAATGGTATATGCATAAACCAGAATCTGTTCTTGAGAACGAAACACATAAAATTCTCTGGGACATTGAAATAAAAACGGATCACCTTATCCCAGCAAGAAGACCAGACCTAGTGTTGATAAACAAAAAAGAAAGAACTTGTCAATTGGTGGATTTTGCAGTTCCAGCAGATCACATGAAAAAATGGACAAATATCTGGACCTTGCCAGAGAACTGAAAAAGTTATGGAATATGAAAGTGAAAGTGATACCAATTGTAGTTAGTGCACTTGGAACGATCCCAAAAGGATTGGAAAAGGGTCAGGAAAGTTTGGAAATCAGAGGAAGGATTGAAACCATTCAGAACACTGCACTGCTGCAATCTGCCAGAATACTCAGAAGAGTCCTGGAGACCTGAGGAGACTTGCTGTCACTCAGACTCCAGTGAAAGACCATCAGCTAATGCTGATGTGAAAACTCAAAAGGAGTGAATAATAATAATGGCGAATTAAATTGAGTATACCTCTACAACATTATCAAGAAGACTATCTTTACAACTATCAGATTTCAGCTCCATTTGCCAACATTTACCAAAAAAAAAAGATCACTGCACTGCTACAACATATAGAAATAGTTTAGTTAATAGTACAAAATACTTAATGCTGGCAACAATATAAAAAGATTTAAAGTTCTTGAAGCTTCATACATACATTTTAGACAACCCACTATTAATATAATTAATTACAAAAGCAGTGACAATATTCTGAAATGCCTTACAGAAATAAAACAATTTGAATTCTACATCACGTTCCATATCACGTCACAATTTTTTTTTAAATGTAATTTAAACCTCCCAGCAAGCGTTATTTAACATCATCTTAGCAGCTCAAACAATACGATTGATACAAACAATAATAACCTCTTTAAAACTCCCTTGATAAGGGTTCAAAGGAGCACCGAAAGTACTTGGAATAATAATTCTTTAGAGGTTTCTATAAATTCTTTTGGAAATGATGATATCAAGAAAATTATTAGAAAGATTGAAAACAAAAAGAAAAAATTACAAAACAATTGGGATCCTGTTGTGTTCAACAAAATTTGTTTGAATATATTGTACAAATACAGAATAGCGTGCAAGAGATATCATTAGAATTACAATTTATGCTTAAATAGTATTAGATTACGGAAACTCCTGACATAGCCTAACCCTAACATTAACCCTAACTCTAGCACTAACCCTAATCCTAACACTAACCCGAACCCTAATCCTAGCGTCTCAAAGATTTCGGGTATTTCCGTGAAATATAATGAAATGTAATACTTTTAATACGCAATCTAATGATATTATCACATGTGCGTGATCCCTCTCTCTCTCTCTCTCTCTCTATATATATATATATATATATATATATATATATATATATATTGACTGGACATCAAAGGAGAGAAGAGAGGGGGGATCGGGACAACTAATGAAAATACAAACAATATACGAATACTTTCTGCAGATCTACTGAACTGAACTGAACACGTACATAATTGTACATACGTTAGGCGTGCAGCACTTGCAACGCTGACTCAGTGCAGTAATTCATTCACTAAAGCTTGTACGTAACGTGCATATATATATATATATATATATATATATATATATATATATATGAAAGTACACAAACAGGCTTATAGTCTGTTTGAGATGGCGATAGCCGACAATTTTCTCGATTCGTTTACGCCTTTACATTTGAACAGATATACTCGCCTAATTCATTAATTATCAACTAATTAATTTCCAATTAGGTATGACTTCAATTAAGCACTTATTCTCCCATATATATATATATATAGTGCAGTAATTCATTCACTAAAGCTCATATAACGTGCAAATATATAATATATATATATATATATATATATATATATATATATATATATATATATAAGGAGATATATGGAGGTTAGAAAGAGGGGATTAGGAGCGCTGGAAAGGCTGAACACATTGCTTTGTGCTTCTTTGCTCTCTGAGTCATTCGTCATGGCCGTTTGAACATATGCGATCCTGCACGTTCATTACATCAGCTCAGAGCAGAATTGCATATAAATCCCCCTCCCCCCCCCACACACACACACACATACACTCACTGAGGGTGGTGGGTGTCATGGTTTGGTCAATAAAGTTATTGATTATTTCACTCACTGGTTTTAGATTTTCAGCCCAGTAACGACTTTGCACAATATTGGTCAATTCCTTCCGATGGCGAACGGTCAAATTGCCGTTTTATTCAATTCATATTAAACCTGTAAAACAATAATCAAAGAGCTAATATAACAGCATTGGATGCTTGTATAGCTTCATCCTCACTTTTGCGTTGTGCAGATGACGTGAACAGGCCGAAATCAAGGTCACACCTTTTCGGTTATCAGGAACTGGTACCTGGATCAAAGACGTTTCATCGGCTCACTCGGGCTTGACCTGAGTCATAAAGCAATTTATAATCGCCGTATATTTAATATAGTTATGAGTAATTCAATACTAGAAGCGGCTACCCAGCGTCGACTGGGTTGAGAGTTGGGTGGGGATGGAGAAACCCTGGTGTATTGATTTATTTACTTTTGAGATTCACAAATGCTGGACATTTTTAAGTAGAATTTTCAATGCTATTTCTGTGTATATTTAATTTTTAAATATAATCAAAAAAAATATGGCCGAATATAAATCAAATAGTGAATGTGTATATATACATATTTACTTTGCCGTTAATTGTTTTATTTTCGGAGTTTACTTCAGACATACATATGTACATACATGCATACATACATACATACACACCAACTCCCCTTTTATATATGCACTAGAAGTGGCTACCCAGTGTCGTCTGGGTAGAGAGGAGCAACATACCTGGTGTATTGATCTATTTTTGAGATATACAACTGCTGGATATTTTAAGTAGAATTTCAATGCTATTTCTATGTATATTTTATTTTTAAAGATAATAAAAATATGACCGAATATAAATCAAATCCTCATAACTTTTGCGCAAAAAGCAAGAACATGTGATATTTAATGTTTATATATATTCACTTTGTCGTTTATTGTTTTATTTTCATAGTTTCAATTAATGTCATACATACACACCAACTGCCCTTTATATATGTATTGATAGATTTCCCGAACTACGCGGATTTAGAACAAAAATCACATATATATATATATATATATATATATATATATATATATATATATATATATACTAACCACTACACCAGCTGGTCTATCCCAGGTTCTTCGTTCGTTTTGAACTTATTTATATATCACTTTTTGGGGACTTATCGCACGACAGTATGAAAGTAAGTAAACAAACAATGTGTTTATTTTTTATATGGCATTTTAGCCGACAATTTTTGGGGGATATGTGCTTAATTGAAGTCATACATAATTTTGAAAATTAATTAGTTAATAATTAATGAATTAACTAATTAACTAATTAATTTTTTAAATTAGGTATGACTTCAATTAAGCACATATCCTCCAAAAATTGTCGGCTAAAAAGGCCATATCAAAAATAAACACATTGTTTGTTTACTTCCTTTCATATATATATATATATAACTTCAACTAAGCACATATCCTCCAAAAATTGTCGGCTAAAATGCCATATAAAAAATAAACACATTGTTTGTTTACTTACTTTCATACTGTCGTGCGATAAGTCCCCAAAAAGTGATATATAAATAAGTTCAAAACGAACGAAGAATCTGGGATAGGTCAGCTGGTGTAGTGGTTAGAATCCGCGCCTGTCAGCTTGGCAGTCGATATATATATATATATATATATAATATATATATATATATATATATATATATAATATAATTTATGATGGTTTAACGACGAAGGTTGATTTTCCATTAATCTAAGAAAGCTAAACTTTATGCTTTAAAACAAAGCTAAATAACTCGTTAATTTTGAAATTTAAAAGCAATATGGCATTGAAAAATCGATTTTGGATATTTACACATTTTATACGCATGCGTGGATTGGTTGTTAAGATGTTTTAAAGGAGAAAGTTTGTTCCTTATGATTTTATCGTTTGTATTGTATAGCGTTACTAGGAGTAAGGAACGTTAATCGTGATAAGTGACTAATTGTGTTCAAACAATACAATATGGCGAATCTGTTGACGATTGAATTTGTCCGTCAGTCAATTAAGAACGCAAATACTTGCAATTTAATCATAATCGAGCAGGTTGGGCATCTAGTCAAGAGTTTTCTAATTATTTTATTTTTTTTGCAAAGAGCCGGTGAAACTCAGCCGGTAAAGCATCCCCTCTAGGAGCCATCAAGGTTCCTGGTTCGATACCAGTCCCCGCCAAATCAGCGTATGGTACTAATGCAGAATCGCACGTATGAGATGATATCATCAGATTACGTATAAAAAGCATTATATTTCACAGAAATGCCCGAAATCTTTACGAAGCTAGGGTTAGTTTTAGTGTTAAGCTACTTCGGGAGTTTCCGTAATCTAATGCTATTTATACGTAAAATGCGATTCTTATGATATTATCTCTTGCGCGCTATTCTGCATTTGTACCCAGCAGATAAGTAGCACAGCTTCTATGTGATAAAGTGGGGAGCTGTTGGTAGGTGTGGCGCTCCACCCCAAACGCAAAAACTATCTCTCTTGTCTAGCACTAGCAAAAAGGGGATAGACTCACTCGCTGTCCGGCTGATACCGACAACAGGCTACACCGCTTCCTTTACTTTTATTTCTTTAACTCTATAGTTTAGTTTTTGGACGCAACAGTAATCGCGGTAGAAAATCGACTGGACTACCCGAGTTCAAATCTAGGACCAGGCTGTTTGCATTTCACATAGCGCTAATACTTATTTGGAAAGGCATCTAGCGAGGATGGAACCCGCTATTGAGTAGTAATGGATCAGCGAGACTAGCATGCTAACCGTTACACCACGATAGGACGTCCTTTAATGCCCAGCCCGTTCACCACGGATAGAATGTGGCAGAAGGTAGCAAGTATGGGACATCCAGCGAGGATCGAACTTGCTATTTCGTAGTAATAGATTTGCGAGACGAGTTTGGTAACTATTATACAAGCATGTGACGCTTAACCATTGGGAAAGGTATGAATCCAACCATTCTCCTTCCAGCTATGTGTAAATTGTGGAACAGTCTGATTTCTTTAACATTTGTTTGTTTGTTTTGTTTTACGGCATATCAACCTCAGTGGGTCATTTAATGCCGACAAAGTTTTGAAATAAATCAATTCTTAATGGATAATACAATTTTTTTATAAATACATTTTTCTATTTAACCCATAGATGGGACCCTAACAGGTACTACCACTCCGGGTCAGAGTGGACCAGGGAGCAATGATGATGAAGGGGTGCTCCACATTCCCCAAACCTCCAGAACTGAAACCTCACCATCAGATAGAGTTTAACGTCATTCCCGGGACATGTAGACCCGCAGCCACCGCCTTCTAGCACCCATATTAACATTTGTTAGGCAACCAGTCTAGGAGAATGAGAACTCTGAATGTATTCAAACAATTGTGCTCTGCTTAAGACATATATAATGAGAACAGAAACTCGCCGAGAGAACAAAATTCGTCCGGTTGGACAGTCGGATATCTCCACTGAAAAATACATTCTCCTAACTGCCAAATCCCCCTGACCAAGTCCTTCCGCCAGCAGCAATTTTACAGCAGCCCATCACCAAATCTCACTCGCCTCTCGTTCGTCGCACGTCTGTGTTCTCGTTAGCAAGATCAAAACGCAACGACCTCGGTGTGGCAAGGCTGGCCTTAAATAATCATTAACTGCCCTGGCCAAGATCCCATTCCGTGTCAATCGCGCCCAGCGCAATGTAGAAATTTGCATACGCGCTAACGAGGTAGTCTGACTTCGAGCCACGACTCACGAATAAGAAGGTTGCGAGTTCAATCTCTGTAGTCGCCCGCTGCACACACACACACACGATCTCCTCATTTTGCACGCCAAACATGTTCGCTTTGAGCCCCGCGTATGTAATTTCTCTCGCCACAAAGGAGGATTTGGGCAAATACGTACTTAAGTTTTGTTAGCAAAGTCAAATATAAGATTCAAAATGTTTTTTTAAATATCTGAACGAAAATAGCTTCAGTTTTAAAGCAAAAATCTCCATTACTCCCAGGTCCACTCTGACCTAGAGTGACAGCATCTGTAAGAGCCCAATTTATGAGTTAGATTTGTTTGAAATTATTCATATTGATGGAAATACTTGATACAGTATTTCTGTATGCAAATTATTTGTACTAGCAATAATATGCGCCCATCGGGTGTAAGTATTGAAGTTTTAATATAATAGAATATATTAAAATAGAAAGACTAATGAAATTAATTAAGAAGGCATATAAAAAGATTACACTTATTTTAATTATATTTTAATTGGTTTCTATATAAAATCATTCTTAGTATTGATGATAATACGTTGTAGAAAAAAAACAATAAAATTAGAGATCAATAACACCAAGTAATTATTTATTAAACCCGGTTTTTTTAAAACCAGTATGCAAATTAACCATATAAACTTTTTATGTAAACTTTTTGTCTTAGTGATATATAATACACATTGCATGATTTTAAACGCGCTAATAAGATGGGCTGTTTTGAGACAAATCTAACTCGGATTTTCATAAAAACATCGTTAATAGATAAGATTTATTCTATAAATTAATGATTTTGACTATAAATCAAATTCTCGTTGATAAACATACGCAATTTCTAAAGGGTATTGTGACATAAGCAGTGACGTATTTTTGGTTACAGACACACACCGAATCATCATTATAATAAGATTAAGAATTGTCATTTGAAGAATTGTTTACCAATAATTGCTTTTTTTACTTACTTGAAAACATATAATTGCTTGCTTTGTTTTATTTGGTTTATTTAATGACATATCAACCTTGTGGGTTATTTAATTCTACAACTATTAGAGCGTAAGATAAAAGTTGATACTCAAGTGTATTTTTGTAGATAGTTTCTTGGGTGAATTTTATATCTGATTTATAATTATTAGCGCTGTGTGAAATGAAAACAGCCTACATATAAAATTTATATATTTAGTTTTTAGGCGCTTAAATGTCTGCAGCTGACGGTAGGGGGTCAAATATGCTTCGACCCCAGCGCCCTATCCTAAACATTAGCATTTTTTTTACCAGACAAGGTTTGTCCTCTGGATTTCTCACTAAAACAATTTTTTTCGACGGAAACTTACCAGCACGATTCGTTCTATTTAGAGGAAAGTTTAACATTTGTTCGTTTTGATAAAAGTTATATGATATTAAGAACGTGAGATGTGGGCGATGATCGGTCTGTCGGTCTGTCGGATGGGCTATCAAGATTCAGATGAGGTCGGACAAGGCTGGAGGTTGGGGTAAATTGATTGTGTTTGTATTTTACGATTCTCTACCAGGCATATATATAGTAAAGTCGGGGCGGCCTAATGTCGGTATCGGCCAGACAGCGAGGGAGTCTATCCCCTTTTCAATAGCACAAGACTAAGAAGATTATTTTAGCATCTGAGGTGGAGCACCACACTTACCGTCAGCTCCTTACTTTACTGTACATATCCCTGAGCTACTCATACGCTGAGCTGTCGAGGGCCGGTATCGAACCAAGAACATTGTGATTCTTAGCCGAAACACTCTACCGACTGAGCTAAACCGATCCTCCGATGGTATGTAGAAAATAGAAAAACAAAATATACCAAAAAAGATGAATTTATTCTTGATAGTAAAGTCGACGTTATAACGTTTCGGTTTTAGCAACCGTCATCAGGATTCGAATTATGGAAACTGTCTGGATGACTTGCGAAAAACGAGAGAATGGTAATTTGTATGGCGAAAGGGGCATAACCCGGTCTAGTGTAGCATTAGAATTTTTTTTTTTTTCAGCTAGTATATTAGGTCTGAGACCTTTCAGCTGTTCCTTATAAACATTCATCTTAATTCCACAGAGTATTCATAATCTTTCCACAGATTATCTAACATTGCCTTAAAGAAGTTTAGAGATGGGGCATTCACTATTGATGATGGTAGTTTATTCCACGTATTCACCATTCTGTTGCTAAAATAATTTTGTCTTGCATTTGTTTTACAAAATTTTTTAAAGAGTTTTAATTCATGACCCCTGATATTGATATTTTGAGCAATGTTTAGTAGATCAAAATTTATTGAATTAAAATCTATGGGTATATTTGTAGACTTCAATCATATCCCCTCTTGTACGTTGATAAACCAAACTTGATAAGTCAATCTTCCTAAGTCTTTCTTCATACGAAAGGTTTTTTTTTTTAATCATTCGTTATTTTAGTAGCTCTCCTTTGAACCCCCTCAATGAGTTTTATGTCCTTGATTATTCTTGGACTCCAAACCATATTAGCAAATTCCGAGTGAGGTCTCACCAATGCAATGAATACTTCCCTGGACTAGAAGGGAGGATCAAAGTGTAGTATCTGTTCCAGATTCTATGCTTTGAGACTTACCTTCTATACCCGGCCTCGGCTGGGGGTCCAGTGTGCTTCGGCCTCTGGACCGGTAAAGTACAATTAATAGCATCGATCCAAGGGGGCCATGCCCCCCAGATCCTTGCAATTTTTATGTGCCCACGTAAAAACGAGACCTTGTGTCCAGCCCTCATAAGTGGGATGAGCAGGCAAATACCCTTACCTTCTATACCCGGCCTCAGCTGGGGGTCCAGTGTGCTTCGGCCTCTGGACCGGTGAAGTACAGTTAATGGCATCGATCCAGGGGGGCCATCCCCCCAGATCCTTGCAATTTTTATGTGCCCACGTAAAAACGAGACCTTGTGTCCAGCCCTCATATGTGGGATGAGCAGGCAAATACCCTTATCTTCTATACCCGGCCTCGGCTGGGGGTCCAGTGTGCTTCGGCCTCTGGACCGGTAAAGTACAATTAATAGCATCGATCCAAGAGAGCCATCCCCCCAGATCGATGCAATTTGTATGTGCCCACGTAAAAACGAGACCTTGTGTCCAGCCCTCATAAGTGGGATGAGCAGGCAAATACCCTCACCAGTGCAATGAATACATTTTTCAGCATTTTTCTGGACCACGTGTAGATGTTCCGTGAAACGTTGAAAAGTTGGTTGCGTTTCATAGGGGCATATTGTTTTTTCTGTTTTCTAAAATCTATCTATACACATATAAAGGACAGTTGATGTGTATGTATGTATGTATGTATGTATGTCCGGGGGAAACTACAAAAATAAATCAATTAACGATAAAGTAAATATATATATATACACATTCACTATCGCTAGAACTTGCTTTTTGTGCAAAAAAATACCGGATCAACACAAGGTCGTTTTTACGTAGGGATTTTAATGGGGTATCCTGCGAGGATCCAACTCCTGATTCAGTAATAATGGATCTGTACACAGGTGATGCCGGGTAGCTGCTTCTAGTATATACATAAAGGGCAGTTGGTGTGTATGTATGCATGTCTGGATGAAAATACGAAAATAAAACAATTAAAGACAAAGTAAACGTATATACATATTCACTATCCCCAGATCTTGCTTTCTGGGCAAAAAAAATGAAGATTTTATTTATATTCGAAGATATTTAAAAATGAAAGGATACATACAAATAGCATTGAAATTCTACTTTAAAAATATCTAGCATTTGTGAATGTCAAAAGTAAACTAATCAATACACCTGGTATTTTGCTCTTCTCTACCAAGGCGACACTGGGTAGCCGTTTCTAGTGCATATATAAAGGACAGTTGGTATGTATGTATGTATGTATGTATGACCGGATAAAAGTACGAAAATAAAACAATTAATGAGTAAATATATATAAGGTGTGTCAAAAAAATATCGAGATTTTTTTGTACTTTTTGACACACCTTGTATTCTGAAAAAAAGTTCGATTTATTCTTCATTCTATCTTGGTAAATACGGCTTTAAACTTGATACTTTTTGACACACCTTGTATTTTTTTTAAATAACGCTCCATTCAGTCTTCATTTCTATCTTGGTAAATACAGCTTCAATCTCGATACTTTTATGACACACCTTGTATATACACATTCACTATCACGAGATCTTGCTTTTTGAGCAAAAATAATGAAGATTTGATTTATATTCGTGAAGATATTTTTTTTAATTTAGATAGTAAAAACATCTATGTATTTTTTGTTGTTTGTCTGTTTGTTTTTTGGGGGGTTTTTTTGTTTGCGTTTAATATTTTAAATAAGAGACATTAATTATTTCTTTTCGGAATTTGTACCCTTTTTTCTTATGCTTCACCAGGCCGGATCAATGCAAGGTCTTTTTTACGTAGGGATTTTAATGGAGCATCCTGCGAGGATCCAACTCATGATTCATTAATGATGGATCTGCCATACTAACTTTGTTGCACCCCTCTACCCAGGCGATGCCGGGTAACCGCTTCTAGTTGCCTATAAAGGGTAAACTAGAATAATCTCTCGAGTGAAATGAGTGCGTAATGTAAGTTTCCAGTGGACCAGAAGACACGACAGGCGGTATGCAAATGAAGGATGTGCTTATAAGAAAGACATGGATTTGATTATGGCACCCAGATTGTGCAATTTAAGGTGGTTGGTAACCCTCGGGAACCCCCGAGGTTGAGTTCAGGTTTGTTGGTTGATTGGTTGGTAGATTTTTACGGCATGTCATAGTTTTAAATTTAAAAAAAAAAAATTTTAAGAAAAAAATCAGTGAAACGGGAAAATCATACCAATAAGACCGGGCGTAACGTCTTCAAAATAGCAAAAATCAAACTGAGGAGGCAAAGAAATGCCAAAATAAATTTATATCTGTATCAAGGTATCCATTTATTCATTTATTTATAATAATAAAATATAAAATATAATTTTACATATATATATATTTACCAACTCCTCCGCTCAAGCAGGATGTGACACAAAG
>CM042156.1:6826035-6866035 GCA_023376005.1 Doryteuthis pealeii
TGCTGGGTGTATCAGCAGAGCATGCCTGCTGCTTATATCATCGGCAATGTTGGCTATATCAGCAGTCATTCAAAATGTCCGCTACAACTATGACTTCGTTATGATCTTAAAAATAGTAAACATTGCTCTATTTCTAATAAAAAGTCAACATTGTTGAATGCGATTGTTTAGTAATTTAGTACGAACTATTAATTTTTTTGAGAACTAAAATAAAATCAATTTTTCACACCAAGTGTATCTTTTTTAAATGTAAAAAAGACGAAATTATAATATGAAAAAATTTATATATACGAACAAACAAAAATTAAATGAAAATTTTTTTATCAATATTTTTTACGAATACTTACATATTTCATGAAATTTGAATTAATACGCAAAATAGTCCACCTATAAATAAGCTAATGTTTAGTTATTAGCTTCTTTGTTACTTTCGTTTTAGGGTTCAAAAAAATAAATTACAAAAACTGAATTTAAAATTGTCTGACATACGAAAAGTTTTAGAAAAAATTATTCAAGCGATTAAAAAAATGGATATAAAAAAGTGGATACCCACATACTATTAGTATTATCTGCGTTATTCGGACTATTGTCACCATCTTCATTGTTATTTGTACAACGTTTCGGCCGATATGCCCTCCGGCCTTCTTCAGGTATTTCTTGTTGGAATCGGGAACCTTCTCGGACTCGGTAACCTCTCAGACTCGGGAACCTTCTTTTCGAACTTGGGAACTTTCTTGTTGTAATCGGGAGCCATCACGGAACTTTGAATATAACCCTTTATTTAGTCCACGGGGGTATCCTGTTCTCATTCAGGAGTGACTCAACTCTTCGTAAACATCTCGTCCGAGTCAAGCCCCCAACAGAATACAACATGACCAAAAATTGTGAGTATTCCATCCCATGCAGCTGTGGCAAAGAATACAAAGGTGAAATATGCCGCCCACTGAAAGTAAGACTAGAAGAACATCGTAAAGCAGTGGTCTGAGGAGAAATAGAAAAGTCGGGTATGGCTGACCATATATGGAATGAAAAGGGAAACCATCTGCCCTTAGGGGATGAAGTTAGAATAATAGAAAAGTCATTAGAGTCGTCCAATCTGCTGCGTTAAATCCACCCCCTATATTTAACAATAAAACTTGAATAAAGGTTATTATTAGCTTCAAATTTTTTTGAACCATTCAAAAAAAGGAACTCCTGATGATTTTGGACCATTAAAAAAAAACTCCTGATGAAAAGAAAATTCAGCTTATGGAAATAATGAAAATTATGAACGAAAACAATGTTTACATTTTTACACCATTAAATCAATTGAAATTTAAATTAGCCAAAAACAAATTATGACTAGTGGCTTTTTAAAGAATTCTATGAAAAATCAACTGATAGTCAAATTTTCACGGAATTTTCGGTAATTATTCATCTGCCGATGAAAATATGTTTGAAATAGTTTTTTTCTTAAAATATATTAGGGGAAATATTTTTACGAGGTCTCCCCTCCCCATTTTATTTTATGAAATCTGAAAAAATGATCAGATAAAAAACGATTTTTTTTCTATAAAGATAATAGTCTGAATAATTATATCAGAAGATTTTTATAAGTTTCTATACAAGATTTTTTTTTTTTAGTTAAAAAAACATGAATTCTGAATTCTGCTAAAAAATTATGACATAAAATTGTTTCAAAACACTCAAAAATTTAGGATTACATTTTTTTTAAATATTTACAATGTTAAAAAGAAAAAATCCCTAAAATAGACAAACACTGTAATACCCAAATTTTCGGTGATTTTTTTAAATTTTATTTTCAGGAACATCCTCTGGACCGGATATTGTATATATATATATATATATATATATATATATATATATATATATATATATATATATATATATATATATATATTATTTAACGTAGGTGTATCATTCGTGCTTATTATGGCTCTGTCCATTTGGGTAATTTAACATTTTTTACTACTTCAATTTTTTAGTCTTTTTATTTAAATTGCGCACGCACACACATATATATATAATACATATATATATATTGTTACGTAGATGCGCGATATGCGTTGGTGTGATATTTCTTATTATGAAACCACAAGTGGAATTTGTTTTTTTTTCACGCGGTATCAAACAACTGTGTTAATCCTAAAAGATTCTGGTCATCCTTCCAATGAAATTTATTACCAAATGCCCAGAAGGCACTGGAACTCAGCCAGCAGTAAAACAATATAAGTATCACCCCCCGGGGCCCCAGCCTGCAACCCTGCCCCAATGTCTTCCACTTTTTACGAGAAACTAAGACAGATTTTTGCATTAATTTATGGACCCAACGTGCATTACAGCCAACCAGATCTAATTTTATGACATTCACATGATAAAAACAAAAAAATGAAATAGTCGATAAAATGGCGCTACACGTTTACAAGAAGGTTGGTTGCTTGGATTTTACAGCATTTCAACCCTTGTTGGGTTATTTTATGCCGAAGACGTTTTATTCATTCTTGATGGGTTTTCAACGTTGTTTTTTTTTTTTTCAAACTCAATTTTTTTTTCATTTTTTCTCATTCAACCTATAGATAGGACCCTAATAGATACTACCAATGATTAAGTGTGCACCTGGGAGTGATGGTGATGAAGGGGTTACTCTACATTTCCCAGAGCTCCAGAATTTTATATTCACCATCAGACGTTTTGTTTTATTTATTCTTGAATCAACATTTTTTAACTCAATTTTTTAAAACTCAACTTTTTTAAACACGTTTTTAACTCATTTTTTCTATTTAAGCCATAGATGGGGTGGTTGGTTGGTTGGTTGGGTGGCTGGTTGGTTGGATTTTATGGCATGCCAACCCTTGTTGGGTTATTCTATGTCGAAGATGTTTTGTTTGATTCATTCTTGATGGGTACTCATTTTTTTCTTTTCAAACTCAATTTTTTAACTCATTTTCACGAACCACGTTTGGGCATCTATCACCAAAAAACTACAGGCATAAATAATTGTATTTTATGTTCTTTATATATATATAATCAGTAAAAATAATAGAATATCAAGATTTTTAGCATTATAGCCTATTTCGGGGAACCTAGAGAAAATGTTTACTGATATAATTTTGCTCTGTGACCTGCAAACTACAAAATATATATATATATATATATATATATTATATATATATATATATATTACCAAGTACACAAAAATTAACAACTATCCATGTACGCAAAAAATGCTAAGCTATCTCAAATAAAGCCCCTTACCAATAATGATCCATATATATATATATATATATATGTGTGCGTATGTGTGTATGTGTGTGCACACGCGCACGCGCGTGCGCACACATACACACACACATACGCACATACACACACGCACACACACGCACACACACATGCACATACACGCACACGCACACACGCGCGCGCGCGCGTGTGTGTGTATGTGTATGTGCGTGAAATAGACACGGTGACCTGAGTTGAAATCCTGAACGAGGTTATTTGCATTTCCTATAGTGATAATCTTCCCTCCACTCATAAATAAATGTGCGGTGAATGCAGTCACACACACACACACACACACACACACACACACACATACCGTTTGAAAAAACATAGAAAAAATTTGAAAAAAAAATCAATAAGGAATAATTCTAAATTCGAACCACTTAGAAATTGACCTTGTGTCACATCTCCCTGCCACGGAGGAGTCTGATAAATACATATATATCATTTACTAAGCTTTGTTTACATATGACTCACAGACCTCATATTGCTTACAGTACCTGCTGTTGCTTAAGTGGTCACCCAACTAAGTATTAAACAGGCACATTGCTGCTTAACTTCGGTGATCTAACGGGAACCGGTGCTTCCAGCATGACTTGACCGTTATATTATTGTTGGGAATCAGTACTTGAAAAATAAGAAAAAAGATGTGATCATAAATTGGGGGTTCCATTTTCTATTTCAACGTAGTTATAAACTGATCTCCCATTATTTGAACATTCGAGTTGTATACGGTTGATGTTCGAGCATGAGGCTACCTGATCCTGGGTAATCGCTATAATTCAGCTCCCCTCCCCCCACTTCATTATTACTTTCTTGCGTTCTCTATTGTAGTTATTCCTCCTGTGGTAATCCTTTGATGAGACTCAGGTGACAACGAAGAATGTAGAAAAATTTCTTGTAAGATATTGATTCATTCGAATGTAAAGTGTTCGTTTATTAAAGATTTGACGATAAACAAAGCTAAGAATGAGTGTATTATAATATTCGTTTATTTTAAGAATAGTCTCTTTTTGTTGTTTACATTTTTGAAACAATCTTGATTAACCATGATAGAAAATGTATTCATATAATGTAACAATAAATGCTAAGAATTAGATATTTACAATTGTCCGTATTACAATTTTTTTGTTTGTTTATAATAGTGTTTTATTTATTTATTTATTTATTATAAAAACTCTTTTGTACATACGACAAATTTAAATTCAGTTCTTAATTCCTTGTTGGAGAATTTATCAGTTTAATTTATTTCCTTTTTTAACCCCGAAAAGTAACAAAGAAGCTAATAACTAAACATTACCTTATTTGTAGGTGGAATATTTCGTGTATTTATTTAATAATGTTTATTTTATGAATTTTTTACAAAAAAGAATTTAGTTATACTGATTATTCTAAAATGAAAGTATTAATAAAAAAAAGTTGAGTTATCGTTAAATATTTTCGTTTGATTTGTTATTTAATTCGTTGTAAAAAATAATTCAATATATGAAAATACACACAAATTATATATTTAGAAAATTAATTTATATTCTTTCTAAAGATAGACCAGAAATATGCGATAAATAAGATTTGATTTTTCGTAAAAATTTAGTATGAAAAAAAATTATACTTCGAATTCTTGGCTGTCCGAAGCAAAATATTTTTTAACTCACTGTAAAAAATAATTAAATGGATAAAAACACATACAAATTACATATTTAGAAAGATTATTTTCCGTTCTTTCGAACCAAATAAATATTTGGAAGATTGGACCATAAGTAGGCGAGAGATTCCGAGCTGAACGGTTTAGACTGCGATTTGGTTCTCTAAAATTAAACTAAACTGTTGGTATGGCTTATAATAGAAAGCAGGTAGCGAACAATATTTTATTATCAGCAGCCGCTGGTATACGGACAATTCCGCAAATCGGTTGATTTTGGTTTAATTAATTAATCATCGTGTTTCTTGGTGAGAAGAATATTAAGGTGTATGCAAGATTTCGAATCTGAGTGATCTCCCGTTTCGGAGTTATACATCGACACGTACATACCAAGCCTTCTTTTATATATAGAGATATTACCATACATATACGGAGTATTGTAAATAAATTAATAAATTGATTACTTAATGCCCATAAAAAGTTATTTCGGCATTTCTTTGCCTCTTCAGTCTGATCTTTATTAGTTTATATTTATAAATGTTGTACATATAACAATAAAGATGAAGACATATTTAATGAAATTAAAAATGAAATCAAATCAAATTAGAATAAATTAAATTAAAAGAGATTAATTAATTTTAACGGCGTTTCAAACCGTCTCTATATATTCGCCAATCCCTCTGCACGAACAAGATGTGACACAATGTCAGTTCCATAAGAGGAGTTTAACAGGTTTTAATTCAGAGTCTTCCGTTTAGACCGGTTGCCTAACCATGGTTAAAGAACCTAATCTGCCCTACTATTATATATATATATTTACCAACCCCTCCGCACGAACAGGATACGACACAAGGTCAATTTCTTAAGCGGAATTCAATAGGTTTGAATTCAGAGTTTTCCTTCTCCTAGACTGGTTACCTAGCCATGGTTAAAGAACGCAGTCTGCCCTGCTATTTACCCATAGCTGGAGGGAGAGTAGGATTCATACCTTTCTCAAGGGTATTAGCGCTAAGTAAAATGCAATTACCACGTCCCTAATATTATATATTATATATATATATATATATATATATATATATATATATATATGTGTGTGTGTGTGTGTGTGTGTGTGTGTGTGTATGAATATAATAAGGATTTTGTATGAAATATTTAAATCAAAACATATCCTAATGACATATATACATATATATAATTATGCATGCACACACACAATGAGGGAAGATTTTGGTTTCTTGATATTAGTGCTTTTCTAGCAACCATCTTTTTAGGGTCCGACAGTGTATGGGGTGGGGAGGGGAAGGCAAAAATGTCTCATTAACTAAAGTGGATTCTGTTTCTCGGTAAGTAGCAATGTTTGAAGGAGTTCCGGGTGAGGTGATAATGTCATCAAATTAAAAGCTTGAATGGTCCTTTTCAGACCCCCACCAGGGCAGGGAAATCAAGAATCGGTCGCCCATCCTGCCCATCGCCTGGGCTTGAGAGTTTGGGGCATTTTATGAATATTGCCTAACGCCAGGTTTCATTTTGTTAAAGTGAATTAATAATCATCATAATTTCTCTTGCCTTCTAGTCGGGTTAATCTCTTTCTTGGTGAGTCATCTCATAACTGTTGCATTGTGGGTGTGACGTTATGGCACTCATGTTGGATTGGAGTGATGACGTGTTGATAATCAAAATAATACTTTGAGAGGCTCGAATCCGGTTGCTGGGCCGATGCTAAGTCGGCTGACAATTCCCTGGTGTTTGGAGTCTGGAAATCAACTTGGGATGCTGGGGGCAATGTTTTTAGGAGATATTAAGAACTACGTGTAGATTAGAATGGAAATGTTTTTGGATGAACCAGCACAACGCGACATGGCATTAACCTTGTGTCAGTTATATTTTAGTAATAACACAAGTGACTTATTTTTTTTCTCATGAGATTTTTTTTTACCCCAAGTCACAACTGCCGAGTGAGAACCACGTCTCTCTCTGTCAACACATAGTTCCGAACTCACCTAATATCTCTCTCTCTCTCTCTCTCTCTCTCTCTCTCTCTCTCTCTCTCTCTCTCTCTCTCTCTTCTGTATATATATATATATATATTATCATCAAGTCATACCGACAGTACGAATCTACATGACTCTTCCGCGTTACTTATCCATGTCGGCCATCGCTCCTGGAAGGTCTCTGTATAGCATCTGGTATCCGCACAGAGTTGATTGATGTAGGTTTCTCCTCTCTCTCTCTTTGACTCATCAATCAATGAGAAAATGTCACATCTAATTCATCCAAAAACTTTTACATTCTAATCTACACGTAATTCTTATATTCTCCCTAAAAACCTCTTCGTACTAATTTCCTGTCACTTGTACATTCCATTGTTACATACATAGCTTAAGGCGTCTGTTTTGGTATGTACGTGTCGACTTATACATCGGAAAAAGATGTCATTGAATATTAACAAAGCGCATATACTTTAATAAGTTTATAAGTAAAAGTACAGAATTTAGCTTTCTATTTTTACTGACTAAATGATATACTTCAATAATTAAAAATCAATTAATTTGTGGAACTCTTTATAGTTCTTCATTAGTAAGTACAAAAGCAAGTTCAAAACACCCATGAGTTATATTATATAAATGATCTTCTAAATGTAAATAAATAACAATTCCTAGAATAAACGAAAATCTTAATACGCGATTTTGAGTTCTTATTTTTTTGATAAGGAATTGGCTAAATTATTTTCCTCTTACTCCTTCTCTTACTCCTTTCTTCCACCTTTCTCTCTGATTTCTTGGTATTCCAAAAATATTTTAGTTCGGTCATGGACTGAGTATTTCTATTTCTGCTATGATATATAATGGCCATCCTGGTAAATAAAATGTGACAGTCATTAAACAAACACACACGCGCGCGCTATATATATATATTATATATATAAATTATATATATATATTATATATATTATATATATATATAGCTTTCAGAAGTTCATTATGTATATAAAAAAACAATCAAAGCGAATTTAACCGGATGATGGTTTTCACTGAACATATGGACTTGCCACTTTAACCAGTATGTTTTTCCGCAATATCTTTTTTTGGTTTGTCAACAAAACATTTTTTAAACTTTCTAGAATCAATTTATTTCCCGATAATTTTCTCCTGGCGATANTCTGAGAAAAGGAAGAGAAAGAGAAAGAGAGAAAGCGAGAAAAGAGAAAGAAGAGGGAGAAATTAAATGAGAGAGGGGGCGCGTCAACTTGCGACAATCAGTCCTGGGTAGGGAGATGGAAAAGAAAATAATACAAGCAGAGAGGGGGAAGAATGCGAGAAAAATAAAATGAGAAATATGGGGAGTGATCAATTGCGATGATGTCCTAAGTAAGGAGAGGAAGAGAGAGAGAGAGAGAGAGAGAGGAGAAATAGAATGAGAAATAGAGGGGATCAACTGTGACTATTAGCCCTGAGTAGAGAGAGGAAAGGAAAAAGACAGAAAGAGACAGAGAGAGACTAGAGACAGAGAAGAGAGAGAGAAGAGAAGAGAGAGAAAAATAGAATAAGAAATAAAGGGAGGGTCACATTTGCACATCATTCCTGAGGAAGGAGACGGAAAAGAAAAGACAGAAAGAGAAAAAGAGGGAGAGAAGAAGGGGAGAAAAATAGAATTGAGAAAGAGAGGGGAGGATCAATTTGCCGACGATCAGTCCTGACTCTGGCATGGCCCGGATCGAGTCTGTTTGCGCCAGTTATTACCATCAATCTTCTTCATAGAGGCCGTTTTTGATCACATCAATTCACTGGGCCGCTCATTTACTCTGCTTAGGCGCTCATTATTTGTCGCCCGCCCATTACGGGTCAGTCTGATGTTTTGTTTCCTTACACGCCGGCCATTAAAAATAGCGCTTCATATATTACATAGATAGGGCGACGACATTGTTCACAGCAAAGATTGCTCGTTGCATGTTTTGAGCGGCGCTGATTCAATGCTGGGCGGCGATTTAGCATCTTGACCTTCTTACAGGAGTCGCATGAGTCAAATGATGCGACTGCGGACTGTAATAAACTGTGATTGTGGCAACAATTTCGGGATCCGCGCCTCAGTAGCGCAGTGTGAGCTCGGCATTCTGAGCCGCTGTCGCCGCCGTATCGAGGAGGGAGGGGGGGGGAGAAAAAAAAGTTTCAAACAGCGAAAGAGAGCTCAGAAACGGAGGGGGGGAACAGAAACAGGACATCAAAAATGTTCGGAGAATTCATCGACTTGCGCAGCATTCATACAAATGTCCCTTATTTGTGAACTGTCTTTGAGGCTTAAAGTTGAAGCGTCGGTCATTCAATCATGCAATCTGAACATCCATCTTCCATCGACCTTCGGGGTGGGAAACTGCTTTAATAAAAAAAAATCTTTTAAAAATGACTAGACGATCCTTGAACTCGTTAGTCCCCATTGTACCAGTGATCCATGGATATATAGATACTACTATTCGGATTTCTATTATATTATTCTTTCTTTCTTTCTTATTTTATTTTCTGTGTAGATGTCCTTCTTTTCCCCTTTCTTCTTTTATAATAAAAAACGGAAAGTCATTATTAGCGAAATGACGGAACATATGAAGTAAGAATCCGGCAGATAAGCAACACCAGATAATCAGGATTATTTGGATTTGGATGGTCTCATTTTAACCAAGTCTGTTGCAAGATGATGATATTTGATGCTTCTATTAGAAAGGAGTGAAATATTCTTATTTAGCCTTCAGAGTTAACAGCTGGTCCATGATGATATTAAGTTTCTATTAGAAGGAGTGAAATATTATTAGTAGTATCTTCGACTTAACTGTCCATTGATATATTAATGCTTCTGTTTTAGGGAAAAAGTATTATATAAATTTAGCATTTCAGATTAACTGTCCGATGATATATTGATGCTCTATTAAGGAGTGAAAATATCATAATTTAGTATTACCGGGTTTAACTATCTATGGCTATATTTAATGCTTTTATTAGAAAGATTTTTGAAATTAAATCTGCTTAAGATCAGTTAACAGTGATCCATAATTATATCAATACTATTGTTTTGGAAGGAGTGAAATATTTTATATAGCTTTTTAAGTATAGCACTGTCCCGTTGATTATATTAGTACTTCTATTTTAGGAAGGAGTGAACTATTATAATTAGCTTTAAAGTTACAGCTGTTCTTGATGATATTGATGCCTTTCTATTTTGGGAAGAAGTCGAAATAGTCTAATATATTATGATACTCTAATATTATAATATAATTGTAGCTAAATGCGAAAAATCATATTCAAGTAGATTCTTCCATATTCACGATACAAAGTTGCACCTTATCGCAGCAGTTTGTATTGGACTTGCTCAAGGCTTCTGTGGTCAAATCCTCTTATTCTCTGCACGGATATTATTCTTGAACTGTGGCAATGTCTTAAGCTTGCTTCAATATTACACATCCTTTAAAATAAACCTACAAAAAGAAGTCAGTCAACAAAGCAGACGAATGTTGAACCCATTTTGTATTCTGAATTCTTTGAAAATATGTTGCCACCAAAGTTCTTCTTTTTGTGGAAGTATAAAACCTTCATCGTTGAAATAGTAAAATTCTGGTTATTTTAATTTGTTCTTTCACATTTGTAACTTGATATTTTCAATTTGCTTTAGGTTATTCATAATATCTATATAAAAAAAAAACAAATGAAAATTCGATAAGACAAGAAAGTTATATTTTTTAGATGGTCCGTAATTTGTGGGTCAGCTGTATAATCAAAATAATATCATGCCAGCTATTAAGCTTGATATTGAGTTAGCTCCTTATATGGACTATTCATAAACGTGAGCACAATACTTTTTCGAGCATATATATATTATATATATATATATATATATATGATATATATATACACAGTTTTGTTAAACTGTACAGACAATTCTTGTCGGACGAGTTTGGGTATTATCCTTTCAATTTTTCGTGCCATCCTTGGTTGATCGGTTGGAACTGGTTAACAGTCCACCAAAGGTTTTCGATACGAGCTTTTCGGCAATACTGCTATTGCACCCGAAAATTAGAAAGGACCAACCCAAAAACTCGCCCCGACAAGAAATTGTCTGTACAGTTCAACAAAACTTGTTAAAAGAAAAAATGCTTGGCAAAATACACTTATTTTCAATAATATCATATATATAATAATATATATAATATATAATATATATATATTTATATATATACTCGAAAAGGTATGCGGCTCAACGTTTATGAAATAGTCATATATACATACACCAAGATAGGAATGAAGAATGTATTGGAAACGTTATTTTTTTCAGAATACAAGGTAGGTTCAAAAATTACTGAAACAGTCTTGATACTTTTGACACACCTTGTATATATATATTAAAGTCACATTGTGTTTTATGTTATAAAGTTATAAGTTAGATTTTGCTTATAAAAAGTAAGATTATCAGGTGCGTCAGTTTTAACAAACTACATTGTTTCTCTTGTTTTTATTTTTTACCCACTTCAGTGTACATCTAAAATGGATCGTGCAGAATCCACAAGTCGAACACGGTCTTATGATATGCAGTTACCAATATGCTTTCTTGCAAAGTCTTTGCTCGCTCTCAAGCGCCGGAGTTCAGAAAAATAAACTTAATTCAATGGCGACGCCAGTTGGCCGTGTATCCAAAGGTGGGGGCAAAACTTGAACGAAAAGAGAGAAAGAAAAAAAAAGCATAAAATAAAATAAAATAAAAAAACAGAGTAAGGAGAGGGGGAGTAAGGAGAAGGAGGAATAAGGAGAAGGAGGAGAGTAAGGAGAAGAAGAGGAAGGATGAGAAGGAGAAGAAGAAGGAGAGGGAAGGATGAGAAGGAGAAGAAGAGGAAGGAGAGGAAGGTGAGAAGGAGAAGGGGGCGTAAGGGGGTAAGGAGAAAGAGTTACAGAGAAGGAGAGTAAGGAGAAGAACAGAGTAAGAGAAAGAGCAGTAAGGAGGAAAAGAAGGAAAAGAGAAGTAAGGAGAAGGCGTACGGAGAAAGGGAGTAAGAAGAAAGAAAGAAGAAGGAGAGTAAGGAGAAGGAGAGTAAGAAGAAAGAAAGGAAAAGAGAAAGAAGAAGAGGAGGAGAGAAAGGAGAAGAAGTAGAAGGAGAGTAAGGAGAGTAGGAAGGGAGTTCAAAGAAGAGGAGGTAAGGAGGAGAGTTACAGAGAAGGAGAGTAAGGAGAAGAAAGAGAATAGAAGAAAGAGAGTAAAGGAGAAGGAGAGTAAGGAGAATGAGCTACGGAGAAAGGGAGTAAAAGAAAGAAAGTAAGAAGAAAGAAAGGAGAAGAAAGAGAGTAAGGAGAGGGTAAGAGGAGGAGAGTAAGTAGAAGAGGAAGGAGGAGGAAGGGGGAAGGAGAAGGAGAGGTAAGGAGGAGAGTACAAAGAAGGAGAGCTAAGGAGAAGAAAGAGGAGTAAAAGAAAGGGAGTGAGAAGGAGAATAAGCGAAAAGAAGAAGAGTAAGAGAATGAGAAAGGGAGTAATAAGAAGAAAGTAAGAAGAAAGAAGAGAAGAAAGAGAGTAAGAGAAGGGGAGTAAGAGGAAAGGAGAGAGTATTGTTCGATGAACTTAATTGAAATGGAATTTCGCTGTAACATCTCGTGTTTGGCTGCGGTCGTTTTTAGCTTAAGTCCAAGTTAGTTGTAGCGATAGCTCAGTTGATAAAAACAAGCAACAAATCATTCAGCTCTATAATGCGAATATTCAGTTTGTATGTCCGCTTGTATTCGAGGATGCCGAGAGCGATTTTAAGTGACATTTTCAGTAGATGTTTAGAGTTCTAAAAAGAAGGGAAAGCGTATTCAAATTATATTGAAGATTTGAGGTTATTTTCGAGAGCAGATGAGTGTCTAAACATCACCTTATGTAAGCATTTATTTTTATTTCTCTCTATTATCCTCTCTCATCTCTCTCTCTACCCCCCCTCTCTCTCTCTCTTCCTCTTATATATAATATATATATATATATATATATAATATATATATAGCTTTCTATCTCCCACTCTATCTTCTCTATCTCCTATCTCTCTCTATCTCCTCTCTTCACACCCACACGCATACATTACACACACACGCGCGCACACGCATACACACAAGCATACACACAGCTATCGTTCACATACAAATCTCCTCCAAACACACAACACACACACACACACATATATATATATAATATATATAATATAAACGTACATCAGTACGCCAGAATCTGTCTGTCATGTCTGTCTTCTGTCTGTCTTCTCCTCTCTCATCTCTCTCTCTGCTCTCTCTCCTCTCTCTCTCTCTCCTCTCCCAAATACCACACCACACACACTCAACACACACACTTCATTCACACACACATACAAACAGAGCTATCGATAACTACACCAATTTATCTCTCTTACATACATCGATCATAGGGCAAATCTCTCTACTCTCTCTCTCTCTCTCTCTTCTGCTCTTCTCTCTCTCTCTCTCTCTCTCTCTCGTCTCTCTTAACACACATATACAAACAGTAATCAATCACACACAAAACTCACTCAACATACAAATACACTAACACACATTTCGATCACACACAAATGTGTCTGTCTGTCTCTCTCTCTCTCTTTCTATATATATATATAATAATATTATATATATATATATTATTATATATATATATATAATGGTTTGAGAATCAATGGGCGAGAAATTTCCGTAACCAGCACGTGACTTGCTGGTCCACGTTACTCTAACTTTGAATTATATAATGTGACTCCTACTCCAAGATATTGACGCCACTATTTTACTAATTTAGCACACATATATTATCATCTTTTATATAATATATTATATATATAAATATATATATATATATATATATATTCACTTCCTTTTCTTCAACACACACACACACACATATATATAATATATATTATATCATATATATATATATATATATATATTTCTTAAAGGATTTCTAGATTCTAAGGTACTTCGCTGACTCTGGGACAGGGTGGACTTGTGAGTATGGCAATTAAGCGGATACTTACGCACTCCACAAAAAGCCCTTTCGACTTCAGATGCAACAGTTGACTGTCATACCAGGACCGCCCCTTTTTGTTTTTATTTTGTGCTTTTACGCTAGCATTTCCTCTTGTAAAATCTTTCCCTAGTCTGAACTCAAGGCCAATATTGTGTAGTAGCAACAAAAAAATGACGAAGGCGTTCAGGGGTGTTTACTTATATTTCTCATCGCTCTCTCTCTCTCTCTTCTATATATATATATATTTATAATATATTATATAATATATAATATATATTATATATATTCTTTCTTACACACAACACACACACACACAAGAGGGGGGTTGTTCTCTGTTCTGCCCCACTGTGTTAAGAACACTGCTGGCAGAGACAGAAAGACAATAACATCCAGGTGTTGAAATAAAAATTGCCTGAGGAAGCTGTTTCCGCATTTCTAGCCGGGGGGGGGGCACAAAAACCAAAGATCCGTGGAGAGCAAGCGTCATTGAGAGTGTTTTGGCGGACCACCAGAAAACCTGTCTTTAAACACACGAAAGCTGACGGGCGCGGTCAGTTGTGTCACGAAGGCACGAGAGTTTATGCAGGGCCATGCAGAGCAAAGGCGCAGTCGTAGCAGTTGTCAATGCCATACTGAAACTCTTCGGTGCAGCGGCACAGAACATTACTAGCATACAAATAGCGGTAACACTGGAATAATTCTGTACATTAATTCATGAATAGACAACGAATTATGTTACGTACGGGGTAAGTAATATATTTTGAATATGAGTTCGTTAGATTACAAAATCGGAGGGAGTTAAGTGGGAATTTCCATAATTAAAAAGTAATTTTTTGTTTGTTTTCAAAAGAAATATAAATTTTAAAAATCACAACGAGCGTTAACCAATAACGGGCCAGGAGGTAGAAGTATTTGATTAGATATAAACGAAGAATATTTTTTTCACATTTACGACAGACGCGATTTTGAAGAAGAAGAAGGTAACAAACAGCACACACACACACATGCACATACACATACACACAGAACACAACACACATATACAACAGGATAGATAGATAAATGTATATTTACAGGGAGAAGCATTCACATATGCAAAAGCTTGGACCAACACGCACACACCACGCGCACATGCACACACATACACACACATGCACACAGAGAACACATACAAAGATTGTGTGTGTGTGTGTGTGTGTGTGTGTGTGTGTGTGTGTGTGTCGTGTGTTTGCCGTGTTGCTAAAAAAACAAAAAAACCTTGCCAGAGGCGAATCAAATCTGGAATTAATAATTTAAAATAAATAACAAAGAAATGATCAGACACAACAGACATAAGCACCACGCACACACACATACGCTACATTTACCACACAAGCACACACACACACACTTACACATACAAACACACACAAAGCAAGCGCCCCCAACCACACACACACACACCACAAGAATTTGGAAGACCCAAGACAGAACGAATCTATGCGAGGCTGCTAAGACAACTTCAGTTCCATATTCTTCTGATGGATTTTTCATGCCCGACAATATTAAAAGAATTTAAAAATGACAGGTTAACAAAAAAACATCATAGTTACCTTCTTTTTTCTTACACTCGCATTATGAAGCCTTCAAAACCAACAACAAACCAATATATATATATATATATATATATATATATATATAATTAATATATATAATATATATATATATATGGAAGAAGAAGTAGACAATATAGGATATGATTGATTAATGATGACCTCGACTTGACCCCTTCCGGATGAACTTTGATACAGGCGTGACAGTTTTAGTTAAATGCGACTTGCTTTGACGAGAGCAGGACGTGTTGTCTTGCCTCGAATGTCCATGTTTCGCACTCTCCACGCGGTTGAATCTTTATGCGGTTGGTGTTTTAAACTTAAAGACTTAGAAGAAACAACAAATTGTTAAGTATTAAACAAGAATTTACCAACCCGAAGAAATTGAGCCCGAACAAGAAAGAAAAAGCACTTGAAGAAGGAACCACCGGATCAGCCTGAGAAATAAGCCCTAAGAATATGGCACTGAGTTAACAAGTAAAGTCTGTCTGTCTATACTGTCTTTGTCTAGTCTGTCTGTCTGTCCTCTCTCTCTCTCTCTTCTCTCTCTCTCTCTCCTCTACTCTCCGCACATATACACACCGAGTAATATAACAAATTTTTTTCTGGCCAAAAAAACTCGTTCTTAGAAATTTTATTTTTCAGCATGCAACAACAAACAACAAAATCAAAAAAAGATCAAAATTTAAAATGGAATTGTGTCCAGAAAAATTAAACATTCTTCTCATTTTGAAAAAAGAAGAGAAAAAAGAAAAGGAAAATGAACCGAAGAAAAAAAGAAAATCATAGTTGCGGCATAGTGTTTGGGTGTTGCGTGAGATAGCAGTAAAGGATTTTTTTAATACTAACACAGAGTTGCTTGACCAAATATGGGTCATGGCTAACAATTAGCATAAGAAGGACAAAATAAAGAATATTGTTTGCCCTAACATTATTTTTTACTTTATAGTGTTACTTGGTTATATATATATTATATATAATAGTATATATATATATATATATATATATATATTGCCCCCCAAAAAGATAAGGGATGAGGTCAAAGTTAATTGGCTTGAAAAAAAATCAGAAAGTTTTAAATAAAATAACTAATGCATTTTATAAATTCATTCATTGATAAATCAACACCTGAATTTCATTAAAATCTGATAATTCCCCGATCTTTTGGTAATTTTAATTCTATTTCGGAGGGGTTGGTAAATTTTTTGTAATATACGGATTTTACGGCATCTTTGGCAGTGCATTAAAGTATTCATTATAAAAAGAATTTATTGATGAATAACAAGCTAAAAAATCTATTCAAATTGGTTTCCTGTTTTTTGTAAATATTCTATCTTCGATCCTTAATCTTAAAAAAGCGGTACAAGTTTTTTATTACTAAAGCAGAGAAGTAATTCCAAATCAACTTATTTGGTAAGTAGATAAATTGTATTTGTTTCCCTTTCAATAAATTAAAAATAGATTAAACATTGCCGATATAATTCCAAATCAACTTACTATTATTATACTAAAAGCTGCGGAATCAATGATTGTATGCATACAGGCCTTTAATCTTATTTTATTTAATGACACAAAATTCATATTCAAAATATTCCTTAGTTCTAGGATTGAGTTATGTTTTGGAAAAAATCATTTTAATTAGTCGTAATTGTAATTAAACAGACCCATCTCTCACTCACTCTGTTTGTCACTTTCCCCCTTTATGATATTTCGATATATGTTAGTTCTCTATCTGTGTAAGAGAGTGATTT
Organism: Doryteuthis pealeii; assembly: GCA_023376005.1. Lineage (NCBI taxonomy): Eukaryota > Metazoa > Mollusca > Cephalopoda > Myopsida > Loliginidae > Doryteuthis > Doryteuthis pealeii. The sequence goes on from CM042156.1 coordinate 6,843,324, forward strand.
GGGAGTGTAAAATAGATTCCGGCTGCATTATTATTTTCTTAAAAATTAATTCGCTTTGCAAACCACCTTTTTCCTTAATCCCAATTATGTCTACCAGAGCTTAAATGGGTGGTCCAATGGGTCATGTTTTTCTAATATATATATATATATATATATATATATATAATTATATATATATATATTGAACAAAAATGATATAACAAAATTATTTTTCTCAACTAGTTTCAACCTGAGGTAGCGTCAGGAGAAAATTCTTGTTAAAAAATATTTTTTTTTAAGTTAAAAATTAAAAGAGTTTTTAAGTTTTTTGACAACCCACTATAATCCGGACAGATAAGTGTATTAGAAGTGGCGAGTCCCGCCTGTTCGTGAAAAAAAACTTATTTATATATATATTATATATATATATATAATATATTATATAATATATAATATAATATATATATATATATATATATAGATTAGTATATTTGGTTGTTGTTTTTCTTTAGTCACAAAACGTTCTTCTTTTTGTTGTCGTTAGGCTGAAATCTGCGGAGTTAGACAATTTGTCTAAGCTCCTTGAAATAGACTATTAATGCTAAGTCTTTGTTTTATTTCTTTACTTTATATATTGCTCTGTGACTTAACATTAAGAGCACACATTTGAGCTCTCAAACTGCGACCAGTTTTTAAATAAAACTCTTGTGTCGTAAGGAAGATTTCTTCTCTGGGACTTTTGGTTTATATATATATATATATATAATAATATATATATATAATATATATATATATAAAATATATATCAGGATGGTTTAAAAAACTAAGAACTCCTATTATTAAACTATCTAACCATCTACATGATGAAATGTGGCCAGTTTCAATACTGGAAAGAGTATTGAAAACTGACTTTTATGCAAGATGGTGCCCATGCAATTTTTTTATTGATTGTTCGTGAAAGAGACGAGATTATTTTCAAAAACTATTATTTCCAGGTTCACAGGCTATTCTTGAGATAAATTTTCTCCCGGGCAGCAATATGTTAAGCCTATTCCTAGTCAAATTTTAGATAGATTCTCCTCCGACTTCCTTTTTCGCGCAAGGAATATGCATTCCACTGTGGGAAGGTGCACTTAGAAAAAACGACCCCCGTTCCCTGACCCGTCATAATTCGTGTCATTAAATATGTTTATTGGACAATCTGTTACCATACTCTTCTTGTACCGTGAAGTTTTCGTGGTTGCAGTATGCTACAAAATGTGGAGTACCCCTTTCATCGCATACTTACAAAGCCCACTTGATCTACGGGTTAATTAAAAAAATTACAAAAAATATTTTCAGGATAGCCAAACTTATAGAAAATAAGCTTGATCAATGTTAAATCATAACATAACCATTACACTGTCAAACGTCGGTCAGATCTTATGGTGAATGTACCGACCGTGATGCGTAAGGCCAAAGTGGAGTGTTGTATGTCATAGACTGCACAGGCCCACAGAGTTCTCCTTACGGCATCACGGTCGTCATTCACCATAAGATCTGACCGACGTTTGACAGCTGATAATGGTTAGTATGATTTAACATTGATTCAGCTTATTTTCTTATAGAGTTGCCATCCTGAAAAATATTTTTTGTAATTTTCTAATTAACCCGTAGATCAGAGTGGGTTTTGTAGTAATGCTGATGAGGTACTCCACATTTTGTAGCATACTTGCACCACGAAAACTTCACCGGACCAAGAAGAGTAATGTAACAGATTTGTACCAATAAGACAATTTATGCACACGAATAATGAACGCGGTCACGGGAAACGGGGGTACTTTTTTCTAAAAGGGCAAACCTTTCCACACGTGGAATGCATATTCCTGGCGCGAAAGGAAAGTCGAGGAGATTACTACACTTCTCTGACTAGGAACATAGCTAACATATTGGCCTGCCGGAAAAAAATTATCTCAAGGAGATTAAGCTGTGAACTGGAAATAAATGTTTGAAAAAATATATCTCGTTCTCTTTCACGAACAACAATAGGAAGGAACCAGGAGCACCATCTTCATAAAAGTCAAGTTTTCAATACTCTTTCTAGTATTGAAAACTGCCACATTTACATGTAGCATGCGTTAGATTAGTTTAAAATTAGGGACGTACTAGTTTTTAACCATCCTGTATATATATATATATATATATATATATATATATATATATATATAATATATATATTATCTATATAATAAAACCAAAAGTCCCCAGAGAGAAATTCTTCCTTACAACAAGAGTTTTATTTAAAAAACCTGTGCAGTGTCTTGATGAAAAAAAAAGGACCCCCCTTTTGTTTCCCCCCCCACTCCCCGCACCGCAGGTCTCCACCTACGCTGCGTCACTCCTTTTGACGAGGTCTGTACCGCCCTTGCACGCCGTTGGCACAACTTTGGTATCTAAACAAGATAATGTCCCACGATTATTGGCGCTCCGTACCCCTTATGGTTTTTTCGAGGCTCTGTTGCTCTTATAACTCGCTCATGCCGGAATCACTATTAAGTGTAATACATCATAATACAAAAAACTGTAATCAAGTATTCGAGTGGTGTGCCTATTTCAAACGAGCTTAGACAACATATTATAGTACTGCGATCTCATAGCATCACCAGCCCATCAGAGAAAGACACGTTTTGTGACTATCAATAATCACGTCATCGATACCTAACTGTGTCCTCGGCGATAACTAAACTGATGCCATATAATCTCATATATATATATATATATATATATATATATATATTATATATTATTATATATTATATTATAATAATTCTACTATATAACTATATATAAAAACTAAGTATATATATATATACCTATCCGGAGAGTCGGTGTCTCACTTCCTAGTGGCTCTCCTCGCTCTCGGCCCTTCGACTTAGGTGATAACACTCGGTTCTCTCACTTATATGTTCGTATTTACACTCTACAGTGAGATGGGAGACGAATTTGATATATACTGCTCATACTCACTGTACTCCTGATAACTGTGAGAACTTCTATAGATGAGGCTCCTCTCTCCTCTCACCTGGTTTCGTCGTGTCGTATTCGTAGAGCCGCTACAGCAGATACCAAATTTAACCTCTACCTCTGATGGAGTGTGATCGACTGAGTGGTCCTCTTATATATATATATATATATATTAGAAAAAACATGACCCATTGGAGCCACCCAATTTAGCTCTGGTAGGATAATTGGGATTAAGGAAATAGGTGGTTTGCAAAGCGAATTAAATTAGAAATAATAAATGCAAGCCGAATCTATTTACACTCTTCAAATCACTCTCTTTACAGATTAGAGAAACTTAACATATATCGAAATATACATAAAGAGGGGAAAGTGACAAACAGGAAGTCGAAGTGAGAATGGGTCTGTTTAATTACAAATTACGACTAATTCTATTCAGATAAATCATGCACTACTTCTCTTATCATTCTTCCAGGCGAATATTTTTGATATGAATTTTGTTGTCATTAATTAAATAAGATAAAAGGCCTGTAGCATTTTACAATCATTTGATTCACGCAGCTTTAGAGACTACTGCATACCATCATAGATCTACGGTCTGTGCTCTCTATAAATTCCAGCTGAGCGGCAGTCCAGTACAACTCTCGTAATTTGTGTGGTGGACAACGAAGGAGTGTGATCTATTTGCCTTATAGACGAGTGGAAGGGCGACTCTATCTCTTCCACTCATTTTACTCTCTGACCTCTTACTTGACGAGCCTTGTACCACTAGGCCCGGTAACTCTCCAGTCCTCACCTCTTATATTCTAGGTCATATATACTATACAGATTGCACCAGATCACGCCACTACATCATTAGAACATTATCCTTCGACGCGCCGACCTCGACCCCTCGGCATCAATAAGCCGCGACCGATAATTACCAGCACGCTCTCTCGAATGAGATTTTTAGCTTGTTATTTCATCAATTAAATTCTTTTATAATGAATACTTTATGCACTGCCAAAGATCGCTCGTAAATCCGTATTATTACAAATAAATTACCAACCCTCCGATAGATATAAAAAATTACCAAAAGATCGGGAATTATCAGATTTTAATGAAATTTTTCATGTGTGTGTGAGAGATGAATTTCTATAATGCCCACTTAGTTATTTATATATACTAAAACACTTTCTTGATGTTTCAAGTCATATTAACTTTTTGACCCTATCCCTTGTATATTTTATATCGGCCACCTCTCTACTAAATTTTATATATATAATACTATTATATATATATAGTATCATAATACTATAACAAGTAACACTTAAGTAAAAATAATGTTAAGGGGGCAAACACACTATTCTCTGGTTTTGTCCTCTTATGCTAACTGTTAGGCATGACCATATTTGGTTAATGCATACTCTGTGATTAGTATTAAAAAATCCTTTAAACTGGCTAAGTCTCTACCAGCACCCCAAACACTATGCCGCACTAGTGATTTTCTTTTCTTACGTTCTTTCCTTTTCTTTTCTCTTCTTTTTTCAAATGAGAAAGAATGTTTTAATTTTTCTTGAGAACAACTAATTCATATATAGTGTGTGATCTTTTTTTGATTTTGTTGTTGTTGTTCCAATCTGAGACACCTGCTTCTAGAACGAGTGTTTTGGCCAGAAAAATTGTTATATATACTCGTGGTATATATGCGAGGAGAGAGAGAGAGAGAGAGAGAGAGAGAGAGAGAGAGAGAGACAGACAACAGATAGACAGACAGACAGAATAGACAGGACAGACTTGACTTTGTTAACTCAGCTGCCATATCTTTAGGGGCTTATTTTCTAGGCTGATCCGTGGGTTCCTTCTTCAAGTTGCTTTTTCTTCTGTTCGGTCATTTTTCGGGTTGGTAATTTCTTGTTTTAATAACTTAAAACAATTTGTTGTTTTCTTAGTCTTTTATTTAAATAACCCAAACCCATAAAGATTTCTAACGCCGTGAGAGTGCGACATGGACATCTCGAGGGCAGACATAACACGTCTGCTCTCGTTCAAAGGTCAAGTCTCATTTAACTAAAACCTGTCACGCCTGTAATCACGTGCCATCCGGAGGTCAAGTCTGAGGTCATCATTAATCAATCATATCTCTATTTGTCTTACTCTTCTTCCATATATATATAAATATTATATATATAATACTATATAATTATATATATATATATATATAATATATTGGTTTGTGGTTGGTTTTGAAGGCTGTCACAATGCGAAGTTGTAAGAAAAAAAGAAACGGTAAACTATGATGTTTGTTGAACCTGTCATTTTTTCTTTTAATATTTCGGGATGAAAAATCCCATCAGAAAGATACTGGAACTGAAGTTGTCTTAGCAGCTGGCTAGATTCGTTCTGTCTTGGGTCTTCCAAATTCTGTGTTGTGTGTGGTGTGGTTGGGGCGCTTGCCTATGTGTGTGTTGTATGTGTAAGTGTCTGTGTGGTGTGCTTGTGTGTTAAATGTCCGTATGGTGGTGCGTTGAGTTAGCTTATGTCTGTGTGTCTGATCATTTCTTTTTATTTTATTTTAATTATTATTCCAGATTTGATTCGCCTTCTGAGCAAGGTTTTTTTTGTTTTTTTAAGCAAAGCACCCAAACACACACACACACACACACACACACACACACACACACACACACACAAATCTTTGTATGTGTCTCTGTGTGCATGTGTGATGTTATTGTGGCATGGTGCCGCGTGTGTGTGCGTGTGTGCAAGCTTTTGCATAGTGAATGCTTCTTCCTGTAAATATACCATTTTATCTATCTATCCTGTTGTATATGTGTGTTGTGTTCTCTGTGTGTATGTGTATGTGCATTGTGTGTGTGTGTGTCTGTTTGTTACCTTCTTTCTTTCTTCAAATCGCGTTGTTCGTATATGAAAAAAAATTCTCGTTTATTCTTCAATTCAAATACTTCTTACCCTGGCCGGTTCATTGTAACGCTCTTGTGATTTTTAAATTTAATTTTCTTTTGAAAACAAACAAAAGTTATTTTAATTATGGAAATTTCCCCACTTACTCCCTTCCGATTTTGAATCTAACGAACTTCATATTCAAAAATATTCTTACACCGTACGTAATTAATTCGTTGTCGTATTTCATGAATTATTAACAGAATATTCCAGATGTTACCGCTGATTTTATGCTAGTAATTGGTTCTGTGCCCTTGCACCGAGAGTTTCCATTATGGCATTGACAACTGCTACGACTGCGCGTTTGCTTGCATGGCCCTGATTAAACTCTCGTGCCCGTGACACGAACTTGAACCGCGCCCGTCAGCTTCGTGGATGTTAAAGAGCAAGGTTTCTGTGGTCCGCAAAACCTCATATTGCTCTACACGAGATTCTTGGTTATGTGCCCCCCCCCCGGCTGAAATGCGGAACAGCTTCTCAGCATTTTTATTTCAAACCCTGGATTTGCTTTCTGTCTCTGCAGCAGTCTGTTCTTCACATGTGGGGGAAGAACAGAGAACAACCCCTCTGTGTGTGTGTGTCGTGTGGTGTAAGAAAGAATAGATATATATAATAGGATATATATATATATATATAATATATATATATAATAATTTATAATATAGAGAAAGGAGAGAGAGATGAGAAATATAAGTAAACCAAACCCCTGAAGCCACTTTCGTCATTTTTTTGACTACACAAATTGCCTTGTTTCCAGGACTAGGGAAAGATTTACAAAGAGAAATCTCAGCGTAAAAAGCACAAATTAAAAACAAAGGGGCGTCCTGGGTATCACATCAATTGCATCTGAAGGTGAAGGCTTTGTGGAGTGCGTACAGTATCCCTAATTGCATCTCACAAGTTCACCTGTCGCAGAGTCAGCGAGAGTACCTGTTAGAATCTTAGAAATTCCTTTAAGAATATATATATTATATATATATATTATATATATATATATATATATATGTGTGTGTGTGTGTGTGAAGAAAGGAAGTGTTATATATATATTTATATATATAATATATATATATATATATATATAAATATAATAAGTGTGCTAATTAGTAATTAGTGCTCATATCTTGGATAGAGCACATATATATCAAAGTTTAGGTAGTTAATCCATGTAATTCGACCTCATAGGTCTGGTGCCTCGATAGCAACCTCACTCGCCCTCGTCTGCAATATATATAAAACTTCATCGGGTCCTATAGTCTCATGATCTCTGATTCTAATATAACATGACTTCAGGTATCGAGTCGCTGTGCACTCTGCTTTGACGTATAAGGGCTAGCCTGCTATGCAATATTAGTGGTGCAGGCACGCGACACAGACGCATATCTAGTGTGTGATCGAAATGCCGCGTGTTAAGTATGTCTTTGTAATACACCCTAGTGCTGCACTCATACCGATTCTACCCATTCATCTCCGGAGTAAGGACCCAGTATAGGGTCTGCGCATCGTCTTGCCATCATCTGGGTGTGGTATAGTCCACATCACCTTATCGCCAAAGCTGCGTATTCCTCATCCACGGGCCTGGAGACTACCAGAACATCATACAACGTGTGAGTGAGTTGCTGTGTGATGATACTGTTTTGTATATGGTGTAGAGAGAGCGAGAGGAGAGAGAGAGAGAGAGAGAGAGAGAGAGAGAGAGAAGAGAGAGAGAGAGAGTTTGCATATGAATCGATGTATGTAGAAGATTAAATTGGTGTATATCGATTAGCTCTGTTTGTATGTTTGTGAATGAGTGTGTTGTGTATGTGAGTTGTGTGTGTTGTGTATGGAGAGAAGAGAGAGAGAGAGAGAGAGAGAGAAGAGAGAGAGAGAGAGAGAGAGACAGAACAGACAGACAGACGACGACAGATTTGCGTATGATGTACGTGTATATATATATATATTATATAATAAATATGTGTGTGTGTGTGTGTGTGTGTTGAGAGAGATTTGTATTGTGAACGATAGCCCTGTGTGTATGCTTGTGTGTATGCGTTGCGCGCGTGGTGTGTGTATGTTGCGTGTGGGTGTGAGAGAGGGAGATAGAGAGAGATAGAGAGATAGAGAGATAGAGTGGAGAATAGAAAGATATATATATATAATATATATATATATATATACTATATAGAGAGAGAGGAGAGAGAGGGGGGTAGAGAGAGAGATGAAGAGAGATATAGAGAGAAATAAATAAATGCTTCATAAGTGATGTATTAGACACTCAATCTTGCTCTCGGAAAAACCTCAAATCTCAATATATTTGATACCTTTTCCCTTCTTTTAGAACTCTAAACATCTACTGAAAATGTCACTTAAACGCTCTCGCATCCTCGAAATCAGCCGACATTACAAAACGAATATTCGTCCATTATTACTATGATTTGATTGCTTGTTTTATCACTGAGCTATGCTACAACTTGGACTTAAGCCAAAACGACCGCAGCAAACAACGAGATGTTACACGAGATCTCATTTCAATTAAGTTTCTACCAAAATACTCTCTCCTTCCTCTTTACTCCCCTTCTCCTTACTCTCTTTCTTCTCCTTTCTTTCTTCTTACTTTCTTTCTTTCTCTTTCTCATTCTCCTTACTCTTCTTCTTTTCCTTATTCTCCTTCTCACTCCCTTTCTTCTTACTCTTTTCTCTCCTTACTCTCCTTCTTGTACTCTCTCCTTACCCTCCTTCTCCTTCCCCCTTTCCTCTCTTTCCTTTCTACTACTCTCCTCCTCCTTACTTCCCTCTCTTACTCTCTTTCTTCCTTTCTTTCTTCTTACTTTCTTTCTTCTTACTCCCTTTCTCCGTACGCTCATTCTCCTTACTCTCCTTCTCCTTACTCTCTTTTCTTCTATCTCTTTCTTCTCCTTACTCTCCTTCTCTGTACTCTCCTCCTTACTCCTCTTTCTTTGAACTCCCTCCTTACTTCTCCTTACTCTCCTTCTACTTCTTCTCCTTTCTCTCCATTCCTCTTCTTCTTCTCTTTTCCTTCTTTCTTCTTACTCTCCTTCTCCTTACTCTCCTTCTTTCTTTTTCTTACTCCCTTTCTCCGTACGCTCATCTCCTATCTCCTTTTTCCTTCTTTTCCTCCTACTCTTTTCTTCTTACTCTGTTTCTTCTCCTTACTCTCTTCTCTGTACTCTTCTCCTTACTCCCCTTTACGCCCCTTCTCCTTCTCATCCTTCCTCCTTCCTTCCTCTCTTTCTCCTTCTCATCTTCCTCTCCTTCTTCTTCTCCTTCTCATCCTTCCTCTTCTTCTCCTTACTCTCCTCCTTCTCTTATCTCCTTCTCCTTACTCCCCCTCTCCTTACTCTGTTTTTATTTTTATTTATTTTATCTTTTTTTTTTTACTTTCTTCTTTTTCGTTCAAGTTTTGCCCCCCCACCTTTTGAATACACGGCCAAACTGGCGTCGCCCTTGAATTAAGTTTTATTTTCTGAACTCCGGCGCTTGAGAGCGAGCAAAAGACTTTGCAAGAAAGATATTGTAACTGCATATCAAAAAGACCGTGTTCGACTTGTGGATTCTGCCACGATCCGTTTAGATGTACACTGAGTGATAAAAATAAAAACAAGAGAAACATGTAGTTGTTAAAACTGACCACCTGATATCTACTTTTATATTAAGCAAAATCTAACTTTTATAACTTTATAACATAAAACACAATGTGACTTATATATATATATACAAGGTGTGTCAAAAAGTATCAAGATGTTCAGTAATTTTTGACCTACCTTGTATTCTGAAAAAATAACGTTCCATACATTCTTCATTCCTATCTTGTGTATGTATATATGACTATTTCATAAACGTTGAGCGCCATACCTTTTCGTAGTATATATATATATTATATTATATAATATATATATAATATATAATATATATATTAATTAAAAATAAGTGTATTTTGCCAGCATTTTTTTCTTTATACAAGTTTTGTTGAACTGTACAGACAATTCTTGTCGGGCGAGTTTTTGGTTGGTCTTTCTAATTTTCGTGCAATACAGTATTGCCGAAAACGCTCGTATCGAAACCTTGGTGGACTGTTACACCAGTTCCACCGACACCAAAAGGATGGCACGAAAATTAGAAAGGATCAACCAAAAACTCGTCGACAAGAATTGTCTGTACAGTTTAACAAAACTTGTATATATATATTATATATATATATATATATAGTATATATATATGCGAAAAAAGTATGTGCTCAACGTTTATGAAATAGTCATATAAGAGCTAACTCAATATCAAGCTTAATAGCTGCCATGATATTATTTGATTATACAGCTGACCACAAATTACGGAAACATCTAAAAAAATCATAACTTTCTTGTTCTTAATCGAATTTTCATTATTGTTTTTTTATATAGATATTTGAATAACCTAAGCAAATGAAAATATCAAGTTACAATGTGAAAGAACAAATTAAAATAACAGAATTTACTATTCAACGATGAGGTTTTTATACTTTCCACAAAAAGGAAACTTGGTGGCAAAATATTTTCAAGAATTTCAGAATACAAAATGGCTTCCACATTCGTCTGCTTTGTCTGACTGACTTCTTTTTGTAGGGTTATTTAAAGGAATGTGTATATTTGAACAAGCTAAACCACAGTTCAAGAATAATATCCGTGCAGAGATAAGAGGATTGACCACAGAAGCCTTGAGCAAAGTCATACAAACTGCTAATTTAAGGTGCAACTTTGTATCCGTGAAATGGAAGAAATCTACTTGATATGATTTTTCGCAATTAGCTAAAATTATATTATAATATTAGAGTATCATAATATATTAGACTATTTCACTCTTCCCAAATAGAAGCATCAATATCATCAAGAACAGCTGTTAACTTGAAATGCTAATTATAATAGTTCACTCCTTCTAAATAGAAGTACTAATATAATCACGGACAGCTGCTAACTTTTTAAAAAGCTATATAAATATTTCACTCCTTCCAAAACATAGTATTCGATATAATTATGGATCACTGTTAACTGATCTTACAGATTATTTCAATCTTTCTAATAAAAGCATTAATATAGCACTTAGATATTAAACCCGTAATACTAATATGATATTTCACTCCTTCTAATAGAAGCATCAATATCATCATGGACAGTTAACTCTGAAATGCTAATATAATATATCACTTTTTCCTAAAACAGAAGCCATTAATATAATCATGGACAGTTAAGTCCGAAATACTTACTAATAATATTTCACTCCTTCCTAAATAGAAACATTAATCATCATGGACAGCTGTTAACTCTGAAAGGCTAATAAAATATTTCACTCCTTCTAATAGAAGCATCAATATCATCATCTTTGCAACAGACTCTGGTTAAAAATGAGACCATCCAAATCCAAAATAATCCTGATTATCTGGTGTTTCTTATCTGCCGATTCTTACTTCATATGTTCCGTCATTTCAGCTAAATAATGGACCATTCCTTTTTTTTATAAAGAAAAAAGGGGGAAAAAGGACATGCTACACAGAAAAATAAAATAAGAAAGAAAGAAAGATAATATAATAGAATCGAATAGTAGTATCTATATAATCATGGATCACTGGTACAATGGGGACTCAACGAGTTCAAGGATCGTCTAGTCATTTTTAAAGATTTTTTTTTATTAAAGCAGTTTCACCCCGGAAGGTCGATGGAAGATGGATGTTCACATTGCATGATTGAATGACCCGACGCTTCAACTATTAAGCTCTCAAAGACAGTTCACAAATAAGGGACAATTTGTATGAAATGTGCGCAAGTCGATGATTCTCCGAAACATTTTTGATGTCCTGTTCTGTTCCCCCCCTCCCGGTTTCTGACTCTCTTTCGCTGTTTGACTCTCCCCCCTCCCTCCCTCCTCGGATACGGCGGCGACAGCGGCTCAGAATGCCGAGCTCACACTGCGCTAACAATTGAGCGCGGATCCGAAATTGTTGCCACAATCACAGTTTATTACAGTCCGCAGTCGCCTCATTTGACTCATGCGACTCCTGTAAGAAGGTCAGATGCTAAATCGCGCCCAGCATTGAATCAGCGCCGCTCAAAACATGCAACGAGTCAATCTTTGCGTGAACAATGTCGTCGCCCTATCTATTTAATATATGAAGCGCTATTTTTATGGCCGGCGTGGTAAGGAAACAAAACATCAGACTGACCCGTAATGGGCGGGCGACAAATAATGAGCGCCTAGCAGAGTAAATGAGCGGCCAGTGAAATTGATGTGATCAAAACGGGCCTCATGAGAAAGGATTGATGGGTAATAACTGCGCAAAGACTCGATTCCGGGCCATGCCAGAGTCAGGACTGATCGTCGCAAATTGATCCTCCCCTCTCTTTCTCATTCTATTTTTCTCCCCTTCTCTCTCTCCCCCTCTTTCTCTTTCTGTCTTTTCTTTTCCTCTCCTTCCTCAGGAATGATGTCGCAAATTGACCCCTCCCTTTATTTCTTATTCTATTTTTCTCTCTCCTTCTTCTCTCTCTCTCTCTCTCTGTCTCTATCTCTCTCTGTCTCTTTCTGTCTTTTTCTTTTCCTCTCTCTACTCAGGGCTAATAGTCACAAGTTGATCCCCTCTATTTCTCATTCTATTTCTCTCTCTCTCTCTCTCTCTCTTCTCTTTCTCCTTACTTAGGACATCATCGCCAATTGATCACTCCCCCTATTTCTCATTTTATTTTCTCCCATTCTCCCCTCTCTCTTTGTATTTTTCTTTTCCTCTCCCTACCCAGGACTGATTGTCGCAAGTTGACGCCCTCTCTCATTAATTTTCCCCTCTCTTTCTCTTTCTCGCTTTCTCTCTTTCTCTTTCTCTCTCCTTTTACTCAGGACTAATCATCTCAAATTGATCTCTCTCTCCACACACACTCTCTCTCTACCCCTTCTCCCTAATCAAGTGTGATCGACGCAAATTGATCCCTTCCCCTCTCCTCCCACCCTTTCTCCCCCTCTCTTTCTCACCCCCCCCCGACTCAGGATCGTCGCAAATTGATCCCTTCCTTCCGCTCATTTCCTTCTCTCTGTCTTTCTTATTTCTCTTCCTACTCAAAACGATCGCCGCAAATTGATCACCCCCTCTCTCTCCCCTTCTCCTTCTCTCTCTCTCTCTCTCTCTGTCCTTTGGACTGATTGTCACGAATTGAATTCTCTCTCCCTCCATTTCCTTCTCCTTCTTCTCTCTCTCACTCGGTCCATTTATCTTTCCCACCTCTCTCTCCCCTCTCCATTGCCACTCTCTCTTTCTCTCTCCCTACATAAGACTGATCGTCGGAAATTGATCCATCCTCTTCTCTGTCTCTTTCTATCTGTCTGTCTGTCTGTCTTTCTTTCTCTCTCCCGACAGAAAACATCGTCGCAAACTGATCCATCCTCTTCTCTCTCCCTCTCTCTCTCACTCTCTCTCTCTCTCTCCCTACACAAGGCTGATCGTAGCAAATTGATCCACCCTTCTCTCCCTCTCCCTCTTCCCTCTTTTTTCTCTTTCCCTAAACAAGACTGATGGTCACAAATTGATCCACACCCTCTCTCTCACTCGCTTTCTCTCTTTCTCTCTCTCCCTACTCAGAACTTATTGTCACAAATTGATTTCTCCACCCTCTCTATATTTCTTTCTCATTCTCCTTCTCTCTCTCTCACTCGTTCCGTTTATCTTTCTCCCTCTCCCACTCTCTTTCCTCTCACTTTTTCTCTCTCTCTTTTTCTCTCTTTACGTCGCAGATTGATTCACCCCCTTCTCTCTCTCTCTCTTCTTTCTCTCTCTCTCTCTACTCACGACTGATCATCCCAAATTGATTCCCCCCTCTCTCTATTTCCTTCTTCTTCTCCTTCTCTCGCACTCACTCGTTCTATTTATCTTCTCCCTCTCCTCTCTCTCTCTCTCATCAGAACAGAATTGACATGATGGAAAGAATCAGACATTATTGAGCTCTACACCTCGTGTTGCCCAATTAAACGTTCGGCCGACAAGGCCGCCGCCACACCGTTTCTGCTCTTTGTCAAGAATATTATATCGGAGCAATTGCTGATACAGCTTAATGGTTAAAACTTTGGGATGAGCAGGATGAGAGGCCAAACGTTACATTTCAATACCAGGTTGGTTGCATTAATCAACACAATCACATACAAATACACTACACAACACAACACACACACACACACACACACACACACACACACACACACATACATATATATATATATGTATATATATATATATATGTAAGTTGAAAATGGAAATGATATGATGAAAGGATAAATAAATAAAGGAAAGAAAATGTTGAATGGATAAAATTGATTTAATTTCAGTTACCAACACGTGTTTCGGTCAGGAGTTTGTTCATGTACGCATGTATTATATTTATTATTATTTTGAATATAAAATAAAATAATAATAATAATAGAAAATTATAAAATATTTAAGCATGCAAGGAGAAACAGCCTTTATCAGGGTAAAATGTTTGATATTTGAAGTTAAAACGGTCAAAATACAGAGAATTTTGAAGTGATCGATATATATATATATATATATATATATATATATATATATATATATATATATACCAAACCCTCTGTACGAGCACGATGTGACACAAGGTCAATTTGTTAAGCGGAGTTTAATGGGTTTAAATTTTTTCCTTCTGCTAGACTGGCTACCTAGCTCTTTAAAAAATTTTTTTTACCTAGGTTAAAGAGCCTACTCGGCCATACTATTTATCCATAGCTGAAGGGAGAGTAGTTGGATGCATACCTTTCGCAAGGGTATTAGCGCTTTGTGAAATGCAAACAGCCTTGTCCAGGATTTGAACACGGGTTGACAAGTCCATTTCCTACGACTCTAACTATTACACCATGCACTTCCATACAGATATATAATATAATAATAATAATAATAATAATAATGGAATTGAAAAATGTACTATGCTAGTAATAAAATGGGTGAAAAGAAAACTAATGCATCGAATACAACTGCAAATCAGGAAACTATAAAATCTCTGATGAAAATGAAAGCTACAAATACTTAGGAATTTTAGAAGCGGATATCATGCAAGCAGAAATGAAAGGAAAAGCTAAAAAAAATCTCGGGAGAACTATAAAACTTCTAGAAACCAACTTAACAGCAGAAATCTGATTAAAAATCAATACCTGGGCTGTCCCCTTATAAGATGCTCAGGACATTCGTAAAATGGTCAAAAGAAGAACTTAGACAGATTGACCAAAGACGAGAAAATTAATGACCATGCACAAGGCTCTCCACCCTAGAGATGATAGAGATAGATTATATGTGTTAAGAAAGGAAGGGGGAAGAGGTCTTGCCAACATAGAGGAATGTTAGAAACCACAATCCAACAACTTGAAGATTACACAAGAAAGAGCAAAGACAAACTAATTATGGCGGCCAACAATAGTAGAAACGACAGATGGACAAACAGAAAAACAATAAAGACTAAAAAACAAAAATGGGAAGAAAAACAATTATATTCAAACGACAAACGACAAATAGAAGAGGTTGCACATGAAAAGACTTGGACATGGTTAAGAAAGGGAAACCTCAAAAGAGAAACTGAATCACTTATAATTGCTGCACAAAATAATGCCATAAGAACAAACTATATCAAAGCGAAAATTGATAAGACCCAAGAAAATAGTAAATGTAGACTTTGCGGTAATAGAGATGAGACTGTAAACCATATACTCTGCGAATGTAGTAAACTAGCACAACGAGAATACAAAACTAGACACGACTGGGTTGGGAAGGTGATCCATTGGGAATTATGCAATCAATTAAATTTTGACCATACAACAAAATGGTATATGCTTGAGAACGAAACGCATAAAATTCTCTGGGACGGATCACCTTATCCAGCAGAAGACCAGACTTAGTGTTGATAACAAAAAGAAAAACTTGTCAACTGGTGGATTTTGCAGTACCAGCAGATCACAGGGTGAAGCTAAAGGAAAATGAAAAAATGGACAAATATCTGGACCTTGCCTGAGAGCTGAAAAAGTTATGGAATATGAAAGTGAAAGTGATACCAATTGTGGTTGGTGCACTTGGAACGGTCCCTAAAGGATTAGAAAATGGTTTGGAAAGTTTGGATATCAGAGGAAGGATTGAAACCATTCAGAACACGGCACTGCTGCAATCTGCCAGAATACTCAGAAGAGTCCTGGAGACCTGAGGAGACTTGCTGTCACTCAGACTCCAGTGATATACCATCAGCTAATGCTGATGTGAAAACTCAAAAGGAGTAAATAATAATAATCTTATTATAATGGAGATTGTGGGTTTTTCTGTCTGTAACCGAAACTATATTACTATTCAATTCACAATTCCCTTTGTTATTTACATCACATTCTCCATGATTTTATTTTTATTTAAACCTCAATTATTAGTAAAATTGTTTTACATCATTAAGACTGTTAACAATATCTACATACTAATAACATGCAATTATATTTATATATTCAACGAAATAGCGGTTTACAGTGTGAATGGGAAGGCTAATTTGCATATTGATCTTTAAAAATTTGATTTTAATAAATATATGCTTAGTATTATTGATTTCTAATTGTTTGGTTTTATCTTAATAAATATGAGCAAAAATCTCGGGGATAAATCTTAACAGAAATATATTAACATAAAGAAAATAACTGTAATTTTATTCTTTTCTTCCTATTTAAACTAAATAGTTAAATTAGGAAAATTTACCACTGAAAGACGGGAGTAAGGGAAAATGGTGGAACAGTTAGTTTCCAAGTTGTTCTATTTTCCGATTATACCCCCTCTGTTCCAAATATTTTTATCTGAATTCGTATTCAGTTTCATTAGCCTTTCTAATTTAACATGATATTTTATTATATTAAAACTTAAATACTTGCACCCGGAGGGTGCATATATTTGCTAGTAATAATAATAATAATAATAATAATAATAATAATCTCAATGAGTCAGAGACTATCAACCTAGTTTTTTGCTAATGGGTCAGGATCATTCAGAATTATCCTGATGATCCATTAGACAAAAACATAAGTAGATAGTCTCTGACTCATTCGGCTCACTTTAGTATATTTAACTTAGGCAACTCTTTCGGTATTTTTTTCTTTTAGTCCTTATAATAGTGTCGACTGATTATTTTCAGGTGGTGCATATGATTTGGTCTTTTCTTTTTTTATGTATTTTTTCTCCATGTGAAAAATTGTATTGTGTAATTACAAATGTATAAACGGGAGTTTTTTTAAAACTGTCAGAGTTTACACTGTCAAGGTTTTATGATAGACTGACTGTCGGAAAATAATAGTCAGTCTATCACAAACCTATCACAAAAATTATTTTCCCATATATATACAATATAGATATATATAATACACACATATATAGATATACACACATATACAGTGGGGATAATAAGTATTTCACCTCCTGCTGATTTTCTGAGTTTGCCACCTTACAAAAATAGGAATGGTGTATAATTTTCAGGGTAGTTCCGCCTTGAAAGTGAGATAGAATATAATTTTTTAAAAATCGTATATTAATTTTTGAACATTTATTTGTATTTTATTGAAAAAATAAATATTTCACCCCATAGGAAAACATAACTCAGTCCTTGGTGAAGAAAAACTTGTTGGCAAGCACAGCAGCCGGGCGTTTCCTGTAGTTGGTTACCAAGTTTTTACAGATCCCAGGGACGGGATTTTGGCCCACTTGTCTTTGCAGATCCTCTCCAAATCCTTAAGGTTTGTAGGTTGTCGTTCGGAAACTCAAAGCTTCAGCTCTCTCTACGGATTCTCTAAAGGAATAAGGCCAGAAGACTGACTAGGCCACTCCATTACTTTAATGCGCTTCTTCTTGAGCCACCCCTTTGTTGCTTTAGTCATATGCTTTGGGTCATTGTCATGCTGTAACGCCCAACCACAACCCATCTTCAGTGTCCTGTCTGAGGCAATGAGGTTTTCACTCAAGATTTCTTTGTACTTGGCACCATCCGTATTTCCCTCGACCCGGTGTAGTCATCCTGTCCCCTTAGCAGAGAAACAGCCCCAAATCATAATGTTTCCCCAACCATGCTGAATGGTTCGGATGGTGTTCTTGGGGTCCAAGTCAACTAATTAATAACTTACAATAAGGGACTTAAAAATTCCAGACATTTCACGGGAAAGTTGGGAAAATAAATTTAACTGTGCGCCGTAACCAGTGTCAAGGGATCACTAAGACCAATTCTTTTTAGAACAAATTTCCCTTCAAATCTTTTAAACTGCTGCTATCCTAGGCGGAAGCCTCGTTGCCTAGTGGGATTTCTGATGCATTATGGGATGTCTAACAAATATTGGTCCCTACATAGTTGTTTCCCTCACGTTAAATGGTTAAATTTCCGGGTCTCTCTCAGAGGGAGAAAAGGAATATATCCAACTTATTGGCACACCCTACGGTGATAGCTACAAATAGGTCGCACCACAGATTTTGGCACAAGTTTTGGTTAAAAAAGTGCAACATATACGCGAGTGAGGAGTGAAGGATTTGAATAAATCCGACAAAATGTGGTTGAGAATAGAGGAAAGTGTGGATATAATAACACAGACAGTTAAATTCAGTTGATATTTCGCCTCATTGATGAGGCGAAATATCAACTGAATTTAACTGTCTGTGTTGTTATATCCACATTTTCCTTTATTCTCAACCACATATACATGAGTATAGACGGTACTTCACTTGGCCGTCATTTTTTTTTCAATTGAATTTTTACAATATTTTACATTCAATTTTCAAAATATATTGTATAATTGTAACCCGAATCTGTTTTACGCCTGTTACCATCAAGGAAAAACATAGCGTTAATAAGGGCAAGAATCCTGGACAACAAAAAGGAAAAACATAGCGTTAATAAGGGCAAGAATCCTGGACAACAAAAAGGAAAAACATAGCGTTAATAAGGGCAAGAATCCTGGACAACAAAAAGGAAAAACATAGCGTTAATAAGGGCAAGAATCCGGGACGACAAAAAGGAAAAACATAGCGTTAATAAGGGCAAGAATCCTGGACAACAAAAAGGAAAAACATAGCGTTAATAAGGGCAAGAATCCTGGACAACAAAAAGGAAAAAACATAGCGTTAATAAGGGCAAGAATCCTGGACAACAAAAAGGAAAAACAAAATAGCGTTAATAAGGGCAAGAATCCTGGACAACAAAAAGGAAAACATAGCGTTAATAAGGGCAAGAATCCTGGACAACAAAAAGGAAAAACATAGCGTTAATAAGGGCAAGAATCCTGGACGACAAAATGTTTACAGAACCCACTATTGTTCGGGTCATTTAACCGAAGTTAAACAGCGATGAGCCAATTCATTTCTTGGATGGGTGACCACTTTCGAACAAAGGGTGTTGTAAACAACCCCAAGGCTTATGTGCCTGAATAAACAAATCTCAACCGAGAATAATTTTATAAAATCTATCAGCAAAATAACCTTAGTTGCCTGATGCGCCCTCCCAAACGGGGGTTGCCGACGGAGCTAAGCAATTTTTAGAATTGCCCTTTAAGTTTTGACTTTGAGTGGTATCCCGCTAATTAGCGGAGGAATATCGTTAAAGAATCAGTTGTTTTGGTGAGAACACTAATAGACATAGCAGTTTTAAATACGTAGAAGTGCGTTGCTCTCCTTGACCAATACTTGAAATTCACAAGTTATATTCGTGTTTTTATAATTACTTCATTTAATTTGCATTTAATGATTAGGATACTTAACGATATATATATATATATATATATATATATATATATATATATATATTGTCAAGTTCATTTTCTATAAGAAAAAGTATCGAATTTTATGCGATACATGTATTGTAATTGCCTTCAAGTAAAAATATAATATATACTTTTTCAACAATGCTTCTAAAAAAACAAACATCCAAAAATCTTATTCACTTCGCCGAAGAGCATGAGGCCTGGTTTGTTGTTATTATTCTCTCAACGTCCCCTTACCTATTATGGTAGAGGCGTGTAAGTATCATTTGGCAAGGTTAATTTCGCAGGGATTGTTAGCTGTGTACTGTGGCCGAGGCGATATAGTGTTTAACTATGCCTGCTGAGGTCCCGGTTTCGATTTCTGTCGTTAGTATATATCGCTGATGAGACTTAATAAAGTCGAAACAGTCTGTACGATATTCTACACACCGAGCGATCCTTTGCCGGGATTACACTTGTCAAGTTCATTTTCTATAAGAAAAAGTATCGAATTTTATGCGATACATGCATTGTAATTGCCTTCAAGTAAAAATATTATATATATATATATATATATATATATATATATAACCCCTCCGCACGAGCAGGATGCGTCACAAGGTCAATTTCTTAAGCGGAGTTTAACAGGTTTGAATTCAGAGTTTTCCTTCTCTTAGACTGGTTACCTATCCAAGGTTAAAGAGTCCAGTCTGTCCTATTATTTATCCATAGCTGGAAGGAGAACAGTTGGATTTATACCTTTCCCAAGGGTATAAGTGCTATGTGAAATGCAAACAGACTCGTCCAGGATTTGAACTAGAATAGTCCATCTAATATATTTATATCATTTTGATTTTTCGGACCGTTGTCCTCATCTTTATCATTCATTTTATCTTATTTATTATTCAGTTCACGTTTTCTTTTTACTGCTGAATTCTTATTGTGCTCACCAAAGAGTTTAGTGTTATCAGTAGGCCCTTTGAAGTTCGGTCACCACTTATTGCGCTGAATTCCCTCTCCTCGATTTGTATATATAAAAATCGGTGAAAGTGGATCAAAATTGGCTTTTTTAGGGCCGGTTTAGCTCAGTCGGTAGAGCGTCCGACTAGGAACCACAAGGTTCTTGGTTCGATACAGGCCCTCGCCAACTCAGCGTATGAGTAGCACAGTGATCTGTGCGGTAAAGTGAGCAGCTGATGGTAGGTATGGCGCTATACCCCAGGAACAAAAACAATCTCCTTGGTCTAGCGCTAGTGAAAAGGGGATATGCTCCCTCGCTGTCTGGCTGATACCGACTTTAGGCCACCCCGACGACTTTACTTTTGGAAGTGGGTTATGTCTTAAATGGGCCATTAATCTTAAAGGTTTTTCTCTGATTCCAATGGGTCATGTCCCCGAAACAACATTTTTCTCTCTTACAAGTCGTGTTAAAACTGCAACAGCCTAGGGTCTTATTTTAGGTTTGGTTTGCTTTGTTTTACGGCATATCAAACTCGGTGGGTCATTTAATGCCGACAAAGTTTTGAAATAAATTCATGTTGCGATTTTTGTGGCCATCCTTTAGGCTTCAAGCCAGGGCGCTGTCCAGCGGAGATCCTTTTGTGTTAAGCAGAGAGCAATCCTTAGTGAAGAAACCTTTGGTTGTTCCTTAGTGTTCCTCAGTCTTGCAGGTCCTTCGTCAATGAGTGCAAATGGACATCTGTCAATATCAGCCGATTAAGTAGGTAATCAACCACGTATTTGGGCTGTTGATTGGCTGAGGTTTAAAACACGTGACCTCGCTTAGTCTATAAATTTATATGGTGTATTGCAGCACATCTTATATATCAAAATATTCCTACAATTTATTCTTAATGGATACTCAATTTTTTTATAAACACATTTTTCTATTCAACCCATAGATGGGACCTTAACAGGTACTACCACACCGGGTCAGAGTGGAACTGGGAGAAGTGGGGATAAAGGGCGCTCCACATTCCCCAGACCTGGAACCTCACCATCAGATAGAATTTAATGTCATTCCCATGACATGAACGCCTTCGAGACATTTTGGTTACAGTGTTTTGGCTTGAAAGCTCTCGCCGTGTAACAATTATCATCTTTGTTCCTATTTAGCCTTTTTTACAATACTAAATTCCAACAGGTCCAACCATATAATAGTACCGACACGGCTACACTTTGGAAGAATTCCCAGTATATTGTGAATTTAAGGACGAAAATTTAGTGGAACACACCAGCGATACATTTTGTTACTATGGATGGCCAACAGTGTAAAAATTAAAATAGATCTATTAATAATGGAGATTGTCTGTATTTCTGTCTGTAACAAAAACTACGTCATAGCTCTACGTCACAGCCTACGTCACAATATTCTTATGCTATATACACCCAAAATTTGAGTAAGCAATTTTAAAAATTGTTTTTTTTACTCTCGTCCTTTTTTTTTTTTTACAGTAACAAGAAGTGAACTAAAAAGTTTACAAATAAATAAATACTTACGATTTTGTATAAAATTTATGTGGAAAATATTTAAAAAATGGTTTGATTATTACATGCACGCAACATTTTATTTGAGAGGGACGCGGCTCAGTTTTCATTTCAAATTGTTTTATTTTTTTTACTCCTTTAATAAATATGAGGATTTGTCTTACTTATGATACAAACCCTCTGACATTGAATTTTTAACTCCCACCCTCCCAGGCAATGTCTTTCAAAAATTAATTTTTACGATGCCCGGAGGGTGTTTTCTATTTTGCTAGTAAATAATAATAAACCGATCTCCAATGAAAGCGAAGCGATACAAAATACTTTAGATTAAAGAAAAGAAATATATCAAGAACAGGATTTATGTAAATTTTCATATTTAGTAATATTTGAATATATCTAGGTGCGTGTTTAATAATCAAACAAAACCAAATATCTTTTATTGAATTCGACTTAAATCTTTTTATTTACCAAATCCAGATTTTTTAAAGTTTGCTTAATGGTTTTGTTTGATTAAACACTCACCTATTTATTTAGCTATTTTAATTTTTACATTG
>CM042156.1:6871035-6878535 GCA_023376005.1 Doryteuthis pealeii
GACGACGGTGGCTGAGGGTCTTCATGTCCTGGGTATGAGGTTAAACTCTCTGATGGTGAGGTTTCAGTTCTGGACATCTGAGGGATGTGGAGCACCTCTTCATCATTCCGGGTCCTCTCTGAAAGGAGTGGTAGTACCTGTTCGGGTCCCATCTATTGGTTAAATAGAAAAAAAATGTGTTTATTAAAAAAATTGAGTATCCATTAAATTAATTTCAAAACTTTGTCGGCATTAAATGACCCACAGTGGTTGATGGTGAGGTTCCAGTTCTGGACATCTGAGGGATGTGGAGCACCCCTTCATCATTCCGGGTCCTCTCTGACATGAAGTGGTAGTACCTGTTAGGGCCCCATCTATGGGTTAAATAGAAAAAATGTGTTTATTAAAAAATTGAGTATCCATTAAGAATGAATTAATTTCAAAACTTTGTCGGCATTAAATGACCCACCGAGGTTGATATGCCGTAAAACAAACAAGGGAGACAACTTTTTACGCTGTTACAGAATGAAATGCTGTCAGTGAGAGAAAGAAAGACGCAATAATTTTTGTGGAATAGTTTAAGATGACACACACATAAGAATATATCAAATAAAGAACATTCCAAATATAGGTATAATTGTAAGATTCAAAGGGATAATACTTGAAGATAAAACTCCGACAAGGGTTGATAGACAAAACATTTTATATACAGCACAAGAATTAACAGGGTACATAATACATAGAGGTGTACATAAACATACATACAAAAGTAGAGATAATGACACATTCATGAATGGTAAAATACAAGATATTTAGGTATCAAAGAGATACCTAAATGTACATAAAAACATAGTTACGGGTACATGACTAAAGGATAGTCATATATCGTATACAAGACTTACTAGCAGTGAGTGGCCAGTGTTAAGGGCCGAAGCCCCAACGAGAAGGGGGTAGACAGAGTCTAACCCATAGTGGTGTCTCGTAGGTCGGCAGGCAGAGAGAGAGAGAGGAGAGAGAGAGAGAGAGAGAGAGAGAGAGAGAGAGAGAGAGAGAGAGAGAGAGAGAGAGAGGTTCAAATCAGCCGCTTAAATATCAAAGGCCCCTAGCGGGAACCAGCGAAACTAAACGGGCAGACAACTCCCCAGGCGAATACGAAAATAACGCCTACATAACAATTAAATGTAGTTTTTGTTAAGTATCTGGCAGCCATCCTTGGCCAGTTGTAAAGAACTAAAAGTAAATAAGTAAGTCCCGAGTTATAGAATCCTTTGGTAAGTCAATAAGTCCTGTGGTATAGTATCCTTTGATAAGGGAATAAGTCCTGCGATATAATATTACGTTCCGTCGTCCAAGAAGATCAAAGTAGTAATGATTAGTATGACCAGAAAAGGCCAGTATAAATAATAATATCAGCAGCAGAGCATTGCCAGTGATTGGACAATAGGTTGCCTTCCCAGGTCACGTGCTTATCGGCGAGTCTATAAGTAGAAGCGGCCATCTGGTACACACCTTATATCTGAAAATCCCAACTTTAACTTCTAAAACTGTTCCTTATAATACGTTAGGAGGCTTAATTGAAGTCTCTACCGTAAGTGAATATATACAATGAAATCCAACTAAGAGGTACATAAAATACAGACTTTATTATCTGAGAACATGTAACATAAAATACAAATACAAGAAGAAGGAGTTCTTGTAGAGTTAATTTTGAAGCTACTAAAATTGAGAGTAGAAGAGTCACTTACTGTTGAGTTAGGGGAGGCAAGCCCCCCTAAGTCTTCATGGACAAAGACACAACTTGTCTAGTGTATCTTTGTGTGTGCCAGATGAAAGAGAGACAGATAGCTTCCCAGGCTGAGCTTAGTTAGTTAGGTAGTAATGCCATCTAGTGGCAAGTCCTGGTGACAAGGGAAGAGAACTCTTTTCCACTTAACTCCATCGCAAACAAGGGAAGACAATCGCTACAGAGGAAAATGAATTAGGAATTAATCAGGTGTTCAATAAAAATGATAGACTTAATCATTCAAGCAGATCAATTTTCGTTAAAGCCTTTTAGGGCCAATCTGGTTGAACGGGTAGGATGAGAATTTTTTTAATCACCCGGAAAGAAACCTTCGGTAATCCCCGGCATTCTCCGTCAAAATAATAAATAAATAAATAAATAAATAAAATAAAAGAGTCGGGCTAACATAATCCTTCAACCTTTAAGGGCCAATCGGTTGGAAAGGGTATGATGAGAATTCGTTTAATCACTCGGAAAGAATCTTCGGCAATCATCGGCATTCTCCGTAAAAAAAAGAAAAAAGAAAAAAATCAAAAAAAAATCGGGCTAACATAATCCTTCAACCTTCAAGAGCCAATCGGTTGGAACGGGTATGATGAGAATTCGTTTAATCAGCCGGAAAGAATCTTCGGCAATCCCCGGCATTCTCCGTCAAAAAAAAAAAAAAAAAAAAAAAGAAAAGAAGTCGGGCTAGCATAATTCTTCAACCTTTAAAGCAGATCCAGCAACCAGGCTCAGAAGAAGAGTTCGAAGCGGATGCAAGAAGAGAAGACTTGCAAAAAGATGGATAGAGGAAGAGGAGAAAAAAAATGGTGAATTTCAGGGGAGGGGTTGGGTCGAGGGGTAGGGTGGAGTGGAGAGAAAGAATTGGAGAAAGTTAGAGGATACGAAGGCGTGAGGCAGCGTCGGTGTCGACGTTGGTGGACGTTGGCGGGAAAGATACAAAGAAAAAGCGGGAAAAGCCTTTCGGGCTGATATGTGCCAAACTCATTCCCTACTTGATTAACACGTGAGGTGCACCACAAGGCAGCAACAATAATAATATTCCCCTGTCACTGTTGTTTTATGTGCTCGACAATCAATCACACTGACGCTGCCGTAAATTCCCCAAGGATGGCTACTGTTACCTTGCCAAAAGCGAGAGTTGAATTCATAACAGCAACAACAACAACAACAACAACAACAGTAACAGTAACAACAACAACTTCAGCAGCCAGCAGCAGCAGCAGTGGTAGTGAGATTATCACGTGACCAAGGTGGTTTTAACCCAGACTCTTCATCAACCAATCAAGCTCGACCAACAGACTAATCAAAAGAATTAGCTATGTAGTAAAGTTATTTTACGAGACGCTTTCAGATATATGGTGATTCTCTTTTTTCATTTAAGCAAAGTCTAGCTTTAGGAGATTCCTCGCGAATTAAGCTTGCAACACCGTGTGCCTCTTTTTTTTCAACTTTACCTCTTACGTTGTAAATTCATACTAGAAACGAAAGCTCGTCACTTTTAACTGTATTAAGTTCATAAACTGTCGATATATATATATATATATATATATATATATATATATATATATATATATAGTGAAGAAAAACTCTAAACTTGCTTCATTACAATATTTATTTCAACCGTATTAATACGGCATCTTCAGGTAATCACAAGAACATGACTCTTACAGAGTAAGAGTCATGTTTTGTGATTACCTGAAGATGCCGTATTAATACGGTTGAAATAAATTATTCTAATGAAGCAAGTTTAGAGTTTTTCTTCATTTACTAAATTTCTTGCTCTGTCCTGTTACTCACTGGTATTAGGCACATTGAGCTCTCCTTATGGTACCTGCATCAGCTTGGTTAAACCACACATGGAAAGACCCTAACTACGAAAAAATATATAAATATATATATATATATATATATATATATATATTATATATATCATAGAAAGGAAGGAAGAACTCAACACCGTAATTCCATAATACCTGAATTGGGGCCTATATAAATCTAAGTTGATTTAATATAGCTCCAAAATCCAGTCTCATCAGATGGTATCATTTCACTTTTGAAATTGCACTTCACAAAAAACAAAAAGTACGATTTAAAAAAATAAATTCAAACAAAAACAAAAAATATAAACATTTTTTTAACAGTATAAGATTGTCATTATGGTGACAGGAAGTAGAATGAGAAAAAAGAGATACATCTCAAGTTTGGTTTCTTAGGGAATGGTAGTCAGACAGACAAATAAGGACAAGACAGAAAAAAACAGAATATTATATTAAAATATAAATAGAGAAGTAAAAAAAAAAAATCAACACGTGAGTTCGTAGTTTAATATATATATATATATATATATATATATATATATATATATATAAAACTACGAACTCACGTGAGGGGACTAAACCCGGTATCGGAATACTCCGTTATTACAAATATTTTACAGACGCTGCCGCTGTCAATAACAGCAAAGACAAAGGATCCGTTGAACAGGAGCGACATTCATTTGAAGAAGGGAATCTAACGATCCCGAAAATGATCGAAAATTATGATAACAAATAATAAAAATAAGTGAACCCACTACTCCATAACATCGAGTTCTTCAATTATTTTTAAATGCTTCATAATAACGCCCAACTTCAACATAAAAAAGACAATATATATACATATATATATATATATATATATATATATGGTTAATTCCATGTCAAATCATCCAGGCCATGTCACCCACCCCCTTCAATTTTTCTGAAATTTTGTACAGGTGTGGACTATGTTAAAGTTAGACATTCCCCAAAATTCGAACTTCCGATTCCAAAAATTGGCGGAATTATGTCGATTTTTAGTTCTCAAAATTTGAGTGTGTCACGAAAAATGGCGACTTTGTGTAATCTATTTTTGTATGTGAAATGAGTTCTAGTGCTTCCCTACTCCTAAAATTTGGTTTATAAGAGTATTTTTACCCGAGGAATCGAAAAATGCTATCAAAAAGTCTTAAAGTCAACCAATTGTAAGTTATTGATGATTTTTGATTTTTTTCATAGCAAGATCAATATCCCGATGTTGCACTGAATCTATGACAAATATTTTTTTCTATTATTATTTCATATCTATTGAACATTATTTGTACCAAAAAGATAGTTTGGGTTTGCTCAGAAGCGAAGCTAAAAGATTTTGTTAAAATTTGTTAAAATTTCTCACTTCAATTTTTCTGAAATTTTGTCCAGGTGTGGACCATCCTTAAGTTAGACAATCCCCAAAATTTGAGCTTCCACTTCCAAAAATTGGTGGATGTATGTCGATTTTTAACTTTTCAAATTTGGGTGGTCAATATTTTTGTCTGTAAAATGTGTTATAGAGCTTCCCTACTCCTAAAAATTGGTATATAGAAGTATTTTTGACCATGGAATTTTAAAAATCTGAAAGTTAATAGATTTTAAATTATTAAGGATTTCCGATTTGCAAAATTTTAACTGATGTTGTAGCTTCGGTTCTGGGCAAACACCAAACTATCTTTTTGGTACAAATAAGGTTCAATATATGTGGAATAATAATTGAAAAAAAATTGTCATAGATGCAGTGCCACATCGAGATATTGATCTTGCTTTGGAAAAATCAGAAATCATCAATAACTAAAGATTGGTTGACTTTCAGACTTTTGGGATTCCTCAGGCAAAAATGCTTTTATAAACCAGTTTTTAGGTGTGGGGAAGCACTAGAACCCATTTTACAGACAAACATAGATTACAAAAAGTCGCCATTTTTCGTGAACCCCACCAAATTTTGAGAGGTAAAAAAGAGCTGACAAATTTTGAGAGGTAAAAATCAACATAACTCCGCCAATTTTTGGAATTGGAATCTCAAATTTTGGGGTTTGGGTGACAGTTTTACTTTTTTCTGGATAATTTGACGTGGAATTGCCCATATATATATATATATATATATATATTAAAAATATGGACATATATATTTGCACAGCGTTTCAAATTATTAAAGAAGTGACACTTTTCCTTCCTATCCACAAACTACTGATTGGAATTTAACGACCTATATATACACATGCTCCGTAAAAATTGTAAGGTTCTACGAAAAGCAACAGAAGTTACTGAAATTATTCATGTGTCAAATTATTAGCGAGGTGTAATAAAAACCCCGGTAAAAAATGAAAATAATACTTTTATTGTTTCGTTAATAGATTTTATGGATACATACTGTAACTAAGATAAAATTAAATCGAAATAAAAAAGTAAAAGGTATTCAAAAATAATAGTGAATTTAGTTAATATGAGATATGTGATCCTTTTTAAAAATGACTCGGAAAAGCGCTTGTCCATCGAACATGTCAATTTCTGGATCTCCCCTGATGTAATTTCACGTGATACGTTGACTATTTCCTGCCACAAGTCATCTTTACTTCTAAATTGGCGTCCATTCTCATAAACACGTCGCTTCAGAATGCTCCACAAGTTTTCAATTGGGTTTAAGTCTGGAGAATTGGTCGGCCAGTTCATCTTCCGAGGTCCACAGAAGCCTAATTTTTGCAGCTACTCCGTAGTTTTATGTGCTTAATGCGAAGGAGCATTTTCTTGCAAAAATATGATGGTTCTCCTGAAGGTGATTCTCTGCCTTTTTAGCCAAGATTCCAGGTGCTCTTTGAGGAAGGCTATATAAGCATCTGCGGTTATTTTCGTACCTTCAGGCACTCTCCACGGGCCAACCATGATATCTCCAATAATACCAGTCCAAATCATAATACCTCTCTTTTGAAAGGGTCCAAAATTCAAGGTAATATCAATCTTTTGAAAGTCTCTCCAGCAAACGAAATGCAATTCCTTTCCCAACTGAACACGGCACTCTCACATCAAATAGCAGTCGTCAGATTTTCCTTGCCGTGCAAACACTTTCTTCCTCACTCGCCCTGTAAGCGACAGTCCGTCTTTATTTCTGCTCGTTCGGATGCGCTTATGCAAATTCGGATATACTTTATTTGGGTCTCTACTAACAACACCTCAGCTACAAGGAGGTAGCGAGTTCGAGTATCCGTAGTCGCTCGCCACAGGCCAAACATATCATGACGCGCTTTGTTTGTGGGGGGCTGGGAATCCGCTTGTTCATAGGGCTGCCTTTCAGTCTCGTCACAACCTCCTCCTTGTTTGCGTCTAAAGCGGTGATGAGGATCTCGTCCATTTACGACCCAATCTTTGCTCCAGCCATCAGGGCCATCACGTGTTGCACGAGTTTCATCTATGAACTGTACTTTTGAGAAATCGACTTTCATGTTCTCCTTTGCCCATTTCATACGTATTTGCATGTGTATTTTTGTCAATCGAGGCTTTGTCACTGGTCTCACTGATGCCCCGTTGCTTTTCCAATGCTTCTGAAAAGTGCTCCACTCGTCAAGCCTGGGTTATTGACAGCTTCACGTTTCATTCGTGACAAAGAATGTCGGGAAACAACCCTCGAGTGACCCTTATCGGCCCTCTTACGTACCTTGATAGGATGACGGTTTGTTAAGTTTTTCTTTCTTTGAAAGTTAAATATTGCTCTGTATATAATTAATCTATTGGTTATTATACATTGAGCTCTCTTGGGGATTTATTAAAAAAACCTTCTATGAATATATATGTTTGCACCTACAAAGCATACAGTGCGGTTGTAAAGTGCGATTTCGATGATCCCACATAGAATCATCCCTTACTTTTCAGTCATTTGGATAATCTTACGCACACACACACACACAC
>CM042156.1:6881035-6887014 GCA_023376005.1 Doryteuthis pealeii
AAGTCAGCAGAAACCTACATCAATCAACTCTGTGCGGATACCAGATGCTGTACAGAGGACCTTCCGGGAGCGATGGCGACATGGATAGGTGTGCGGAAGAGTCATGTAGATTCGTACTGTCGGTATGACTTGATGATATATATATATATATATATATATATATATATATATATATATATATATTATACCACACAAACACACAACACTCACAGAGAGAAGAGAGAGAGAGAGAGAGACAGAGAGAGAGAGAGACAGACAGACAGACAGACAGACAGGTATGACAGACAGACAGGTATGATATATATATATATATATACACACACACACACACACACACACACACACACACACACACAGAGAGAGAGAGAGAGAGAGAGAGAGAGAGAGAGAGAGAGAGAGAGAGAGAGAGAGAGAGAGAAGGTATTGTAGCGTGGACATGTAGTCAATAGCGTTTGGTTATTGATATATATATATATATAATTTATTTCCTCATTTGCTACACACAGAAACACATACAACCCCATATATATATATATATATATATGTGTGTGTGTGTACTTGTGCGTGTGTGTGTATGTGTGTGCGCGTGCGTGTGTGTGCGCGTGCGTGTGCAGCAAATAACTAAATAAATGAGTAAGACTCAGTAGACAGAAATCACTTCCCTATATTGCGCAAGTGTTGGTACGTAGTAGTTGCAACGCTTCGAAAGACGAATATCTTCAATCGCTGCGTCTTCTGCTTCGTCAGCTCTTATCTACATGATTATGCCCATATCTACCTATCCTAGGATTCACATCTATCATTATGTATGTATGTATGTAGGTGGGTATCTCTCTATCTCAGATTGATCTATCAATCTTTCTATCTATCTATCTATCTATCATTCAATCTATCTATCTATCAAAGGAAATCATCTCACTTAGGGAGAGTTATTTCGAAGCACTCATGTAGAATAATCTATCTATCTATCTATCTATCTATCTATCTATCTATCCCAGAATGATCTATTTATCTATCTTTCTATCTATTTATCGATCTTTCTATCTATCAAGGGAAATCATCTCACTTAGGGAGAGTTATTTCGAAGCACTACTGTAGAATAATGTATGTATGTATGTATGTATCTATCTATCCCAGAATGATCTATCTATATTTATCTATCTTACTATCTATCTATCGATCTTTCTATCTATCTATCAAGGGAAATCATCTCACGAATGGAGAGTTATTTCGAAGAACTACTGTAGAATTAGGTATGTTTTATAATATACAAGATGCGGCAGAAATACCTATTCCATCTTATATGGTCACCAGAATGGTGTAAGAGAACTTGAACAAGTGATAATGGTTGTTCCATCTATTTCAGTGGTCCCATTGACCTATTGACCCTTTTCCTTTTAATATTTTGTGGGTTCCATAGCCGACCATTCTTGGGAATTTTAAATTTAAGACACTGTCAAATATAAAGTTGTTTTCTTCTACTTGATTGCCATAAATCAAGTTGCCGGACATATATACATACATGATCGCAACGTCTTGTCAGACGAATGCCACTCCTTCATTCATTGTACGTTAGTGAGCTCGTTGATGACTTTTCAATCATGCTAGGGACTTGCATATCTTAGAACAAAGTTTGCACTCATGACGATCGGCGTTGACTGAGACAACAGGCACGGTATACGCATCACTGTGAACTCTCATGTGACGCCTGGGATCACCAGCTGTTCAGGGCTTTAGTGTAGCAGGAGAATGAAATTTTTTATGTTGGGAATCAGTGTGGCATGGGAGAGACAACAATTGTAGTTGGATTGTTCTCATGTGATTTCATGTGATTAACCAGGTCTATCCTTGACAACAGGACATACATACATGGTGATTGCCGCTTCTTCACAGAATAAGGCATTTCTACAAGTAGTTCAGTTGTGAGCAGTTGTGAGCACGCAGATGGCCCACGGATCCAGCTTGTTTTTATGTACCCTGTCACACATATGAAACCCTCGACATACATGCCCTGCCACGCAGGTCAGACTTCAATGTAGGAAATGTTTCCGTGGCCTCCGTCATGTGTCGCTTCAGGATGGAGGGCTCGAGTCACCTTACCTCAAACTTCTTACAGCTACCATCGGCCTGTCTTTCCATGAGGATGTGTATCCAGCCCACCCCTTCTGTCAATTGGTCCTTATCGCTGAAACTGACTTCCGCAAAGGCATCGATGTCGGCCCCATATCGAGATGCTCCCCTGTCACGATACCAGTACGTAGTTTGGGGTCTCCCAATCTCTCAAGATCGGGAAGTGTCCAGACATTCCAGGTGGCTATTCTTAGCCTTGTTTTGTGTTGTAGTATTTTCTTGTTTTCGCCCAGCTAATGTGGACATCCGTCGAAACGCTGGTTTCTGGCCAGATTGTATGTCACCTATTTAATAGAAAATTGTACATACATACATACATACACAGAGATGCTGACGTCACTGACGCATAAAAATCTAAAAAGACGCATAAAAATCTTATCTATGTGTATTTTCTCCCCCCCCCATTTCCAGCGTAACTTTACATACATTTCAATATTTTCTTGGAAACGAATTACACTGTATGGGGTACACGGTAGGGGTTAGACAGCTTTAGTTGTTCATAGATAAAAACTCAACAATTTTTAAGAAACTTTAGTTGGGACTCATCAAATTTCCCGGGAACTCATTCAAATCAAATCCGTGAGTCCCAGGACGCACTAAATTAAAAAAAAACCCAAAAAACTATCAGCATCACTGCATACATACATACATACATACATACATATTTTTGGAGAAAAATTCTTTTTGAAAACTTGGGGTACTGTAACAGTGCCGTATGAGAGCACAATCTGCGTGCGATCCGCATGTTTGACATGCCTGTGTTACACTGTTTGGCCGGAATTCATTAAAAAAAAAATCTTTCGTACTTGTAAAATCCCCCATACCCATGAGGTACGAATGTCTCAGATGGAGAAATCCCAAGAGATTCCACTGCAATTCTGATTTGCATAAAAAGGAAAAAGTTTAAAAAAAATAAAAATCTGATAACGAACTTGAAATAACAACTTCCATCGGTTGATGCATTGCCAAAAGATCTCATTGCAATTCTTCTGTTCTCATTACTTAAATCAAGTGTCGTTTTTCATTTTCTATCTCTTATAGAAAGAATCTCTTTGTTTTATAGTTTTCATACGGTCACCGTACATACTCGTGTATAAGTCGACTTTATGGAGTTGCTGCGTGGTGTAATGGATAAAGTTGTAGGAGTAGTCTCGTCGACCGAGTTCAAATCCTTGACAAGTCTGTTTGCATTTCATATAGTGTTAATATCATTGGGAAAGGTATGAATCCATATATTCTCCCTACAGCTATGGATAAATAGTAGGGCATACTGGGCTACTCAACTTTGGATAGGTAACCATTCTAGGAGAAGGAAAACTGAATTCAAACCTGTTAAACTCCACTTAAGAAATTGACTTTGTGTCGCATCCTGTTCGTGCGGAGGGGTTGATATATATATATATATATATATATATATATATATATATATAATATATATATTTCTTTGTTTCATCACAAATTAAAAAAAATATCTATCTATCTATCTCTCTCTCTCTCTTCTCTCTCTCTTCTCTCTCTCTCTCTCTCTCTCTCTATATATATAATATATATATATATATATATATATATATATATAAGTAAAGAAATAACAAAAGACTTAGAGATTTAGCCTTATAGTCTATTTCAGGGAGCTTAGACTATAATGCTAAATCTCTAAGTCTTTTGTTATTTCTTTACTTATATATTTGCTCTGTGACTCTAACATTAAGAGCACACATTGAGCTCTCAAACTGCGACAGGTTTTTAAAAAATAAAACTCTTGCGTCGTAAGGAAGATTTCTTCTCTGGACTTTTGGATTATATATATATATATATATATATATATATATATATATATATAATATATATATAGTTGACTTTAAGCTTATGTAAAAATGTGGTTTTAAATCACATTTTAAGGTCGACTTTAAGTTTCTGTAAAAATGTGATTTACGTAAAAATGTGATTTTAAATCACATATCAAATCGATTTTAAGTTTACTTAAAAAAGTAATTCTAAATTTTAAAAGTGCTAGTGAAAAGGGAATAGACACTCTCGCTGTCCGGCTGATACCGACAATAGGTCACTCCGTATACTTTACTTTACTTACAGTACATAATTCATTGCATCCTATTTTATTATGTTTCTATACAATACAATGCTATCTTTCATATAAAAAAAAATGTAACAAAAAATTGGGATTTTTCGGAGACGGGAAAGGATTAATATTAATGACATTTCAGTTTATCTCAATTGGGAAAACTGATTTGATATATAAAGAAATTGAGTTACGAGCTGAACAAATGAAACTCGTAAGTCAAGGTAGCATTGTATTTATCTATGCATTGATAATTCAACTTGCATCGGTAATTTGCCTCTTCACATAATTTACTATACTTACAGTAGGGCAATTCCATGTCAAATCATCCAGAAAAAAAAAGAAAATTCTCACCCACCCTCTTCAATTTTTCTGAAATTTTATACATATGTGGACTGTGTTAAAGTTAGACATTCCCAAATTTTGAGCTTCAAATTTCAAAAATTGGTGGAGTTATGTCGATTTTTAGCTCTCCAAGTTTGGTGGGATTGGCGAAAATTGGCGACTTTTTGTAATCTATTATTGTCTGTAAAATGAGTTCTAGAGCTTCCCCACTCCTCAAAATTGGTTTATAAAAGCATTTTTACCCAAGAAATCCAAAAATGCTATGAAAAAAGTATGAAAGTCAACCAATTTTAAGTTATTGATGATTTTTGATTTTTTCATAGCAAGATCAATATCCCGATGTGGCACTGAATCTAAGACAATTTTTTTCTATTATTATTTCACATATATTGAACATAGTCCACACCTGTACAAAATTTCAGGAAAATTGAAGGGGGTTGGTGACATGGCCTGGATGATTTGACATGGAATTACCCAGTACATAATTCTTTACATTCTTTATTTCATTATGTATTCGTACAACACAGTGTTACTTTTCTTATTAAAAGAAAAACATAACAAAGGAATTTGGGAGTTTATTTTGGAAGTGGTGGTGGCTAGAATGGATTAATGGTATTTCAGTTTATTTCAATATGGAAAATTGATTTGATATACGAGGAAATTTAGTTGCGAGTGGAACGAATTAAACTTGTAAGCCAAGGTACCAATGTATATCAAAATTCTGTATCTCTTGGACACCCAGTGAGGAACAAATACCGCCATCAATATCTCATAAGACAAAAAATCTAACTTATTGAAACACTACGTTCTCCCTGTCGGAATGGGAGCGATGACGTGTCAACGTTCGTTACGTTCTGGCTCTCATTTCCGAATGGAGGCTGACGTTTTAAACGTTTGCTTACGTTCGGACCCTTCGAATGGAGAGATGATGTGTTGATAGTAGACATATTTGTATCTCTCTCGTCTGATATAAAATTAGGAAGGTCTAATCCTGGTTGCTGGGCTGCTGTTCAGTTGGCTGGCAATTCTATGATGTTTGGAGTCTGGACTAACTTAGGGGCTGAGGGATATCTTGCCTTGTGCCATTTAGAGTTTTTCTAATAACACAAGGCCACTTCTTTTTACTCATGAGTATTCTATTTCCCGCCAAATCACAACTGCCGAAAACAAGAAAACCATGCCTTACTCTCTTAGTGCATTCTCCCACACTCTCTTTCTTCACACTCTGATCTCTCACCCCTCCTCTCTCTCCTTCTCTTTGACTCATTCTCACGTCTAATCAAACAATGCCATGTGTCTATGATTAATCATCATTTAAACTTTTCCATTCTCCTCTAACTCAACATTCTTGCTTAAAACTTACGGCTAACTACATATTCAGGTACTCTCATAGCTCCAGTCACACAAGTATGTTGTTAGTAAATTGA
>CM042156.1:6887114-6934614 GCA_023376005.1 Doryteuthis pealeii
AAGAGAGAGAATAATAGAGGATATTTGAAAGTATTTTTAATTTGTGATAGAAGAGAAAAATTAGTGTAGATACTTATCTATGATATAATAGTAAAGTGATAGAGGGTAGGTGTGAATAATAGTGAATAAACTATGCGCAAAGGCCTCCGCGGAAGAAAGGCAGGAGTAGAAATCGACCACAGAAGATATTTCGTGTAAGTGGAAGAAAAAGATATTTAAGAACAGGTTTGGAATTCGAGAGTTTTATACAGCTCTTACTCACTAAGAATACTGGTGTGTGGTACGAAAGGTATGGAGAAGAATAGGTCCAGTCTGCGCTAACACTATTGTTCGAATACTTGTGGGGAGATATATGGCATTCATATACCTGCCGCAAGGATATTAAGACTGAGTGAATATGCAAGAGCAGACATTGATCAAGGATTGAACTAGAGTCGACGAGACTCTTTATAACAAACTTTATCCATTACACAGAGGCAGCAACTGCCAATAAAATCGAATTAATAATTACACGAGTATGTAGGTTGACCGTATGAAAAACTATAAAAGCAAAGAGATTCTTTCTATAGAGATAGAAATGAAAAACGACACTGATTTAAGTAATAGAACACATAGAAATTGCATGAGATCTTTTGGCAATGCATCAACGATCGGAAGTTGTTATTTCAAGTTCGTTATAGATTTTTATTTTATTTTTTTTTTAACTTTTTCTTTTTATGCAAATTCAGAATTGCAGTGGAATCTGCTTGGGATTTCTCCAAACATCTGAGACATTCGTACCTCATGGGTATGTGGGGATTTACAGAGTACGAAAGTTTTTTTTTTAATGAATGTCCGGCCAAACAGCGTGACACAGGCATGTCAAACATGCGGATCGCAACGCAGATTGGTGCTCATGCAATACGGCACTGTTACGTCCCAAGTTTTTAAAAAGTTTTTTTTTCTCCACAAATATGTTTGTACGCATATATGTATGTATGATTACACAACGCATTATATCAAAAAGTAAGTTTAACAAAAACCACACAACGTATCAAATATACGGACATACTTCTGGTGCAAAATATTAATTCAATGCCTGACAAAGATAACAGGTGAAACACGATGTCGCTTATGTAAGTTAATAATTTTTTTTTTTTTTAAAAACACTAATCCTTTTTGAACAACCTTCCTTTTTTAAAATAATGTATGTATGTATGCAGTGATGCATGATAGTTTTTTTTTTTTTTCATTTAGTGCGTCTGGACTCACGGATTTTGATTTGAATGAGTTCGGGAATTTGATGAGTCCCAACTAAAGTTTCTTTAAAATTGTTGAGTTTTTTATCTATGAACAACTAAAGCTGTCTAACGCCCTACCGTGTACCCCATCAGTGTAATTCGTTTCAAGAAAATATTGGAATGTATGTAAAGTTACGCTGGAAAATGGTGGGGGGGGGAGAAAAATACACATAGATAAGATTTTTTATGCGTCTTTTTTAGATTTTATTGCGTCAGTGACGTCAGCATCTCTGTGTATGTATATATGTGCGTATTTATGTACAATTTTTCTATTAAAATAGGTGGACATACAATCTAGCCAGAAAACCAACGTTGACGATGTCCACATTAGCTGGGCCGAAAACAAGAAAATACTACAACAAAACAAGGCTATAGAATAGCCACCTGGACATGTCTGGACACTTCCGATCTTAAGAGATTGGGAGACCCCAAAACTACGTACTGGTATGTGATAGGGGAGCATCTGGGATATGGGGCCGACATCGATGCCTTTGCGGAAGTCAGTTTTCAGCGATAAGGACCAATTGAACAGAAGGGGTGGGCTGGATACAATCCTCATGGAAAGACAGGCCGATGGTAGCTGTAAGAAGTTGAGGAAAGGTGACTCGAGCCCTGCCCTCCTGAAGCGACACATGACGGAGGCCATGGAAACATTTCCTACATTGAAGTCTGACCTGTGTGGCAGGCCTGTATGTTCGAGGGTTCATATGTGTTGACAGGGTACAGATAAAAACAAGCTGGATCCGTGGGCCATCTGCGGTGCTCACACTGTCACAACTGACTACTTGTAGAAATTGCCTTATTCTGTGAAAAAGGCGGCAATCACCATGTATGTATGTCCTGTTGTCAAGGATAGGCTGGTTAATCACAATGAAACACATGAGAACAATCCAACTAACACTTGTTGTTCTCTCCCATGCCACACTCTGATTCCCAACATGAAAAAATTTCATGCTCTGCTACACTAAGTGGTCCGACAGCTGGTGATCCAGGCGTCACATGAGAATTTCACAGTGATGCGTATACCGTGCCTGTTGTCTCAGTCAAACGCCGATCGTCATGAGTGGCAAAATTTGTTCTAAGATAGCAAGTCGCTGCATGATTGAAAAGTCATCAACGAGCTCACTAACGTACAATGAATGAAGGAGTAGCAATTCGTCTGACAAGACGTTGCGATCATGTATGTAATATGTCCGGCAATTGATTTATGGCAATCAAGTAGAAGAAAACAACTTATATTTGACAGTGGTCTTAAATTTAAAATTCCCAAGAATGGTCGGCTATGGAACCCCCACAATATTAAAGGAAAAGGGTAATAGGTCAATGGGACCACTGAAATAAGATGACAGCCATTACCATTGTTTAAGTTTCTTTACACCATTCTGGTGACCATATAAGATGGAATAGGTATTCTGCCGCATCTTGTATATTATAAAACATACCTAATTCTACAGTAGTTTTTCTTCGAAATAACTTCTCTAATTCGTGAGATGTTTCCTTGATAGATAGATAGAAAGATCGATAGATAGATAGGAGATAGATAAATATAGATAGATCATTTGGATAGAAGATACATACATACATACATACATTATTCTACAGTAGTGCTTCGAAAAATAACTCTCCCTAAAGTGAGATGAATTTCCCTTGATAGATAGAAAGATCGATAAATAGAATAGAAAGATAGATAATAGATCATTCTGGGATAGGATAGATAGATAGATAGATAGATCGATAGATAAGATTATTCTACATGAGTGCTTCGAAATACTCTCCCTAAGTGAGTGATTTCCTTTGATAGATAGAATAGATTGAATGATAGATAGATAGATAGATAGAAGATTGATAGATGCAATCTGAGTATAGAGAGATACCCACCTTACATACATACATACATAATGATAGATGTGAATCCCTAGGATAGGTAGATATGGGCATAATCATGTAGATAAGAGCTGACGAACAGAAGACGCAGCGATTGAAGATATTCGTCTTTCGAAGCGTTGCAACTTACTACGTACCACACTTGCGCATATAGGGGAAGTGATTTCTGTCTACTGAGTTACTCAATTTATTTAGTTATTTGCCTGCACACGCAACGCGCACACAGCCACGCACGGCGCACACACATACACACACAGCACAGTACCACACACACACATATATATTTAATATATTATATGGGGGTTGTATGTTTTCTTCTCTGTGTGTAGCAAATGAGGAAATAAATTTATATATATATAATCAATAACAAACGCTATTGAACTACATGTCCACGCTTACAATACCTTCTCTCTCTCTCTCTCTCTCTCTCTCTCTCTCTCTCTCTCTCTCTCTCTCTCTCTCTTCTCTCATCACTGTGTGTGTGTGTGTGTTGTGTGTGTGTGTGTGTGTATATATATATATATATTATCATACCTGTCTGTCTGTCATACCTGATCTGTCTGTCTTCGTCTGTCCTCTCTCTCTCTCTGTCTCTTCTCTCTCTTCTCTCTCTCTCTCTGCTGAGTGTTGTGTTTGTGTGTGTGTTATATATATATATATATATATATATA
Organism: Doryteuthis pealeii; assembly: GCA_023376005.1. Lineage (NCBI taxonomy): Eukaryota > Metazoa > Mollusca > Cephalopoda > Myopsida > Loliginidae > Doryteuthis > Doryteuthis pealeii. The sequence goes on from CM042156.1 coordinate 6,890,950, forward strand.
TATATATATATATATATATATTTATCATCAAGTCATACCGACAGTACGAATCTACATGACTCTTCCGCATCACCTATCCATGTCGGCCATCGCTCCCGGAAGGTCCTCTGTACAGCATCTGGTATCCGCACAGAGTTGATTGATGTAGGTTTCTGCTGACTTACCCACAATCTGTGTCCTTGTGCAGGCGTCCACCGGAGAATGTCACATAACCTCGTCTTTGCCAACTGCCAACCGTGTTCAGCATGTCCTGTTCGTCTTACACGAATGGTCTGTGTGATAGGAGGCAAGTGGCAGTACAACTGCTTTTAATGGGATGCAACATCCACGTACAGTTACCATCTAGATTTTTCTCAAAGCATTTCGTTAAAATTCAAATGGTGTAGCCATACAGCAGTACTGACACGGCCACTGCTTTGAAGAAATCTCGCTTAATCTTCTCACAGATCCAATTCCCATACGATGAACATGTAAAAAGTGATAACACAAATAGGAATATTTATTTGTGTGTGTGTGTAAGTGTGTGTGTGTGTGTGTGTGTGTGTGTGTGTGTGTGTGTGTGTGTCTGTGTCTGTGTGTGTGTGTGTGTAATTTATAAAATGTGGATTTTGGATTTTTTTATAAAATTGCATATTGTCGGATTTACTTCCACTTTTTCCTCAGATATATATATATATATATATATATATTATATTATATATATAGGGAGAGAGAGAGGGGAGAGAGAGAGAGAGAAGAAAAATATAAGTTAAGTACTAACAGAAAAAATACAATAAGTTAGAGGAGGTAGTAACCGAGAGAGAGAGAGAGAGAGGGAGAGAGAGAGAGAGAGAGAGAGAGAGAGAGAGAGAGAGAGAGAGAGAGAGAAGTCATGTTAAACCAGCTCCTGAAGTCACTGTAGTTACGTCATTTTTTCGGTTCTTCATAATATTAAACTTGTTCCAGATTTGGCAAAAATCTCAACATAAAATTGCAAAGTAAATATTTCAAAGTAGAGGATATGTTACAAGAGAAGATATGAAAAATGTACCGGTGAAGTGGCATATCCATATGTTGAGTGAAAACCATGTTCTGGTTGAATTATCTTCGATTACTTTTAAATATATATATGTCTCTATGGTGAAGGTACCTGACTAATGAGTTTTTGTTTTTAGGGTTAGAAGTGGTTCCTTTTAAGATAGATGGGGATGATCAGTGGCTGATATATTTGTTTATATAAGTGTTTGTGACTCCAGCATTTTATCACTAGGCCAGGTATTTAAGTTTCATATTAAGTTCGAATGGGTCATAGGTTTTTAATTGTTTATCCATTTATCTTCACGTCTTTCAATTACTGATTTTATGTTCATATCTTTTTTTCAATTATTTCTATGATGGTGAATTTATCATCTCTATATTTGCTAAACACACACACACACTCACACACACACTCACACACACACACACACACACACACACACACACGACGCCTGGTTATTGACAGGATTTTGATTGGTCCTTTTTTATATAACATTTTTATTTTATATAACATTTATTATTATTTTATTCACTTAAAAATGTGTCAGCAAGGGGGAAAAAAAAATGAAGAAATACAATCCATCACCTCCAATGAATAGTTGATAACGAAGCACTCTTCCTAATTAAATAACTGTACATCCGGACACACTTCATTTTGTAACACATAGCATCTGACCAATCAAAAGTATCACACACACACACACACACACACACATACACACACACATATATATATATATATATATATATATATATATAGAGAGAGAGAGAGAGAGAGAGAGAGAGAGAAAGTGAGAGAGAGACATAGTGGGGATAATATGGTGGTATGTTTATAATTAAACAGTGGTCAATATCATTGATAGATATTTATATTTAAGTTAAGCGTGTACATGGAATCAACTTGGATTGAAGATCGCATAGGTGAGAAACTGTCAGTAACTAGGCGCCGTTAATTCCATATCCACGCTACCTTAACTTATATATATATATATATATATATATATATATATATATATATATATATATATATATCGACAGAGTTGACTTTAATACGGTTAAAAATAATGAGCTTTCGTTTCTCGCATGAATTTTGAACATAAGTGGTAAAGTTAAAGTAAAAAGGAGGTGCACAACAGAAATTTGTTTGTTGCTGTTGTTGTTGTTGTTGTTGTTGTTGTCTAAAGAATGCATTATTCCATTTCCAATATGTTTTCATAAGATCAAAGTCTGTTATCGACTCTACTACAAAACAGTATTAAGTTTTAAAGCACGATGTTTTTCTTTATTCGTTTTCTTTTTTTTATTCTGTGTTTTAAAAATATTGAATTGAAACGGAAAAGAGATTCATAAAAGTCTAACTTTACAATGTTAGTCCTGTTTATCACGCTTAATTCTCGAGGAATCTCCTAAAGCGAGACTTTGCTTAAAACGAAATTAGAGAAACCATATATCTGTAAGTGTCTCGTAAAACACTTTACTATATATATATATATATGTACATATATATATATATATATGTGTGTGTGTGTGTGTGTGTGTTTTGTGTGTGTGTGTGTGTGTGTGTGTGTGTCGGTGTGTATGCATGTGTCTGTGTGTGTGTGTCTCTCTCTATATATATATGTGTGTGTGTGTGTGTGTCTGTCTGTCTATCTGTCTGTCTGTGTGTGTGTATGTGTCTCTCTCTCTCTCTCTCTCTCTCTCTCTCTCTCTATATATATATATATATAATATATATATATATATATATATATATATATGTGTGTGTGTTTGTGTGTGTGTGTGTGTGTGTGTGTTGCGTAAGATTATCCAAATGACTGAAAAGTAAGGGATGATTCTATTTGGGATCATCGAAATCACACTTTACAACCGCACTGTATGCTCATGTAGGTGCAAACATATATATTCATACAAGGCTTTTTTAATAAATCCCCAAGAGAGCTCAATTTATACTAACCAATAGATTAATTATATACAGAGCAATATTTAACTTTCAAAGAAAGAAAAACTTAACAAACCGTCATCCTATGAAGGTACGTAAGAGGGCCGATAAGGGTCACTCGAGGGTTGTTTCCCGACATTCTTTGTCACGAATGAAACGTGAAGCTGTCAATAACCCAGGCTTGACGAGTGGAGCACTTTTCAGAAGCATTGGAAAAGCAACGGGGCATCAGTGAGACCAGTGAGAAAGCCTCGATTGACAAAAATACACATGCAAATACGTATGAAATGGGCAAAGGAGAACATGAAAGTCGATTTCTCAAAAATACAGTTCATAGATGAAACTCGTGCAACACTTGATGGCTCTGATGGCTGGAGCAAAGATTGGGTCGTAAATGGACGAGATCCTCATCACCGCTTTAGACGCCAACAAGGAGGAGGTTGTGACGAGACTGAAAGGCAGCCCTATGAACAAGCGGATTCCCAGCCCCCACAAACAAAGCGCGTCATGATATGTTTGGCCTGTGGCGAGCGGCTACGGATACTCGAACTCGCTACCTCCTTGTAGTTGAGGTGTTGTTCGTAGAGACCCAAATAAAGTATATCCGAATTTGCATAAGCGCATCCGAACGAGCAGAAATAAAGACGGACTGTCGCTGACAGGGCGAGTGAGGAAGAAAGTGTTTGGACGGCAATTTGAAATCTGACGACTGCTATTTGAAGTGAGAGTGACGTGTTCAGTTGGGAAAGGAATTGCATTTCGTTTGCTGGAGAGACTTTCAAAAGATTGATATTACCTTGAATTTTGGACCCTTTCAAAAGAGAGGTATTATGATTTGGGCTGGTATTATTGGAGATATCATGGTTGGCCCGTGGAGAGTGCCTGAAGGTACGAAAATAACCGCAGATGCTTATATAGCCTTCCTCAAAGAGCACCTGGAATCTTGGCTAAAAAGGCAGAGAATCACCTTCAGGAGAACCATCATATTTTTGCAAGAAAATGCTCCTTCGCATTAAGCACATAAAACTACGGAGTAGCTGCAAAAATTAGGCTTCTGTGGACCTCGGAAGATGAACTGGCCGACCAATTCTCCAGACTTAAACCCAATTGAAAACTTGTGGAGCATTCTGAAGCGACGTGTTTATGAGAATGGACGCCAATTTAGAAGTAAAGATGACTTGTGGCAGGAAATAGTCAACGTATCACGTGAAATTACATCAGAGGAGATCCAGAAATTGACATGTTCGATGGACCAGCGCCTTTTCCGAGTCATTTTTAAAAAGGATCACATATATCATATTAACTAACTTCACTATTATTTTTTAATACTTTTTACTTTTTTATTTCGATTTAATTTTATCTTAGTTACAGTATGTATCCATAAAATCTATAAATGAAACAATAAAAGTATTATTTTCTTTTTTTACCGGGGTTTTTATTACACCTCGCTAATAATTTGACACATGAATAATTTCAGTAAATTAGGTAAATGACCGTAACTTCTGTTCCATTTCGTAGAACCTAACAATTTTTACGGAGTAGGTGTATATACAGGTTGTTATTATTCTCTGATAAATTCCAATCAGTAGTTTGTGGATAGGAAGGAAAAGTGTCACTTCTTTAATAATTTGAAACGCAGTGTAAATATATATGTCCATATTATATATATATATATATTATATATATATATATATATATATATATATATATATATATATATAGGCAATTCCATGTCAAATCATCCAGAAAAAAGTAAAACTGTCACCCAACCCCCAAAATTTGAGATTCCAATTCCAAAAATTGGCGGAGTTATGTTGATTTTTAGCTCTCAAAATTTGTCAGCTCTTTTTTACCTCTCAAAATTTGGTGGGGGTTCACGAAAAATGGCGACTTTTTGTAATCTATGTTCTAGTGCTTCGCTACACCTAAAAACTGGTTTATAAAAGCATTTTTGCCTGAGGAATCCCAAAAGTCTGAAAGTCAACCAATCTTTAGTTATTGATGATTTCTGATATTTTCACAGCAAGATCAATATCTCGATGTGGCACTGCATCTATGACAAATTTCTTTTCAATTATTATTCCACATATATTGAACATTATTTGTACCAAAAAGATAGTTTGGTGTTTGCCCAGAACCGAAGCTACAACATCAGTTAAAATTTTGCAAATCGGAAATCCTTAATGATTTAACTTTCAGATTTTTTTGAATTCCTACTTCTATATACCAATTTTTAGGAGTAGGAAAGCTCTAGAACGCATTTTAAAGACAAAAATATTGACCACCCAAATCTGAAACGTTAAAAATCGACATAAATCCGCCAATTTTTGGAAGTGGAAGCTCAAATTTTGGGGATTGCCTAACTTAAGGATTGTCCACACCTGGACAAAATTTCTAAAAAATTGAAGTGAGAAATGTGAACAAATTTTAACAAAATCTTTTAGCTTCGCTTCTGAGCAAACCCATACTATCTTTTTGGTACAAATAATGTTTAATAGATATGAAATAATAATAGAAAAAAACTTTGTCATAGATTCAGTGCAACATCGGGATATTCATCTTGCTATGAAAAAATCAAAAATCATCAATAACTTACAATTGGTTGACTTTCAGACTTTTTTGATAGCATTTTTCGATTCCTCGGGTAAAAATGCTCTTATAAACCAAATTTTAGGAGTAGGGAAGTACTAGAACTCATTTTACAGACAAAAATAGATTACAAAAAGTCGCCATTTTTCGTGACCATCTCAAATTTTGAGAGCTAAAAATCGACATAACTCCGCCAATTATTGGAATCGGATGTTCAAATTTGAGGGATTGTCTAACTTTAACATAGTCCATACCTGTACAAAATTTCAGAAAAATTGAAGTGGGTGTGTGACATGGCCTGAATGATTTGACATGGAATTACCCATATATATATATATATATATATATATATGTATATATATATGTCTTTTTTATGTTGAAGTTGGGCGTTATTATGAAGCATTTAAAAATAAATGAATGAACTCGATGTTATGGAGTACTGGATTCACTTACTTTTTATTATTTGTTATCATAAACTTTCGGGATCGTTAGATTCCCTTCTTCAAATGAATGTCGCTCCTGTTCAACGGATCCATTGTCTTTGTTGTTATTGACAGCAGCAGCGTCTGTAAAATATTTGTAATAACGGAGTATTCCGATATTGGCGTTTAGTCCCCTCGCGTGAGTTCGTAGTTTTAATATATATATATATATATATATATATATATATATATATATATATATATTTAAAACTACGAACTCACGTGTTGATTTTTTTTTTTTTTTTACTTCTCTATTTATATTTTAATATAATATTCTGTTTTTTTCCTGTCCTGTCCTCATTTGTCTGTCTGACTACCATTCCCTAAGAAACCAAACTTGAGATGTATCTCTTTTTTCTCATTCTACTTCCTGTCACCATAATGATAATCTTATACTGTTAAAAAAAATGTTTATATTTTTTGTTTTGTTTGAATTTATTTTTTTAAATCGTACTTTTTGTTTTTTGTGAAGTGCAATTTCAAAAGTGAATTGATACCCATCTGATGAGACTGGATTTTGGGAGCTATATTAAATCAACTTAGATTTATATAGGCCCCAATTCAGGTATTATGGAATTACGGTGTTGAGTTCTTCCTTCCTTTCTATGATATATATATATATATATATATATATATATATATATATAGTTTTTTTTTTCGTAGTTAGGGTCTTTCCATGTGTGGTTTAACCAAGCTGATGCAGGTAGACCATAAGGAGAGCTCAATGTGCCTAATACCAGTGAGTAACAGGACAGAGCAAGAAATTTAGTAAATGAAGAAAAACTCTAAACTTGCTTCATTAGAATAATCTATTTCAACCGTATTAATACGGCATCTTCAGGTAATCACAAAAACATGACTCTTACTTAGTAAGAGTCATGTTCTTGTGATTACCTGAAGATGCCGTATTAATACGGTTGAAATAAATTATTCTAATGAAGCAAGTTTAGAGTTTTTCTTCATTTACTAAATATATATATATATATATATATATATATATATATATATATCGACAGTTTATGAACTTAATACGGTTAAAAGTGATGAGCTTTCGTTTCTAGTATGAATTTAAAACGTAAGAGGTAAAGTTGAAAAAAAAAGAGGCACACGGTGTTGCAAGCTTAATTCGCGAGGAATCTCCTAAAGCTAGACTTTGCTTAAAATGAAAAAAGAGAATCACCATATATCTGAAAGCGTCTCGTAAAATAACTTTACTACATAGCTAATTCTTTTGATTAGTCTGTTGGTCGAGCTTGATTGGTTGATGAAGAGTCTGGGTTAAAACCACCTTGGTCACGTGATAATCTCACTACCACTGCTGCTGCTGCTGCTGAAGTTGTTGTTGTTACTGTTACTGTTGTTGTTGTTGCTGTTATGAATTCAACTCTCGCTTTTGGCAAGGTAACAGTAGCCATCCTTGGGGAATTTACGGCAGCGTCAGTGTGATTGATTGTCGAGCACATAAAACAACAGTGACAGGGGAATATTATTATTGTTGCTGCCTTGTGGTGCACCTCACGTGTAATTCAAGTAGGGAATGAGTTTGGCACATATCAGCCCGAAAGGCTTTTCCCGCTTTTTCTTTGTATCTTTCCCGCCAACGTCCACCGACGCCGACACCGACGCTGCCTCACGCCTTCGTATCCTCTAACTTTCTCCAATTCTTTCTTCTCCACTCCACCCCACCCCTCGACCCAACCCCCTCCCCTGAAATTCACCATTTTTTTTCTCCTCTTCCTCTATCCATCTTTTTGCAAGTCTTCTCTTCTTGCATCCCGCTTCGAACTCTTCTTCTGAGCCTGGTTGCTGGATCTGCTTTAAAGGTTGAAGAATTATGCTAGCCCGACTTCTTTTCTTTTTTTTTTTTTTTTTTTTTTTTTTGACGGAGAATGCCGGGGATTGCCGAAGATTCTTTCCGGCTGATTAAACGAATTCTCATCATACCCGTTCCAACCGATTGGCTCTTGAAGGTTGAAGGATTATGTTAGCCCGACTTTTTTTTCTTTTTTTCTTTTTTTTTTTTTTTTACGGAGAATGCCGATGATTGCCGAAGATTCTTTCCGAGTGATTAAACGAATTCTCATCATACCCTTTCCAACCGATTGGCCCTTAAAGGTTGAAGGATTATGTTAGCCCGACTCTTTTATTTTATTTATTTATTTATTTATTATTTTGACGGAGAATGCCGGGGATTACCGAAGGATTCTTTCCGGGTGATTAAAAAAATTCTCATCCTACCCGTTCAACCAGATTGGCCCTAAAAGGCTTTAACGAAAATTGATCTGCTTGAATGATTAAGTCTATCATTTTTATTGAACACCTGATTAATTCCTAATTCATTTTCCTCTGTAGCGATTGTCTTCCCTTGTTTGCGATGAAGTTGAGTGGAAAAGAGTTCTTTTCCCTTGTCACCAGGACTTGCCACTAGATGGCATTACTACCTAACTAACTAAGCTCAGCCTGGGAAGCTATCTGTCTCTCTTTCATCTGGCACCCACAAAGATGCACTAGACAAGTTGTGTCTTTGTCCATGAAGACTTAGGGGGCTTGCCTCCCCTAACTCAACAGTAAGTGACTCTTCTACTCTCAATTTTAGTAGCTTCAAAATTAACTCTATAAGAACTCCTTCTTCTTGTATCCGTATTTTATGTTACATGTTTTCAGATAATAAAGTCTGTATTTTTGTTATGTACCTCTTTGTTGGATTTCATTGGATATATTCACTTGCGGTAGAGACTTCAATTAAGCCTCCTAATGTATTATAAGGAACAGTTTTAGAAGTTAACGTTGGGATTTTCAGATATAAGGTGTGTACCAGATGGTCGCTTCTACTTATATACTCGCCAATAAGCACGTGACCTGGGAAGGCAATCTATTGTCCAATCACTGGCAATGCTCTGCTGCTGATATTATTATTTATACTGGCCTTTTCTAGTCATACTAATCATTACTACTTGGATCTTCTTGGACGACGGAACGTAGTATTATATTGCGGGACTTATTCACTTACCAAAGGATACTATACCACAGGACTTATTGACTTACCAAAGGATTCTATAACTCGGGACTTACTTATTTACTTTAAGTTCTTTACAACTGGCCAAGGATGGCTGCCAGATACTTAACAAAAACTACATTTAATTGTTATGTTGACGTTATTTTCGTATTCGTCTGGGGAGTTGTCTGTCCGTTTAGTTTCGCTGGTTCCCGCTAGGGGCCTTTGATATTTAAGCGGCTGATTTGAACGTCTCTCTCTCTCTCTCTCTCTCTCTCTCTCTCTCTCTCTCTCTCTCTCTCTCTCTCTCTCTCTCTCTCTCTCTCTTTGCCTGCCGACCTACGAGACACCACTATGGGTTACTCTGTCTACCCCCTTCTCGTTGGGGCTTCGGCCCTTAACACTGGCCACTCACTGCTAGTAAGTCTTGTATACGATATATGACTATCCTTTAGTCATGTACCCGTAACTATGTTTTTATGTACATTTAGGTATCTCTTTGATACCTAGATATCTTGTATTTTACCATTCATGAATGTGTCATTATCTCTACTTTTGTATGTATGTTTATGTACACCTCTATGTATTATGTACCCTGTTAATTATTGTGCTGTATATAAAATGTTTTGTCTATCAACCGTTGTCGGAGTTTTATCTTCAAGTATTATCCTTTTGAATCTTACAGTTATACCTATATGTGGAATGCTTTAAATTTTAGATATTCTTATGTGTGTGTCATCTTAAATTAGCCCACAATAATTCTTGCGTCTTTCTGACAGCATTTCTTTCTGTAACAGCGTGAAAAGTTGTCCCCCTTGTTTGTTTTACGGCATATCAACCTCGGTGGGTCATTTAATGCCGACAAAGTTTTGAAATTAATTTATTCTTAATGGATACTCAATTTTTTAATAAACACATTTTTTCTATTTAACCCATAGATGGGACCCTAACAGGTACTACCACTCCATGTCAGAGAGGACCTGGAATGATGAAGGGGTGCTCCACATCCCTCAGATGTCCAGAACTGGAACCTCACCATCAGAGAGTTTAACGTCATACCCAGGACATGAAGACCCTCAGCCACCGCCTTCTAGCACATATATGATAAAAAGGTGTCCATCTTGATTAGAATGCTATTGATAATATGAGTACAAATCCTTCATATTAAGACGCATGGCTTAAGTTCTAAGATAATCGCCATCAATACCAGCAAAGGAGGAAATCATTTTAATAAGGATTTCCTTTCTTTATGACTATTTTCTATACATTTATTTTATTTTGTTATTAATTGGTAATTCCATCTCAAATCATCCATAAAAAAGTAAAATTGTCACCCACCCACTTCGATATTTTTGAAATTTTATCCAGATGTGGACTATGTTAAAGTTAGATAATCCCCCAACATTTTAGCTTTTATAATGCTTTTATAAACCAATTTTGAGGAGTAGGGAAGCTCTAGAACTCATTTTACAGACTAAAATAAATTACAAAAAATCGCTATTTATCGCAATACCGACCCAAATTTGGAGAGTTAAAATTTAGAATTGGAAGCTCAAATTTTGGGGATTGTCTAACTTTAGGCTTAAAAATTGACCTTTTGTCGCAACTCAACTGTGGCAAATAATTTGAATAGATACATACAAGCGAGTTTTCAACATGATAAACAAATTGATATATATATATATATATATATATATATATATATATATATATGCTCCCATAAATTTGGTATGAGCTCTCTAATTGGTGATTTAAATTAACTTTCACTACTAAGCATATAAGCAATGATCGTTTCCCCGCAAAACTTGATCTCCCTGTGATCGTAAAAATATATAAACAAACCTATGTATTTAATAGTTTAAAAACACCAGTCCCGCTACAGCAGCTGCCAGTAGCCGATGGGGATAAGATATCAGGCTGGCAAACAGTCAGTCTGAGTTCGACCCTAGCCAAGGATAGTTCTTGCGTCTAGCCACACTGAAGAGGCGTGAAACCCCGACACACGTGTCTGTGGATGACTTTATATATATATATATATATATATATATATATATATATATATATAGTGGACTCTCCTATCGATAAATGAGTGTCGACAGTGAGTGATTCGTTTACTCCCACGTTGTGCATGCTATCAAGAAGACATTTTATTTCTGTTTTCTCGAGTGTGACATCACACAGCCTTTGCTGCGAGCTACAAAGCCACACTGCCAGATGAAATTTTCTAAAGCAGGAGCTCTTTGATTCACCGAAAGATGTCATGCCATTCTTTCTGATTTGATGCTTGATTTTCCCCAGGTACTCAGGCCAATATTGAGGTGTTTCAAATGGTCCTTCAATTTATAGCGTAAGCGTGGGTGTCTAATAGAACGCTAAGCATTTGGTAGTTGTCCGTATATTATCTTTTTTTGGAAGCCTGTTCTCATTCGTTCTGACAATGGAACCAATCCACCTAAACTGAACCTTTGCTAGAAATGTTTCAATGCCTGCAATGTTGTTAAATCTTTTGGTATTACACTATTTTTCATCTTATCCCATTTTATACCGCAAATGGTAGGAAGACTGCGCATGTGAAAGGCGTCAAGCTGGTTTATGTGTTTGCGGTAAAATGTCCGAGTTTCGACACCATAGAGTAGAGTTGAAATCACAACTGATCTGTGAATGTCAATTCTTATTTTGAGAGATATATCTTTGGTGTTTCATAATCGGTGCTTCATATTGCCGAATGCAGTGCTTGCTTTAGCTATTCTTGAATGGATCTCTTTGTCAATTTTTCAGAAGTGGCTGTTGATCTAAGTTATGTAAACGCGTCAACAATGTTTAATGCTTTTCCATCAATGAAGACATATGGATTTACAAGACGTGGATTGCATGCTGCGGATTGATGCAGTAGTTCAGTTTTCTTTATACTGACAGTAAGTCTAAATGCTTTTGATGTCTCAGAGAATTTATCAAGAATAGTCTGGATGTCTTCTAGGCTGTGTGCTAATAGAGTGGCATCTTCTGCAAAGAGAAGATCACGCACTAGCTGCAAGGAAATTTTTGACTTAGCTTTGAAACGTAGCTGATTGTATAGCCTACTTGTTCTGAATTCAACATTTATACATTCACTTAGATTTGAGAATGCTTTCTCGAGCATAGCAGAAAAAAACAATGCAAACAGAAGTGGAGCAAGAATACAGCCTTGCTTTGTACCATTTGATTCAGAAAAAGTACTGGAGGGCTCATAGAAGCCCTCATTTCTTCATTTAAAGAGACGATGATACGAAGCATTTTGTCTGGAACACCTAATTTCGACAATACTTTCCGAAGTGCAGTTCGAGACACAATGATGAAGGCTTTTGTGAAGGCAACGAAAACTATAAACAAGTCTTTGTTTTGCTCTCATGCATTATCCGGAGCCTTTCGAAGACAGAATATCATATCTACCATTTCTCTACCTGAGCGAAAACCACTGAGTATCTGGTAATGCTGATTCCGAGTCAAAGTCATTAAGCCTGTTAAGGATGATACGACCAAGAATTTTGCCAGCAACCGGGAGAAGAGAGATTCTTCTGTTGTCACAGTCCTACTTGCTTCCTTTGTTCTTGTACAAATAGACAGTTGATGCGTCCTTAAACTGTTCCAGACTTCCCCTCTGTCCCACACAAGATTGAAGAATTTGCAGAGCCTGCGTGTCAAAAGATTGGTTCTGCATTTGTACAATTCAGCTGAAATTCCATCTTCGCCAGTTACTTTTCCATTTGAAAGTTGATTGATAGCTTTCTTCACCTCAAGTATTGACAGGTTAGCAGAGAGGGATTGTACAACAGGTCTCTGGGGAAGATTCTCTACTACATGAGTGTCGAAAGAAGATTCCTGATTCAGGACTGTAGAGAAATGTTCCACCCAACGTTTGACAATATCACTTTTTTTCAGTCAAAAGAGTGTTATCCAATAGTAATAATAATAATAATAATAATAATAATAGTAATAATGATAATAATATATTCTTTATATATATATATATATATATATATATATATATACATATATTGTTTACAATATTTATAAGTAAATAGTGCTCCATATATATATATATATATATATATATATATATATATAAGGATCTAAGGAATCACAAATTACCCACCTAGGTTTCACCTAACGGCTCATCAGGATAATTATGACTGGAGGAGGTTGGTACAAATGACTTTTATTATTAGGAGTGGTCACAAAAAAATAAAAATTAGCATTAAAAAAATTAGAATTATAAAAAATAAATTGCAGAACGACAAAGTTTTATTGGCAAAGAGGCTAGGCTCTTTTATGTCTACCAGCATTTAAGATTTCAGACTTCTGATTGAGTAATTCACTGACTTTATTGCAAGAAGCTATAGCAAGTTTCTCTTCCATACAGAAGCGGCAAAACTTATTCCCTGCTTTATCTTTGTGTGATTTCTTTTAATATTTCTCATTTTAGAATAGGATATACCCCTGGATTCTTTTTAATTTCCACACATCTCCTGAATATTAACAATGTGAAACTCAAAGACGTGAGTTCTTATCCTGTTTTTATTCTATTATAAAGTTGAAAATACTTTGACATTGTTCTGCGGCATTGTTGTGCAGTGTAAACTTTAATCAATTAAGAACACTTTTAGCGATATATATATATATATATATATATATATATATATATATATATATATGTGTGTGTGTGTGTGTGTGTGTGTGTGTGTGTGTGTGTGTGTGTGTGTGTGTGTGTGATTCAAACCTCAAACTTGTTCTGGGGTTTAGGCTTGAAAAAAATGTAAATATTCTATCAGGCAATGCATGATGTTCTTTCCCTGTAGACAAGGAATATAATTCATATATATATATATATATATATATATATATATATAGAGAGAGAGAGAGAGAGAGAGAGAGAGAGAGAGAGAGATAGAGAGAGAGAGAGAAAGAGAAAGAGAGAGGGAGAAAAGGGAGAGGGAGAGACGTATATCTACAGGTTAAAAATGTAATTATCCTATCAAGCAATGCATGATGTTCTTTCCCTGTAGACAAGGAACATAATCTATGTAAATACCACACACACAAACATACACACACACACACACACACACATATATATATATATATATATATATATATATATATATATATATATATAACAACATACTTTAGGATATCATCATTTTCCACTTCAAATCCCTTTTTAAAAAAAAACTCTCTCTAAACGTTTTTCCTTGTAATTTAACAGCTAAAAAACTCATCATTTCATTAACCCTTTTCGTTTCGTCCTATCTCCTTTTCGATTACATTTTTTTTTAAATAATGAGAAAAGAGATTTTTCTTCTCTGGCCTTACATGTTAGCGTCGATTAAATTAATGACGTTCAAAGCTTCGGGTCACTTTTGTGCCCTGTCTATTTTCTTCTTCCATTTTTTTTTTTATTTCTTCGCTTTTGTTTTCCTTTTTTTATTATTATTCAGCAGAAGACATATTGAGTTTGCAGAGATGCATGTAAAAGGACGTAGCTCTGATGATATTAAGGGCCAATATTCCATCTAAACACCCTATATCCTTTAGAGTAGATTGGATTTTCAATTCTTATCGGCCTGTGGTTTATTGAAAACGATTTTAAGATGTGGATATTGGTAGTGTCAGAGCCATGCCATCGGGAACGTAATTTCCTGATATGGCCACCAAAGGCGTACGGGTTTGGCCCCCAGTGGTATTAGTGCCACCACCCGGCTCGGGTCAAAATCCAAAGGGCGTCTCCATGATCGTCAGGAATCAACGATTATTGGCGTACTTGTCACAGTGTCTGAGGAAAATCTGCGGCAAACAATGGAATCTCCTTTCCCTGTCCGGGATATGCATGTGGGGTTTTGGGACCGCTTGTGAATTTCCTATTCCCTTGTTACTCCTTCCATGAATTCACCACTGGGGAATTCATTGAATCGAGCCGGCTTAACCGGCCAACAATATAAAAATTAAAATAGCTAAATAAATAGGTGAGTGTTTAATCAAACAAACCATTAAGCAAACTTTAAAAATTCTGGATTTGGTAAATAAAAAGATTTAAGTCGAACTCGATAAAAGATATTTGGTTTTGTTTGATTATTAAACACGCACCTAGATATATTCAAATATTACTAAATATGTAAATTTACATAAATCCTGTTCTTGATATATTTCTTTTCTTTAATCTAAAGTATTTTGTATCGTTTCACTTTCATTGGAGATCGGTTTATTATTATTTACTAGCAACAGAAAACACCCTCCGGGCGTCGTAAAAATTAATTTTTGAAAGACATTGCCTGAGAGGGTGGGAGTTAAAAATTCAATGTCAGTGGGTTTGTATCATAAGTAAGACAAATCCTCATATTTATTAAAGGAGTAAAAAAAAATAAAACAATTTGAAATGAAAACTGAGCCCCGTCCCTCTCAAATAAAATGTTGCGTGCATGTAATAATCAAACCATTTTTTAAATATTTTCCACATCAATTTTATACAAAATCGTAAGTATTTATTTATTTGTAAACTTTTTAGTTCACTTCTTGTTACTGTAAAAAAAAAAAAAAAAAGGACGAAAGTAAAAAAACAATTTTTAAAATTGCTTACTCAAATTTTGGGTGTATATAGCATAAGAATATTGTGACGTAAGCTGTGACGTAGAGCTATGACGTAGTTTTTGTTACAGAGAGAAATACAGACAATCTCCATTATTAATAGATCTATTTTAATTTTTACATTGTTGGCCATCCATAGTAACAAAATGTATCGCTGGTGTGTTCCACTGAATTTTCGTCCTTAAATTCACAATATACTGGGAATTCTTCCAAAGTGTAGCCGTGTCGGTACTATTATATAGTTGGACCTGTTGGAATTTAATATTGTAAAAAAGGCTAAATAGGAACAAAGATGATAATTGTTACACAGTGAGAGTTTCAAGCCAAAACTGTAACCAAAATGTCTCGAAGGCGTTCATGTCATGGAAATGACATTAAACTCTATCTGATGGTGAGGTTGCAGGTCTGGAGGTCTGGGGAATGTGGAGCGCCCCTTTATCCCTACTTCTCCCAGGTCCACTCTGACCCGGTGTGGTAGTACCTGTTAAGGTCCCATCTATGGGTTAAATAGAAAAATGTGTTTATAAAAAAAATTGAGTATCCATTAAGAATAAATTGTTGGAATATTTTGATATATAAGATGTGCTGCAATACACCATATAAATTTATATACTAAGCGAGGTCACGTGGTTTAAACCTCAGTCAATCAACAGCCCGAATACGTGGTTGATTACCTACTTAATCGGCTGATATTGACAGATGTCCATTTGCACTCATTGACGAAGGACCTACAAGACTGAGGAACACTAAGGAGCAACCAAAGGATTCTTCACTTAGGATTGCTCTCTGCTTAACACAAAAGGATCTCCGCTGGACAGCGCCCTGGCTTGAAGCCTAAAGGATGGCCACAAAAATCGCAACATGAATTTATTTCAAAACTTTGTCGGCATTAAATGACCCACCGAGTTTGATATGCCGTAAAACAAAGCAAACCAAACCAAACCTAAAATAAGACCCTAGGCTGTTGCAGTTTTAATACGACTTGTAAGTGAGAAAAATGACCCATTTAAGACATAACCCACTTCCAAGAGTAAAGTCGTCGGGGTGGCCTAAAGTCAGTATCAGCCAGACAGCGAGGGAGTATATTCCCTTTTCACTAGCGCTAGACCAAGGAGATTGTTTTTTGTCCCTGGGGTAAAGCGCCATACCTACTATCAGCTCCTTACTTTACCGCATCAATGAGGCGAAATATCAACTGAATTTAACTCTCTGTGTTATTATATCCACACTTTCCTCTATTCTCAACCACATTTTGTCGGATTTATTCAAATCCTTCACTCCTCACTCGCGTATATGTTGCACTTTTTTAACCAAAACTTTTGCCAAAATCTGTGGTGCAACCTATTTGTAGCTGTCGTCGTAGGGTGTGCCAATAAGTTGGATATATTCCTTTTCTCCCTCTTACAGAGACCCGGAAATTTAACCATTTAACGTGAGGGAAACAACTACGTAGGGACCAATATTTGTTAGACATCCCATAATGCATCAGAAATCCCACTAGGCAACGAGGCTTCCGCCTAGGATAGCAGCAGTTAAATGATTTGAAGGGAAATTTGTTCTAAAAAGAATTGGTCTTAGTGATCCCCTGACACCGGTTACGGCGCACAGTTAAATTTATTTTCCCAACTTTCCTGTGAAATTTCTGGAATTTTTAAGATCTTTATTGTAAGTTATTAATTAGTTGACTTGGACCTCAAGAACACCATCCGAACCATTCAGCATGGTCGGGGAAACATTATGATTTGGGGCTGTTTCTCTGCTAAGGGGACAGGATGACTACACCGGGTCGAGGGAAATACGGATGGGGCCAAGTACAAAGAAATCTTGAGTGAAAACCTCATTGCCTCAGACAGGACACTGAAGATGGGTTGTGGTTGGGCGTTACAGCATGACAATGACCCAAAGCATATGACTAAAGCAACAAAGGGGTGGCTCAAGAAGAAGCGCATTAAAGTAATGGAGTGGCCTAGTCAGTCTTCTGGCCTTATTCCTTTAGAGAATCCGTAGAGTGAGCTGAAGCTTTGAGTTTCCGAACGACAACCTACAAACCTTAAGGATTTCGAGAGGATCTGCAAAGACAAGTGGACCAAAATCCCGTCCCTGGGATCTGTAAAAACTTGGTAACCAACTACATGAAACGCCTGGCTGCTGTGCTTGCCAACAAGTTTTTCTTCACCAAGTACTGAGTTATGTTTTCCTATGGGGTGAAATATTTATTTTTTCAATAAAATACAAATAAACGTTCAAAAATTAATATATGATTTTTTTAGATTATATTCTATCTCACTTTCAAGACGGACCTACCCTGAAAATTATACACCATTCCTATTTTTGTAAAGTGGCAAACTCAGAAAATCAGCTGGAGGTGAAATACTTATTTTCCCAACTGTATATGTGTACATATTATATATGTGTGTATTATATATATCTATATTTTGTATATATATGGGAAAATTTTTGTGATAGACTGACTATTATTTTCCGACAGTCAGTCTATCATAAAACCTTGACAGTGTAAACTCTGACAGTGTAAAAAAAAAAACTCCCGTTTATACATTTGTAATTACACAATACAATTTTTTGCTTGGAGAAAAAATACATAAAAAAAGAAAAGACCAAATCATTTACACCACCTGAAAATAATCAGTCGGTATTATTATAAGGGCTAAAAGAAAAAAATACCGAAAGAGTTGCCTAAGTTAAATATACTAAAGTGCTCAATACACAAAGTGAGACGAATAAGTCAGAGACTATCTACTTATGTTTTTCCTAATGGATCATCAGGATAATTCTGAATGATCCTGACCCATTAGCAAAAAACTAGGTTGATAGTCTCTGACTCATTGAGATTATTATTATTATTATTATTATTATTATTATTATTATTATTATTTACTCCTTTTGAGTTTTCACATCAGCATTAGCTGATGGTCTTTCACTGGAGTCTGAGTGACAGCAAGTCTCCTCAGGTCTCCAGGACTCTTCTGAGTATTCTGTCAGATTGCAGCAGTGCAGTGTTCTGAATGGTTTCAATCCTTCCTCTGATTTCCAAACTTTCCAAACCATATTCTAATCCTTTTGGGACTGTTCCAAGTGCACCAACTACAATTGGTATCACTTTCACTTTCACTTTCATATTCCATAACTTTTTCAGTTCTCAGGCAAGGTCCAGATATTTGTCCATTTTTTCATTTTCCTTTAGCTTCACCCTGTGATCTGCTGGTACTGCAAAATCCACCAGTTGACAAGTTCTTTCTTTTTTGTTTATCAACACTAAGTCTGGTCTTCTTGCTGGGATAAGGTGATCCGTCCCAGAGAATTTTATGCGTTTCGTTCTCAAGCATATACCATTTTGTTGTATGGTCAAAATTTAATTGTTTGCATAATTCCCAGTGGATCACCTTCCCAACCCAGTCGTGTCTAGTTTTGTATTCTCGTTGTGCTAGTTTGCTACATTCGCAGAGTATATGGTTTACAGTCTCATCTCTATTACCGCAAAGTCTACATTTACTATTTTCTTGGGTCTTATCAATTTTCGCTTTGATATAGTTTGTTCTTATGGCATTATTGTGTGCAGCAATTATAAGTGATTCAGTTTCTCTTTTGAGGTTTCCCTTTCTTAACCATGTCCAAGTCTTTTCATGTGCAACCTCTTCTATTTGTCGTTTGTCGTTTGAATATAATTGTTTTTCTTCCCATTTTTGTTTTTTAGTCTTTATTGTTTTTCTGTTTGTCCATCTGTCGCTTCTACTATTGTTGGCCGCCATAATTAGTTTGTCTTTGCTCTTTCTTGTGTAATCTTCAAGTTGTTGGATTGTGGTTTCTACACATTCCTCTATGTTGGCAAGACCTCTTCCCCCTTCCTTTCTTGACACATATAATCTATCTCTATCATCTCTAGGGTGGAGAGCCTTGTGCATGGTCATTAATTTTCTCGTCCTTTGGTCAATCTGTCTAAGTTCTTCTTTTGACCATTTTAAGAATGGTCCTGAGCATCTTATAATGGGGACAGCCCAGGTATTGATTTTTTTAATCAGATTTCTGCTGTTAAGTTTGGTTTCTAGAAGTTTTATAGTTCTCCCGAGATATTCTTTTTTAGCTTTTCCTTTCATTTCTGCTTGCATGATATCCGCTTCTAAAATTCCTAAGTATTTGTAGCTTTCATTTTCATCAAGAGATTTTATAGTTTCCTGATTTGGCAGTTGTATTCGATGCATTAGTTTTCTTTCACCCCATTTTATTACTAGCATAGTACATTTTTCAATTCCATTATTATTATTATTATTATTATCATTATATATCTGTATGGAAGTGCATGGTGTAATAGTTAGAGTCGTAGGAAATGGACTTGTCAACCCGAGTTCAAATCCTGGACAAGGCTGTTTGCATTTCACAAAGCGCTAATACCCTTGCGAAAGGTATGCATCCAACTACTCTCCCTTCAGCTATGGATAAATAGTATGGCGGACTAGGCTCTTTTAACCTAGGTAAAAAACATTTTTTAAAAGCTAGGTAGCCAGTTTAGCAGAAGGAAAAAATTTAAACCCATTAAACTCCGCTTAACAAATTGACCTTGTGTCACATCGTGCTCGTACGAAGGATTTGGTATATATATATATATATATATATATATATATGTATATATCGATCACTTCAAAATTCTCTGTATTTTGACCGTTTTAACTTCAAATATCAAACATTTTACCCTGATAAAGGCTGTTTCTCCTTGCATGCTTAAATATTTTATAATTTTCTATTATTATTATTATTTTATTTTATATTCAAAATAATAATAGATATAATACATGCGTACATGAACAAACTCCTGGCCGAAACACGTGTTGGTAACTGAAATTAAATCAATTTTATCCATTCAACATTTTCTTTCCTTTATTTATTTATCCTTTCATCATATCGTCGGATTCATTTCCATTTTCAACTTACATATATATATATATACATATATATATATATGTATGTGTGTGTGTGTGTGTGTGTGTTGTGTTGTGTAGTGTATTTGTATGTGAGTGTGTTGATTAATGCAACCAACCTGGTATTGAAATGTAACGTTTGACCTCTCATCCTGCTCATCCCAAAGTTTTAACCATTAAGCTGTATCAGCAATTGCTCAGATATAATATTCTTGACAAAGAGCAGAAACGGTGTGGCGGCGGCCTTGTCGGCCGAACGTTTAATTGGGCAACACGAGGTGTAGAGCTCAATAATGTCTGATTCTTTCCATCATGTCAATTCTGTTCTGATGAGAGAGAGAGAGAGAGAGAGAGAGAGGAGAGGAGAGGAGAGGGAGAAGATAAATAGAACGAGTGAGTGGGAGAGAAGGAGAAGAAGAAGGAAATAGAGAGAGGGGGGAATCAATTTGTGATGATCAGTCGTGAGTAGAGAGAGAGAGAAAGAAAGAGAGAGAGAGAGAGAAGGGGGTGAATCAATCTGCGACGTAAAGAGAGAAAAAGAGAGAGAGAAAAGTGAGAGGAAAGAGAGAGGGAGAGGGAGAAAGATAAACGGAACGAGTGAGAGAGAGAGAAGGAGAATGAGAAAGAAATATAGAGAGGGTGGAGAAATCAATTTGTGACAATAAGTTCCGAGTAGGGAGAGAGAGAAAGAGAGAAAAAGAGTGAGAGAGAGGGTGTGGATCAATTTGTGACCATCAGTCTTGTTTAGGGAAAGAGAAAAAAGAGGGAAGAGGGAGAGGGAGAGAAGGGTGGATCAATTTGCTACGATCAGCCTTGTGTAGGGAGAGAGAGAGAGAGAGAGGGAGAGAGAGAGGGAGAGAGAAGGGGATGGATCAGTTTGCGACGATGTTTTCTGTAGGGAGAGAGAAAGAAAGACAGACAGACAGACAAATAGAAAGAGACAGAGAAGAGGATGGATCAATTTCCGACGATCAGTCTTATGTAGGGAGAGAGAAAGAGAGAGTGGCAATGGAGAGAAGGAGAGAGGGAGAAAGATAAATGGACCGAGTGAGAGAGAGAAGAAGAAGAAGGAAATGGAGGGAGAGAGAATTCAATTCGTGACAATCAGTCCAAAGGACAGAGAGAGAGAGAGAGAGAGAAGGAGAAAGGGAGAGAGAGGGGGTGATCAATTTGCGGCGATCAGTTTTGAGTAGGAAGAGAAATGGAAAGACAGAGAGAAGGAAATAGAGCGGAAGGAAGGGATCAATTTGCGACGATCCTGAGTCGGGGGGGGTGAGAAAGAGAGGGGGAGAAAGGGTGGGAGGAGAGGGGAAGGGATCAATTTGCGTCGATCACACTTGATTAGGGAGAAGGGGAGTAGAGAGAGAGTGTGTGTGTGGAGGAGAGAGATCAATTTGAGATGATTAGTCCTGAGTAAAAGGAGAGGGAAAGAGAAAGAGAGAAAGCGAGAAAGAGAAAGAGAGGGGGAGAAAATTAAATGAGAGAGGGGGCGTCAACTTGCGACAATCAGTCCTGAATAGGGAGAGGAAAAGGAAAATACAAAGAGAGAGAGAGAGAGGGGGAGAGAATGGGAGAAAAATAAAATGAGAAATAGAGGGAGTGATCAATTGGCAATGATGTCCTATAAGTAATGGGGAAAGAGAGAGAGAGAGAGAGAGAGAGAGAGAAATAGAATGAGAAATAGAGGGGATCAACTTGAGACTATCAGCCCTGAGTAGAGAGAGGGAAAAAAGAACAAAAAGAGACAGACAGAGAGAGAGGGGGAGAGAGAAAAATAGAATAAGAAATAAAGGGAGGGGTAAATTTGCGACATCATTCCTGAGTAGGGAGAGGGAAAGAAAAAGACAGAAAGAGAGAGAAGGGGGAGAGAGAGAAGAGGGGAGAAAAATAGAATGAGAAAGAGAGGGGAGGGATCAATTTGCGACGATCAGTCCTGACTCTGGCATGGCCCGGAATCGAGTCTTTGCGCAGTTATTACCCATCAATCCTTTCTCATGAGGCCCGTTTTGATCACATCAATTTCACTGGCCGCTCATTTACTCTGCTAGGCGCTCATTATTTGTCGCCCGCCCATTACGGGTCAGTCTGATGTTTTGTTTCCTTACCACGCCGGCCATAAAAATAGCGCTTCATATATTAAATAGATAGGGCGACGACATTGTTCACGCAAAGATTGACTCGTTGCATGTTTTGAGCGGCGCTGATTCAATGCTGGGCGCGATTTAGCATCTGACCTTCTTACAGGAGTCGCATGAGTCAAATGAGGCGACTGCGGACTGTAATAAACTGTGATTGTGGCAACAATTTCGGATCCGCGCTCAATTGTTAGCGCAGTGTGAGCTCGGCATTATGAGCCGCTGTCGCCGCCGTATCCCAGGAGGGAGGGGGGAGAGTCAAACAGCGAAAGAGAGTCAGAAACCGGGAGGGGGGGGGAGCTGACAGAACAGGACATCAAAAATGTTTCGGAGAATCATCGACTTGCGCACATTTCATACAAATTGTCCCTTATTTGTGAACTGTCTTTGAGAGCTTAATAGTTGAAGCGTCGGGTCATTCAATCATGCAATGTGAACATCCATCTTCGATCGACCTTCCGGGGTGAAACTGCTTTAATAAAAAAAATATTAAAAAAATGACTAGACGATCCTTGAACTCGTTGAGTCCCCATTGTACCAGTGATCCATGATTATATAGATACTACTATTCGATTCTATTATATTATCTTTCTTTCTTTCTTATTTTATTTTTCTGTGTAGCATGTCCTTTTTTCCCCCTTTCTTTCTTTATAATAAAAAAACGGAATGGTCCATTATTTAGCTGAAATGACGGAACATATGAAGTAAGAATCCGGCAGATAAGCAACACCAGATAATCAGGATTATTTGGATTTGGATGGTCTCATTTTTAACCAGAGTGTGTTGCAAGATGATGATATTGATGCTTCTATTAGAAGGAGTGAAATATTCTTATTAACCTTTCAGAGTTAACAGCTGTCCATGATGATATTAATGTTTCTATTTAGGAAGGAGTGAAATATTATTAGTAGTATTTCGGACTTAACTGTCCATGATTATATTAATGCTTCTGTTTAGGAAAAAGTGATATATTATAATTAGCATTTCAGAGTTAACTGTCCATGATGATATTGATGCTTCTATTAGAAGGAGTGAAATATCATAATTAGTATTACGGGTTTAACTATCTATGGCTATATTAATGCTTTTATTAGAAAGATTGAAATAAATCTGTTAAGATCAGTTAACAGTGATCCATAATTATATCGAATACTATGTTTTGGAAGGAGTGAAATATTTTATATAGCTTTTTAAAGTTAGCAGCTGTCCGTGATTATATTAGTACTTCTATTTAGGAAGGAGTGAACTATTATAATTAGCATTTCAAAGTTAACAGCTGTTCTTGATGATATTGATGCTTCTATTTGGGAAGAAGTGAAATAGTCTAATATATTATGATACTCTAATATTATAATATAATTTTAGCTAATTGCGAAAAATCATATCAAGTAGATTTCTTCCATTTCACGGATACAAAGTTGCACCTTAATTCGAGCAGTTTGTATGACTTTGCTCAAGGCTTCTGTGGTCAATCCTCTTATCTCTGCACGGATATTATTCTTGAACTGTGGCAATGTCTTAAGCTTGTTCAAATATACACATTCCTTTAAATAACCCTACAAAAAGAAGTCAGTCAGACAAAGCAGACGAATGTGGAAGCCATTTTGTATTCTGAAATTCTTGAAAATATTTTGCCACCAAAGTTCTCTTTTTGTGGAAAGTATAAACCTCATCGTTGAATAGTAAAATTCTGTTATTTTAATTTGTTCTTTCACATTGTAACTTGATATTTTCAATTTGCTTAGGTTATTCATAATATCTATATAAAAAAAAACATAATGAAAATTCGATTAAGAACAAGAAAGTTATGATTTTTTTAGATGTTTCCGTAATTTGTGGGTCAGCTTGTATAATCAAATAATATCATGGCAGCTATTAAGCTTGATATTGAGTTAGCTCCTTATATGACTATTTCATAAACGTTGAGCACATACTTTTTCGAGCATATATATATATATATATATATATATATATATATATATATATACAAGTTTTGTTAAACTGTACAGACAATTCTTGTCGGACGAGTTTTTGGTTGATCCTTTCTAATTTTCGTGCCATCCTTTTGGTGTCGGGTGGAACTGGTGTAACAGTCCACCAAAGGTTTCGATACGAGCGTTTTCGGCAATACTGTATTGCACGAAAATTAGAAAGGACCAACCAAAAACTCGCCCGACAAGAATTGTCTGTACAGTTCAACAAAACTTGTATAAAAGAAAAAATGCTGGCAAAATACACTTATTTTAATTAATATATATATATATATATATATATATATATATATATATATATATATACTCGAAAAGGTATGCGCTCAACGTTTATGAAATAGTCATATATACATACACACAAGATAGGAATGAAGAATGTATGGAACGTTATTTTTTCAGAATACAAGGTAGGTCAAAAATTACTGAACATCTTGATACTTTTTGACACACCTTGTATATATATATATAAAGTCACATTGTGTTTTATGTTATAAAGTTATAAAGTTAGATTTTGCTTAATATAAAAGTAGATATCAGGTGGTCAGTTTTAACAACTACATTGTTTTCTCTTGTTTTTATTTTTATCACTCAGTGTACATCTAAAATGGATCGTGGCAGAATCCACAAGTCGAACACGGTCTTTTGATATGCAGTTACCAATATCTTTCTTGCAAAGTCTTTTGCTCGCTCTCAAGCGCCGGAGTTCAGAAAATAAAACTTAATTCAAGGGCGACGCCAGTTGGCCGTGTATTCCAAAGGTGGGGGGCAAAACTTGAACGAAAAGAGAGAAAGGTAAAAAAAAAAGATAAAATAAAATAAAATAAAAACAGAGTAAGGAGAGGGGGAGTAAGGAGAAGGAGAATAAGGAGAAGGAGGAGAGTAAGGAGAAGAAGAGGAAGGATGAGAAGGAGAAGAAGAAGGAGAGGAAGGATGAGAAGGAGAAGAAGAGGAAGGAGAGGAAGGATGAGAAGGAGAAGGGGCGTAAGGGGAGTAAGGAGAAGAGTACAGAGAAGGAGAGTAAGGAGAAGAAACAGAGTAAGAAGAAAGAGAGTAAGGAGGAAAAGAAGGAAAAGGAGAGTAAGGAGAATGAGCGTACGGAGAAAGGGAGTAAGAAGAAAGAAAGAAGAAGGAGAGTAAGGAGAAGGAGAGTAAGAAGAAAGAAAGGAAAAGGAGAAGAAGAAGAGGAAGGAGAGAAAGGAGAAGAAGTAGAAGGAGAGTAAGGAGAGTAAGGAGGGGAGTTCAAAGAAGAGGAGTAAGGAGGAGAGTACAGAGAAGGAGAGTAAGGAGAAGAAAGAGAATAAGAAGAAAGAGAGTAAGGAGAAGGAGAGTAAGGAGAATGAGCGTACGGAGAAAGGGAGTAAGAAGAAAGAAAGTAAGAAGAAAGAAAGGAGAAGAAAGAGAGTAAGGAGAAGGGGAGTAAGGAGGAGGAGAGTAAGTAGAAGAGGAAGGAGAGGAAGGGGGAAGGAGAAGGAGGGTAAGGAGGAGAGTACAAAGAAGGAGAGTAAGGAGAAGAAAGAGAGTAAGAAGAAAGGGAGTGAGAAGGAGAATAAGGAAAAGAAGAAGAGTAAGGAGAATGAGAAAGGGAGTAAGAAGAAAGAAAGTAAGAAGAAAGAAAGGAGAAGAAAGAGAGTAAGGAGAAGGGGAGTAAGAGGAAGGAGAGAGTATTTTGAGAAACTTAATTGAAATGAGAATCTCGTGTAACATCTCGTTGTTTGGCTGCGGTCGTTTTGGCTTAAGTCCAAGTAGTGTAGCGATAGCTCAGTGATAAAACAAGCAATCAAATCATAGTATAATGGACGAATATTCAGTTTGTATGTCCGGCTTGTATTTCGAGGATGCCGAGAGCGATTTAAGTGACATTTTCAGTAGATGTTTAGAGTTCTAAAAGAAGGGAAAGGTATCAAATATATTGAGATTTGAGGTTATTTCCGAGAGCAGATTGAGTGTCTAATACATCACCTTATGAAGCATTTATTTATTTCTCTCTATATCCTCTCTTCATCTCTCTCTCTACCCCCCCTCTCTCTCTCTCTCTCTCTATATATATATATATATATATATATATATATATATATATATCTTTCTATCTCTCCCACTCTATCTCTCTATCTCTCTATCTCTCTCTATCTCCCTCTCTCACACCCACACGCATACATACACACACGCGCGCACACGCATACACACAAGCATACACACAGGGCTATCGTTCACATACAAATCTCTCTCAAACACACACACACACACACACACATATATATATATATATATATATATATACACGTACATCATACGCAAATCTGTCTGTCTGTCTGTCTGTCTGTCTGTCTGTCTCTCTCTCTCTCTCTCTCTCTCTCTCTCTCTCTCTCTCTCTCTCCAAATACACACACACACACTCACACACACACTCATTCACACACACATACAAACAGAGCTATCGATAATACACCAATTTATCTCTCTTACATACATCGATCATAGGCAAATCTCTCTCTCTCTCTCTCTCTCTCTCTCTCTCTCTCTCTCTCTCTCTCTCTCTCTCTCTCTCTCTCTCTCTCTCTCTACACACATATACAAACAGTAATCAATCACACACAAAACTCACTCACACATACAAAGACACTAACACACATTTCGATCACACACAAATGTGTCTGTCTGTCTCTCTCTCTCTCTCTCTCTCTATATATATATATATATATATATATATATATATATATATATATATATATATATATAATGGTTTGAGAATCACATGGGCGAGAAATTCCGTAACCAGGCACCGTTGACTGCTGGTCCACGTTACTCTAACTTTGATATATATGTGCTCTATCCAAGATATTGAGCACTATTTACTAATTTAGCACACTATATTATCATTTTATATATATATATATATATATATATATATATATATATTCACTTCCTTTCTTCACACACACACACATATATATATATATATATATATATATATATATATATATTCTTAAAGGATTTCTAGATTCTAACAGGTACTTCGCTGACTCTGGGACAGGGTGGACTTGTGAGTATGGCAATTAAGGGATACTTACGCACTCCACAAAGCCCTTCACCTTCAGATGCAATTGATGTCATACCCAGGACGCCCCTTTTGTTTTTATTTTGTGCTTTTACGCTGAGATTTCTCTTTGTAAATCTTTCCCTAGTCTGGAACAAGGCCAATATTGTGTAGTAGCAAAAAAATGACGAAGTGGCTTCAGGGGTTGGTTTACTTATATTTCTCATCTCTCTCTCTCTCTCTCTCTATATATATATATATATATATATATATATATATATATATATATATATATATATATATTCTTTCTTACACACACACACACACACACACAGGGGGGGTTGTTCTCTGTTCTTCCCCACATGTGTAAAGACACTGCTGGCAGAGACAGAAAGACAAATCCAGGTGTTTGAAATAAAAATGCCTGAGGAAGCTGTTCCGCATTTCTAGCCGGGGGGGGGGGGGCACAAAACCAAAGAATCCGTGGAGAGCAAGGTCATGAGAGTTTTGCGGACCACCAGAAACCTGTCTTTAACACCACGAAAGCTGACGGGCGCGGTTCAGTTGTGTCACGAGGCACGAGAGTTTATGCAGGGCCATGCAGAGCAAAGCGCAGTCGTAGCAGTTGTCAATGCCATACTGGAAACTCTCGGTGCAGGGCACAGAACATACTAGCATAAAATAGCGGTAACACTGGAATATTCTGTTACATAATTCATGAATAGACAACGAATTATGTACGTACGGTGGTAAGAATATTTTTGAATATGAGTTCGTTAGATTCAAAATCGGAGGGAGTTAAGTGGGGAATTTCCATAATTAAAAAGTAACTTTTTTGTTTGTTTTCAAAAGAAATTAAATTTTAAAAATCACAAGAGCGTTAACCAATGAACGGCCAGGGTAGAAGTATTTGATTGAAGATAAACGAGAATTTTTTTTCACATACGACAGACGCGATTTTGAAGAAGAAGAAGGTAACAAACAGACACACACACACACATGCACATACACATACACACAGAGACACACACACATATACAACAGGGATAGATAGATAAATGTATATTTACAGGAGAAGCATTCACATATGCAAAAGCTTGCACACACGCACACACACGCGCACATGCACACACATACACACACATGCACACAGAGACACATACAAAGATTGTGTGTGTGTGTGTGTGTGTGTGTGTGTGTGTGTGTGTGTGTGTGTGTGTGGTTTGGGTGCTTGCTTAAAAAAACAAAAAAACCTTGCTCAGAGGCGAATCAAATCTGGAATAATAATTAAAATAAAATAAAAAGAAATGATCAGACACACAGACATAAGCACCACGCACACACACATACGCTTACATTTACACACACAAGCACACACACACACACTTACACATACAAACACACACATAAGCAAGCGCCCCAACCACACACACACACACACAGAATTTGGAAGACCCAAGACAGAACGAATCTAGCAGCTGCTAAGACAACTTCAGTTCCAGTATTCTTCTGATGGGATTTTTCATCCCGAAATATTAAAAGAATAAAATGACAGGTTAACAAAAAACATCATAGTTACCTTCTTTTTTCTTTACACTCGCATTGTGACAGCCTTCAAAACCAACCAACAAACCATATATATATATAATATATATATATATATATATATATATATATATATATATATATATATGGAAGAAGAAGTAGACAATATAGAGATATGATTGATTAATGATGACCTCGACTTGACCCCTCCGGATGCACGTGATTACAGGCGTGACAGGTTTTAGTTAAATGCGACTTGACCTTTGACGAGAGCAGACGTGTTGTCTGCCCTCGAGATGTCATGTCGCACTCTCCACGCGGTTGAATCTTTATGGGTTGGGTTGTTTTAAATAAAAGACTTAGAAGAAAACAACAAATTGTTAAGTTATTAAAACAAGAAATTACCAACCCGAAGAAATGAGCCCGAACAAGAAAGAAGAAAGCAACTTGAAGAAGGAACCCACCGGATCAGCCTGAGAAATAAGCCCCTAAGAATATGGCAGCTGAGTTAACAAGTAAGTCTGTCTGTCTATCTGTCTGTCTGTCTCTCTCTCTCTCTCTCTCTCTCTCTCTCTCTCTCTCTCTCTCTCTCTCTCTCTCTCTCCGCATATATACACACGAGTAATATAACAATTTTTTCTGGCCAAAAACTCGTTCTAGAAATTTTATTTTTCAGATTGGCAACAACAACAACAAAATCAAAAAAAGATCAAAATTTAAAATGGAATTGTTGTTCTCAGAAAAATTAAACATTCTTCTCATTTGAAAAAAGAAGAGAAAAAAGAAAAGGAAAATGAACGTAAGAAAAAGAAAATCACTAGTGCGGCATAGTGTTTGGGGTGTTGGTGAGACTAGCCAGTTAAAGGATTTTTTAATACTAACACAGAGTTGCATTGACCAAATATGGTCATGGCTAACAAGTTAGCATAAGAGGACAAAACCAAGAATATTGTTTGCCCTTAACATTATTTGTTACTTATAGTGTTACTTGTTATATATATATATATATATATATATATATATATATATATATATATATATATATTGCCCCCCCAAAAAATAAGGGATGGGTCAAAGTTAATTGACTTGAAAAAAATCAGAAAGTTTTTAAATAAAATAACTAATGCATTATAAAATTCATTCATTGATAAATCAACACTGAAAATTTCATTAAAATCTGATAATTCCCCGATCTTTGGTAATTTTTTAATTCTATCGGAGGGGTTGGGTAAATTTATTTTGTAATATACGGATTTTACGGCATCTTTGGCAGTGCATAAAGTATTCATTATAAAAGAATTTATTGATGAATAACAAGCTAAAAATCTCATTCAAATTGGTTTCCTGTTTTTTGGTAATTTATCTATCTTCGATCTTAAATCTAAAAAGGTACAAGTTTTTTATTACTAAAGCAGAGAATTAATTCAAATCAACTTATTTGGTAAGTAGATAAATTGTATTTGTTTCCCTTTTCCAATAAATTAAAATAGATTAAACTGCGAATTAATTCAAATCAACTTATCTATTATTATACTAAAGCTGCGTGAATCAATGATTGTATGCTACAGGCCTTTTATCTTATTTAATTTAATGACACAAAATTCATATCAAAATATTCCTTAGTTCTAGGATTGAGTTATGTTTGGAAAAAATCATTTTAATTAGTCGTAATTTGTAATTAAAACAGACCCATCTCTCACTTCACTTTCTGTTTGTCACTTTCCCCCTCTTTATGTATATTTCGATATATGTTAGTTTCTCTATCTGTGTAAAGAGAGTGATTTGGAGAGTGTAAAATAGATTCCGGCTGCATTTATTATTTTCTTAAAATTTAATTCGCTTTGCAAACCACCTTTTCCTTAATCCCAATTATCTACCCAGAGCTAAATGGGTGGTCCAATGGGTCATGTTTTTTCTATATATATATATATATATATATATATATATATATATATATATATGAACAAAAAGTGATAATACAAAAATATTTTTCTCAACTAGTTTCAACCTTAGGTCAGCGTCAGGAGAAAATTTCTTGTTAAAAATATTTTTTTTTAAGTTTAAAAATTAAAAGAGTTTTTTAAGTGTTTGACAACCCACTATAATCCGGACAGATAAGTGTATTAGAAGTGGCGAGTCCGCCTGTTCGGTGAAAAAAAACTTATTTATATATATATATATATATATATATATATATATATATATATATATGAGATTAGTATATTGTTTGGGTTGTTGTTTTTCTTTTAGTCACAAAACGTGTCTTCTTTTTGTTGGTCGTTAGGCTGAAGATCTGGAGAGTTAGACAATTTGTCTAAGCTCCCTGAAATAGACTATAATGCTAAGTCTTTTTTTTATTTCTTTACTTATATATTTGCTCTGTGACTCTAACATTAAGAGCACACATTGAGCTCGCAAACTGCGACAGGTTTTTTTAAATAAAACTCTTGTGTCGTAAGGAAGATTTCTTCTCTGGACTTTTGGTTTATATATATATATATATATATATATATATATATATATATATACAGGATGGTTAAAAACTAAGTAACTCCCTATCTTAGACTATCTGACCATGCTACAAGATGAAATCTGGCCAGTTGTCAATACTAGAAAGAGTATTGAAAACTTGACTTTTATGCAAGATGGTGCTCCTGCACACTTTGCTATTGTTGTTCGTGAAAGAGACGAGATATATTTTCAAAACTCTATTTATTTCCAGGTTCACAGCTATTCCTTGGAGATAAATTTTCTTCCCGGGCAGGCAATATGTTAGCTATGTTCCTAGTCAAAATTTTAGATAGATCTCCTCCGACTTCCTTTTCGCGCCAGGAATATGCATTCCACGTGTGGAAGGTGCATAAACGTACCCGCGTTCCCGTGACCCGTTCATTATTCGTGTGCATTAAATATGTCTTATTGGTACAAATCTGTTACATACTCTTCTTGGTACCGTGAAGTTTTCGTGGTGCAGTATGTTACAAAATGTGGAGTACCCCTTCATCAGCATTACTACCAAGTCCACTCTGAACCGGAGTGGTAGTACCTGTTAGGGTGCCATCTATGGGTTAATTAGAAAAAATTACAAAAATATTTTTCAGGATGGCAACTGTAATAGAAAATAAGCTGATCAATGTTAAATCATAACTAACTATTCTCACTGTCAAACGTCGATCAGATCTTATGGCGAATGACGACCGTGATGCGTAAGGGTGGAACTCTGTGGGCTGTGAGACATACAACACTCCACTTTGTCCCTTACTTAGGCTAGGCGTTCGGTCGGTCGGAAAAGACTCATCCAATCAATCGGCTGATCACGTCAAGCCCTAGCACCTTTAGGATTGTCCCAACCATATTGCCCTTATGGCAAACTCACAACTCTTTTACTGGTAAATGGTAAAGTTCTTGCGTGTTTCTATGTATAAGAGCAAATCTTTGTGGGGATTAAAATGTCCTTGTATATATATATATATATATATATATATATTACCAACCCCTCCGCACAAGCAGGATGTGACACAAGTTCAATTTCTTAAGGTTTGAATTCAGAGTATTCATTCGCCTAGACTGGTTACCTAGCTATGGTTAAAGAGCCCAGTCTGCCCTGCTGTTTGCCCATAACTGGGGTGGGGGGGGATTCGCACCTTTCCCAAGGGTATTAGCGCGATGTGAAATGAAAACAGCTTCGTCCAGGAATTGAACTCGGGTCGACGAGTCCATTTCCTACGACTCTAACCATTAGACCATGCGCCTCTATAAATGTCCTTGTATATATGTAATAATTTATGTGATATAAGATAAGATAGTAATAAGGAGGAAGGAATAAGAGCTCTCAAAATAGTTTTGACTAACGAGGAGAGAGACTTTTTGGTCTAAATTCAGAGTTTTCTTTATCTTCGTCCGGTTGTCTTACCAAGGTTATAGAGTCCAGTCTGCCCTATTATTTACCCATAGTTGAAGGGGGAATAGTTGGATTCGTACTTTTCCCAAGAGTATTAGCACTATGTGAAATGCAAACAGCATTATCCAGAATTAGTACTCGTTTCGCCGTGTCCATTTCTTGACGATGATAACCATTACACAACGCTCCTCCAACTACAGAGTAGACATGATCGTTGGGAATGGTATTTTGTTTTTTGTGGTTGCTGGGTTTATTCATTTGAGACGGTGTTATTGTGTTTTATTGTTACGAAGTCTATTCAGTTGGGAGGGTTAAATGTAGGTAGAGATGTTATGGTTAGACCACAGCAAGCAAAAAATGATCATCAAAAAGTGTTCTATGGTATTAAACCAAACATACGTAAATAATAACTTACTGTCGAAATATATATATATATATATATATATATATATATATATATATATATATATATAGTTAGCCATTCTTTTGTTACATAATTCGTGGGCAGCCTACAAATTATGTCTGTAAGTGGAGTAAAATTCAGTTAATGGTATGGTAAATAGAAATTTACCATCGACCATTGTTACAAGGCAGTTCATATATATATATATATATATATATATATATATATATATATATATATATATATATGAACTGCCTTGTGTGTGTGTGTGTGTGTGTGTGTGTGTGTGTGTTGTTAAAAACTACGGAACATTTTTCATGATCCTTTTTTGTTGTTACAGTTGAAAGTTATCTACAAGTTGTCTACTCACTAATTGAGTTTTGGTCGGCTCAATAAAGGAAGGCGTCGCGTAACAGTTTGGTCGACGCGAACCCTTGTGACTCCAGCGGTGAGGTGAGGCTGAGAGCGTTTGATAAACAGATTTTTGCTTTATTTATATCCGCGACTTGGGAGCAAAAGTGGATCTGAATCAAATTCTTTTAGTTTCAGCGGATATCATTCTGGTTGGTTAGATAATACAATTAATCTAGTATTTCAATCATAAGAGGATTCACCCTTTACAATTTTTTTTGTTTTTACCAGAGTCTCATCAGAGGATTACCACAGGAAAAAAGAACTACGATAGAGAACGTAAGAATGTCACAATAAAAGAGGGGTAAAAAAAAATTGTGATTACCCAGGATAAGGTAGCCTCATAATTAATAGCCGATTTTGATAAAACAAAAATAACTATCTAAAAATAAGATATAATTAACTGGTCGGTTTAGTGGTAGTTACAGGAACCACCGCTGAATTGTTGATAATAGACGAATTCCATCTGTTTGCTGAGCTCTGGTTTGATCGATGTTAAGTATATTGTCATGGAGACGCAGAGCTGAAATTCTGAACACGCACGAGCTAGGATGGTGAAACGACTGTTTTTAAATGACTCGGAACAATCAGGGTTAAACAATGGATGTTGAGCAATGGCAGAGTCAGCGTTTTGATTCGTGTCATTAGATCTTGTTTGAATATGTGAGCGAATGGCTTAAGACACGTGTTGGTTGATTCTATTTCCAAGCCTTTGGGTAGTACGCCCAATATAGCGAATATAGCATTCGCATTTATATTGATATTCATATATAATGGAGATTGCATGTTTATCTGTCTGTAACCGAAACTATATCGCTGGTCAAGTCTCAATTCCCTTTGTTATTTACGTGATATTTTCCATGATTTTATTTTTATTTAAATAAAAATTTGAACATTATTAATGCTGTTGACCATATCTACATACTAATAACATGCAAGTTTTTTATTTATATATATATATATATGCAACAAAATAGCAGTTTACAGTGTGAACGGGAAGGCTAATTTGCATATTGATATAAAAAATTTGATTTGAATAAATATGTACTTTATATTATTGATTTCTAATTGTTTGGTTTTATCTTAATGAATATGAACAAAAATCTCGGGGATAAATCTTAAAAGAAATAACTGTAATTTTATTATTTACCTATTTTAACTAAACAGTTAAATTAGGAAAAATTAACAATGAAAGGCGAGAGTGATGGAAGAGTAAGTTTCAGTTGTTCAATTTTTCAATTATACCCTCTTCTGTTTCAAATCTTTTTATCTGCATTCTTATTTAGTTTCATTAGCCTTTCTAATTTAATATATTTTATTACATTAAAACTTAAATACTTGCACTCGGAGGGTGCATATATCTGCTAGTACAATTAATTTATTAAGCTCAACCGGAAATGGTGCTTTGAACATCTTGCGCACAAACGAGCTTTAGTTAAATAGCTTTTTCTTTTCCTTTGAAGCATTAACTTCCGGTGGACTCCAGAAAGTTGAGCGTGAATTTTTGTTCAAGCGCAACACTGATCACCTGATTTTTCAATTAAGGTTGCTAGCCTGAAAATTTAAAAAATAAAAGATCCTCTCATTACTTTCTAGACCAACCTTCTATAATCAAAATAAAAAAAAAGAAATGTATTTCTCCATTTTCTTTATTCCTTTCCTTGCATAGGTGCCGTAGTATTGTAATAAAAGAAGCGCCTCGATCAACGAAATTTATCCGACAAAATGTTTTTTAACTTCGGCAACGTGGGGTAACCATGGTAATAAATAAAAATAAATAAATGAAAAATAGTTATGCATCTGTGAAACAAAAATAACATTCTGATGCGTTGAAGTGTTGCTCAAAATTTTCACCAGATGGCGCTGTCAAATGTTTGGCGAGAAAATTCAGTTTTAACTTCTGGGTCTCGTATTCAGATAATAATAATAATAATAATAATAATAATAATAATAATAATAATAATTTACGCTTTCTACACCATCCCCGCATACCTCGCGATATTTTTTTTTTTTTCCTTTTTATCTGTGTTAGTTACCTGATCACCCTCCCTTTATACTACATGGTTATATCACTTACGCAATAAGCCCTCTCTCTCTCTCTCTCTCTCTCTCTCTCTCTCTCTCTCTCTCTCTCTCTCTCTCTCTCTCTCTCTCTCTCTCTCTCTAACCTCTAACCTCTAACCTCTCATTGTGTTTTTTTTCTGTTGGTATTTAACTCATATTTTTAATCTCTTTTCTCTCTCTATCTTCTCTCCCCCCCCTCTCTCTCTCTCTCTCTTCTTCTTCTTCTTCTTCTTCTTCTCTCTAACCTCTCATATTTTCTGTTTGTATTTATCTCTCTCTCTCTCTCTCTCTCTCTCTCTCTCTCTCTCTCTCTTTCTCTTCTCTTCTTCTCTCTCTCTCTCTTTCTCTTCTCTCTTCTCTCTCTCTCTCTCTCTCTCTCTCTCTCTCTCTCTCTCTCTCTCTCTCTCTCTCTCTCTCTCTCTCTCTCTATATATATTATATATATATATATATATATATATATATATATATATATATATATATATATATATATATATATATATGTGTGTATACATACATATATATAGTGGTGTATAGATTACCTGACAATATATATATATATATATATATATATATATATATATACATATATATATATATATGTGTGTATACATATATATATATATATATATATATATATATATATATATATATATATATATTACCTGACAACACATACATAAACTCATTTATAAGCATCAACACCTTTATTCCTAGTCTTTCTTTCTTCTATATTGAAACCGTCATTTTTTGTTATTTTACTTTTTGTTTATTCTTTTATCAATTTATTTATTTGTAAATCCTCCGTATATGTTTATCTATCATTCTCTTTTTCATTCATTTCTTTCTTTTTATCTCACCTCTTCCTTGTCCCCTTTTCCACACCTCCTCCTCCTCCTCCTCCTCCTCCTCTTCTATATTGAAACTTTCAGGGGTTTTTTTTTGGGGGGGTGCATTTTTTTCTTTGTTTTCTTTTTCTTTCTTGTAAACCCTAATCAGATTTTTATATTTCATTCTCCTTTTCTTTCTTTATCTCGCCTCTTCCTTGTCCCCTACTCCATGCCTCCTCTCATACAGTTTTTTTTTTTTTTTTTTTGCATTTTTTCTTTCTTTATTTTTCTGTCTTTGTTTTTAATTCGTTTTTGTAAAATCCAAGTAAATTTTCTTTTTCCTTCTCTTTTATTCTGTCTTTCTTTCTTTTTTATATCTTTCTTTCCCCTTTTTCTCACATCCCCCCTTTCTCTATTGAAACCTTCAGTCTTTTTTTTATTTAACTTTTTTTTTCCATTTTTCTTTGTGTTTTATTTTTCTGTCTTTATTTTCTTTTTTCTTTTTTAATTCTTTTTCGTAAACCCTAACTAGATTTTCCTCTTTCATTCCCTTTCATTCTCTTTTTCTTTATGTCACACCTCTTCATTGTCCCCTTTTCTACGTCTCCTCCCGTTCTAGATTGAAACCTTCAATCTTTTTTTCTTTGCCTTTTTTTTTTTCATTTTCTTTCCTTTATTTTCTTCTTTTTTTTCTTTTTTTTTTCATTCGTTTTTGTAAACCCTAAGTATATTTTCCTCTTTCATTCTCATTCACCCTCTCTTTCTTTTTATCTCTCCTCTTCCTTTTTTTACCGCACCTCCTCTCTCTTCACAAAGTGTTACATCCATCTTTTTTTTTATCCATTTTCATTTTCACTCTAGCTACGTACCCTATAGCGTATGTCACAGGTCCAAACAAACATACTATTTTCCTGCAAAATATTCTTTTTAGAGCGCTGATGGCTCGTCTTAGGTTTTCCTTTTCCTGATTTAATTTCCCTACCTTGATTATTTGCTTGCATTGTGTGCATGCAGGCGTAAATATGCACGTACGCACCTATGTACATACCTGTGATAACATTGTTGCGTTCAGGCGGCGTGCATCAGCGTTTCGTGTTTATTGAAGCCAAATAAAAACTGCAGTCAGCCTCAGGGGGAGACAACTCCTTCTTCAAAGCTAACTAGTCCAACCGGCATCGGAAAGTTATTCAATATTTCGTCTTTGCTTGTCAACTTTATCGTGCCACATCAGTTTCGTCGAAGGGGAAAAGCGTTTCTCATCACTTTTTGAAGAATCTCTATTTTGCTTCATTTTATTGACATGTAGTTTCTTCATTTTATCTTTTTGAAAAAATTGATTTTTATAATTACATTTCAAACTTTAGAAAAACTTCGGTTCAAAATATAGAGCGAAGTAATTGCATTTTAACTATATATACATACAACAAAATGAAAATTACAATATATATATATATATATATATATATATGTGTGTGTGTGTGTGTGTGTGTGTGTGTGTGTGTGTGTGTGTATACATTATTATTATTATTATTATTATTATTATTATTATTATTATTTATACTAAAGCTGAGCGAATCAATGTTTGTTTCCTAAAGGCTTTTTTTACTGTTTAGTTAAATGATACGAAAGTTATACTAAAATATTCCTTAGTTTTAGGATTGAGTTATGTTCGAAAAAAATTCCATTTAAATTGGTTATAATTAGTCATGATTTCCAATTGAGTCAAAAACTGACCCGTCTTTTACTTCACATTCTGTCTGTCACTTTCCTCCTCTCTATGTATATCTTGATTACCTCCTCGTTAAATATGTTAGTTTCTCAGTGAGAGTAGAGATAGAAAGAGAGAGAGGGGAGAAAGAGAGAGAGAGAGAGAGAGAGATTGGAGCTTTATGAAACTTATTTGTATTTTAAGTTTCAAAAGCAGCTAGCCAGGCAACATCTTGGCTCTTAATAGATTTAAATTAGTTCAAATGTCCCTTTCTTAGAAATCTTATAAAATGATTTTACTGTGTTTTTTTTTTATTCTCGGATCGTATTTATTTTTTTTAATTAAATTCACTTTTCCCTAATCCCATTTTTCTACCAA
The DNA here is from genome assembly GCA_023376005.1 of Doryteuthis pealeii. Taxonomy (NCBI): domain Eukaryota; kingdom Metazoa; phylum Mollusca; class Cephalopoda; order Myopsida; family Loliginidae; genus Doryteuthis; species Doryteuthis pealeii. The sequence continues at coordinate 6,929,921 of CM042156.1, forward strand.
AGGCTCAATGGATGGCCCAACGTGTCACGTTTTGTGTGATATATATATATATATATATATATATATATATATATCTTTATATTACTTGGAAATTTATCTTAAGAGTATAAGTTATAATATAGGGCTAGGGTTTTTGGTTCTAGGTTTTCATACATCTATTCACCTACATACACATCCCCATATATACACATCTACGTACACCGCGTTATCCAACCAAACGGAACTGTCCAAACACTACTGGTAATAATGAGGTAACTATGATGTTGTTCGTTTACCTTTGATTAAGAATAAATTAAAGGTAAACGGACAACATCATAGTTACCTCATTTTTCTTGCATATCACTTGCATTGTGATAGCCTCCAAAACCAACCACCAAACCAATATAAACACAATGCTTCAAGCAAATTATGAAACTCTTATACATATATACATACACACACACACACACATATATATATATATATTATATATATATATATATATAATATAGTCATCACAGACATGTTTCGACTTATCAAGTCTTTTTAATTTGGCTAGACATTATATATATATTTATATATATATATATATATATTAATATTTATATTTTTGCTTGAAGGCAATTACAATGCGCATATCGCATAAAATTCGATAATTATAGAAGATAATAATGACAAGTGAATTTCGCAAAGAATTACTCGGTGTGTAGAACATCGTACAGTCTGTTTTAACTTTATTAAGTCTCATCAGCGATGTATACTAACGATTTCCCTCCGACAGAAATCGAAACCGGGACTTCAGCAGGATAGTCAGAAACTATATATATATTATTCCTTAACATTTGTGAGAAGGAATCGTGCAGTAATTTAACCAAACGACGACAAAAGAACATAAAACAATGAAATAATATAATAAAAAACAAGAAGAAGAAATAATAGAAAAAGGTATATAAAAGTTCATTGTCTTTCACTAACCTCAGGTAAAAAAGCGATTTAGGAAATGTGGTATATCTCCTTGAAGAGTCGTGTGGACGCGTCTGGATCTAACGACAAACTTGAGGAAAACTGAAGAAAACTATCAATTTAAATGCCAAAATCTAATGACGTTGTTAAATCCTGAATGGACGGTTTTAAGGATTGTCTCATCTGTTTCTTTGGGGTTTCGAGCTATGATTCAGAGTTCATGGGCTTGACAGAGATCGTATTGGGGGAGAAGGCAGAACACCAGGGGATGAAGTAAATGTAGGAGATATGTGTGTAGGGGGAGAAGGGTTGCCTCTGATGAAGGCAGAACACACACACGCACACACAAATATATATATATATATATATATATATATATATATATTTAAAAACATGAAGGCGTGAAAAAAGCAGACAATACAATTTGTAAATATATATATATATATATATATATATATATATATATATATATGAGGTTAAGTAAACAAACAAATGTGTTTATTTTTATATGGCTTTAAGCCGACTATTTTTGGAGGATATGTGCTTAATTGAAGTCATACCTAATTTTGAAAATTAGTTAATAATTAATGAATTTAGGCATATATGTTCAAATGTAAGGCTAAACAAATCAAGAAAATGTCAATCCCTGAATGTACATTTCGACCTATTAGGTCTCATCAGCAAGGTATATATATATATATATATATATATATATATATATATATATATATATAAGAACAAAACATCCGTACTGCTTGAAAATAATCAACCAGAAATCAGAATCCTTCACTCTTTTCTAAACAGAAGCCACAAATCATCAAGAACCGTTGTTATAGCGCAAACGAATTGATATGCCCTTATGTACTTAAATAAACTTATGCCAGTGTAAAGTCCTCCCGAGATTTAAGTTTTTTTGTTAGTCGTCTCTTCAAATGTGGCTATTTCCATATCTAGAATTCTGAGATTAGGATATTTGTACCAAACGATAACTGGGGGATACATGATATCATGGGGATACATGATATCATTAATGTGGGTCGTGAGGGGAAAAAAATTCAAACAAACACTGAAATAATCGAACTATAAACCTTGTAAAATAAAAGCTTAAAATATCAAGCGTTCGCTCTACCAATTGTATTTCTTTCGCGCGTTCCGAAATGGCGCTTTTAATGTTTCTCCTTCCGATTTAATGTTTCTTTTTCCCGCGTCAGTTGATTGTATTGTCTGGAAATATTTGATTGCGGGAAAAAAAATTGCGGGTGGTGGCAAGGAGTCCCTCGGGGGTCCGGATCTGTCAGTCGCTGTTTATCCTAAGTTCATTAATGAAAATAGATTGAGGGAAAGAAAGAAATATGTGCCAAATTAGGTTTTGCTCCAGGGCTGCAAAACCCCCTTTGTCGCCAGTTGAAGGCCTGTGGGTTAGATTATTTGAATGTTTGCTCATAGGTCGACATTTCAATCTGGTGTACCAGCCAAATAAAATAAAGTTCCATTAATCATAATTCGTAGAGAAAGAAAACTGTTGTTTCTAACTATTTTAATTTGAGAGTACTTTTTATCGTAAATAGTGTTTTTGTTTTGTTTTTTGTTTTTTTTGTTTTTTTTTACTCTTTATATTTTAACTCTTTATATTTGCATTACACATAGCGCTAATACCCTTGGCAAAAGGTTTAAATCTAACTATTGTCTCTCCAGCTATGGGTAAACAGTAGGGTGGACTGGGCTCTTTAACTTTTTACCTTCTTTAAACCGCTCAAAGCAGATGGACTCATTACAATAATAATAGGACTTTATTTGAAAAGAGTTATGAGGTGAATGTGTTGGAATCTTTCCGTTTGCGAAAGACGATGGAGTAGTGTCCAATTTTTTTAAACTACGTAGCCTGGGCGGCTTGATGTGGAGGATGCGCTGTTTCTCGCGCAGCAGACCCCTTCTCTCAACACTGCCGCTGTGGTCCAAAGTAAGAAACCAATGCAGTTTGGCAACGGCAGTGTCGCAGGAGTTTCTGTGTAGCAATGAAATTCAGCGTTACTCCACGTTAGGGACTCCGACTCCAGATTTGTTTTCCGAGTTTACTCCCCTAGCCTTTACTCGGGATCGTGTAAAGCCGCTCCGCAGCGGTGGTTTTATAACAAACTCTTCCTTGTACTAGATGGGTTGACGACCAGGGCCAAGGAGCCGCTTCTAACCAAATTCGGGGTTTATGTGTGCAGTAAGTACCCCGATCTTACTACTGTCAGTGTGGATGGTCGTTGGCTCCACTGGAGCTTGTCCGCTCTTGTATTTTTTGTGATGCTGATGTTTACTCACCCTCACCAGACAACCGAGACGTACCTGTTGAGAATGCCTGTTTAGTTGCTTGTTAGTTATCTAAGTTTTAACTTAGTATAAGTCCACAAGTCAGCAATCAGCATCAAAGTTTTAGAATTGCACGAATCTATAGTTAACTAGCTATTTTTCCTTTTTTGTGGTATGAGGCCAAGAAAGGGAGGACTAGAATTTGGGATAATGCGAGATCATTTCTGAGGTGAATAGATAGAATTAAAGCGATCTGAATCCTGTATGCCAAACTGCGTAAAGTTTTGTCGATTTAAAACAATCTGAAGTCTGTGTGATTAAATAAACAAATCTTAGTAAATTAAAACTAATCTAAAGTTTGTGTATTAAACGAAGTAGAGCTTTCTTTATTCTATTAGTAGACCTTGGTTTGTGGTTAAGATATCTCTCGCTTTGTTAACAAGCTTGTTAACGGTGCAATTTTCGATAAGGCATTAAAAGACGCAAACAGATGAACTTAAGAGTACTTTTTATCGTAAACAGTGTTTTTTTAAGTCTTCATATTTTAACTCGTTATATTTGGATTTCACATAGTGTTAATCATCATCATCATCATGTCGCGCTAGTAGCACCGATATCTATGAAAATCTCCCGCCATACATCCCTATTACTCATTACCCTTGGGAGATCCTCTTCGCAGCATCCAGTATCCATACAGAGCTTGTCAATGTACATCTTCGCTGGACGTCCCACACTGGCGTGCCATTGTGCTGACTTCCATGGGAGAACATCACTTATGAGTTCGTCTAGAAAATAAACTAGATGGGAACTGCACAAAAATGCTGCATGTAATCTTAAACAAGGCGTCAAAACAACATCTCACGAGAAAATAGCTGTACGACCACTTGCCCCCTATCACACAAACGATCAAAGAAAGACGAACAAAACACGTTGGATAATGCTAGAAAAGCAAGGACGAACTCATAGCACTAACACCTTCGATAAAAGGTATGAATCCAACTATTCTCCCTCTAGCTATGGGTAAACAGTAAGGTGGACTGGGATCTTTAACTCCTTGCCTGCTTTAAGCCGCTCACAGCGGATCTCCAACAATTGCACAAGCAAAGTACAAAAACTGATGGTTAGTTCATTATGATTTAGCAGAAGGACTCATGACAATAATAATAACATTTTATTTGAATAGAATGAGTTTTGAGGTGAATAGAGGTGAATAGATATAGAACTTTGAAATATTCCATCATACAGGTAAAAAATACAAAAAAAATCGGTACAGCTGTGGGGGAATTTGGAAGGCAAAGAGTTAGACCACTTACTGTGGCTCTCCTTGCACACCCAAGAATGTTAAAAAAAACTGATTGTTAGTTCATTATAATTAAGCAGAAAGACTCAGATTACAATAATAACAGGACTTTATTTGAATAGAATGAGTTCTGAGGTGAATAGATAATGAACTT
>CM042156.1:6939614-7034614 GCA_023376005.1 Doryteuthis pealeii
TTCGTGTCAGCTTTGATGAACCCTATCGCCGTCTTCTCTGGGTTAAGTTTATTTGTCTGAATGGCAGTACACACTATATCAGTGATCACTCTTAGAATCTGGTCGTGCTGCCATCTATAGCGTCCTTCTGCAAGTGCTGTTGGGCAGCTGCTTAAGATATATTTCAGTGTCCCAATACGTTTGCATAATGGGCATAGTGCAGACTCCGTTTTGTTCCATATGCTGAGGTTCGCAGGGCTAGGGAGGATATCGTTTACGGATCTAATTAAGAAATTGATGTTCGCATGGTCGTGCCATATGTCTGACCATTTAATTTTCCGTTAAACCATAGTCCCATTTTTTCCAAGCCCCTTGTTGCTTTAACCCCACCATTTTTGCTAGTCTCTATTCATCAACTACCGTACGTACCTCATCCTGTGGCCTTATCCATCGGAATAGTTTGGACAAACCCTAGACCGACACGCCCTTCTGCGACGGCTCCTAGTATCGTTCTTACTCTAAGATGTTCTGTCGTTTGTAATTCCCTAGATACCATCCATTTTTTGCCTGTCCCGGATACTTTTGCGTTTTTAGATTGTTACGTGTTGTTACGTTGTAATATTCACGGCACTAAAACGATACATGCACCGTAGTCCTTTTTTCTTTCTTGGTACCAAAACTCCGATAAAAAATCATAACACGAGAAACATGTCGTCACAACTCCCAGCCTTTATTAACGTGCTCGTCTAGTCGGCTTCTACCAGAGAGGAGGAGAAGCAGAGAGAAAGAGAGAGAGAGAACACTACTAGATTACTGGGCTCTCATGAGGTCCGTACACTAGGCCCGCCACCGGCAAAAAGAGGACGAACCCTTTCTTTCTTCCCCCACGTCACCACGTGACTTCCGGTCAACACCCGACTTCCGGTCAACACCCGACTTCCGCTTGCCACTCAATTCTTCGTTCGGGGTCACGCTACGGTCAAACCATCGCTCTCCTCTTTTGGGTCATCACTATTTTTTAAGCCTTTGTTATTTATTCCTCCTCCTTCCATTAGCAGTTCTAGCTCACAAAAGTCAGGAATATACCCATATTGCAACACGTGTGCGTACTCGTTGGGTACGACGAATACGCTGGCGCAACAATACATTTTTTTTAAAGCAAAAAGCAAGAGATCCCGAGTGTAAAATAATATAAAAATGAATAAACACAAGGGACAGGGAATTCTCCTTCTTAGCTTCGATGGTTCTTCTCTTTTGGCGTGAAACCTGACATTCGGTCGTCATAGCAACGAATCTAGTTGCTGTCATCGAAGGCGCGAACTTTGAGGTCGTGTGTACTTTTCAATTGTGTGTCAGGCTGGGAAGTCAAGAAAAAGGGATACATATTTCCTTCTGTCGTTATTGAAAGGGGGAAGGTTAATATCACCGTTCGATAATGGAATAGTAATAAGTTTGTCAATAAGAAATTCCTCCACCAAAACAGAATAAATGATCTTTCTGCTCGCCCACACATTATTTAGAATTTTTACAAAAGATTGTAGATATATATACTAGTTGATCTATTAGCATTACATCTCAAGATGTATTATATAGTAATGCTGTTCTTACTTTAGTGACCTTAAAATCTTCAATTAGGCTTCTGAATAAAGTTTGAGAGGCAAACATTATTCTAGTGACGAGGAAGGGAAAATTGTAGTGAAGAAATGGCTCAAAGAACAGAGCGCCAACTCTGTACCTCTCTACAGGAGCGCGGTTGGTGTGTTCTACAGTCCCAACCGAGAGAGTGATAGATTGTGTTTAAAATCTTCTTTTTTTTGCAGGGGACTTCAATATCCCAAATAGAACGTTACGGCAATGACTTTTGAAATTCAGTGTATTTGTGATGTTAGCAAAACTTACGTACTCTAAAAACTTTCCGAACGGCTAATCTGTTGCACGAGGCCAAATACGATCCTATCTGATTATCCATCAAGTAATGCGTAAAGCTTGAAGAATTAATTCATTGATATCGTTCCACCGTTGGGATATAAGACAGTAAAAGAAAGAATACGAATCGATACCGAAATCTCTGGATTCTAGTAAGACTCGTGTATATTCCTTGGTTTCTCCTTATGATTTGCAATTGAATGCAAATCCAGATATGAACCAACACACCTGACGTTCTGATTATTTAACAAATCTGGATATCACTGTTCTATTGAGATTTTCTTTGATATAAGGCGTGCGTCAAAAGCTCACTTATACTTATAGACTCGGCAAGAACCATGTGATCTCTCTTGGCCAATCACTGGCAGTACTCTGCTGCTGATATAATATTTATAACGGCTGTACTGGCATAACTACTTATAACTGCTTTGACTTTCGTAGACGATGAACATAGGATTATATCACTGGACCTTTAATAGATAGGACTTATACGCTTACCAAAGGATTCCATAACTCAGGACTTACTTACTTTAAGCCTTTTTCAACTGGCCAAGGATGGTATTTAAAAAAACTTAACATGTTCATTCCTTCCTCTGGCATGTGTTAAATACGTCTCAACTTGTACTGGGTAGATTATTTTAAATATTACTCGTGAGGCACGTCTTTGTGGTGAAATGGTTAACAAGTTAGTCTAACAGATCCATTACTTCTGAAAAGCGAGTTCGATCCTCATGGCGTAATGGCTAACTTTAATGTTCAATTTTGGACCAATATCAATGGGAAAGGTATGAACTCGCTATGGATTAAATAGTACTATATATCGCCTTATCCCAGCAAGAAGACCATACCTAGTATTGATTAACAAGAAAAAGAGATCTTAACAAACTCCAGGGAAAGACCACCGGATCATGCTGATGGGAAAAACTTATTAGGAGTGAAATAATTATTATTATTATTATTATTATTATTATTATTATTATTATTATTATTATCACTCCGTTTGAGCTTTTCACGTCAGCGTTAGCTGATGGTATTTCACTGGAGGCTGAGTGAAAACAAGTCTCCTCAGGTTTACAGGACTCTTCTGAGTATTCTAGCCAATTGCAGCAGTGCAGTAGTTTGGATGGTCTCAATTCTTCCTCTGATTTCCAGATCCTCCAGTCTTTTTTTCCAAGTTTATTCGGACCGTTCCAAGTGCACCAAACTACAATTGGTATCACTTTCACTCTCATATTCCACTGCTTTTTCAATTCTCTGGCAAGGTCCAGGTATTTATCCATCATTTCATTTTCCTTCAGCTTCGCCCTGTGATCGGCTGGAACAGCAATGTCCACCAGTTGACACGTTCTATTTTTCTTTTCTTTTTTTTTCTTTTTTTTTTTTTTTTTTTTTGTTAATCAACACTAAATCTGGTCTCCTGGCTGGCATAGGGTGATCTGGTTTATCTCAAAGTCCCAGAATTATTATTATTATTATTATTATTATTATTATTATTATTATTATTATTATTATTATTATTATATTTTCCGATGAGACTCACTATCAGCACTACTATTCACTATTGCAATGATGCCACTCAATTATATACTTAGAAAATGTACAAGGGGTTAGAAATGGACTAACTCACAGGAAAAAATAAATCACCTTATGTATATGGATGATATTTTAAAAATTTGAAAAAAAAATGAAAAAGAACTAGAAAACCTGGTACAAACCATTAGAATATACAGCCAAGATATAGCAATGGAATTACCAAATTAGGACAATATAAAACACTTGGAGAAAAAGAAATTTACAAATACTTAGGAATTTTAGAAGCAGGCACAATCAAGAATACCTTGGTAGAACAAGAAAACTCCTAAAATTATAAATCTTTATTTCTTAGTGATATATAAGACACATTGCAGGATTTTAAACGCACTAATAACATGGGCTGTTTTGAGGCAAATCTAACTCAGATTTTCATAAAGACATCGTAAATAAGATTTATTATTCTATGTAATAATGATTTTGAATATAAATTAGATACTCATTCACAAACTTACGTAATTTTTGGGGTTATTGTGACGTAAGTAGTAATGTAGTTTTGGTTACCTACAGACAGACACCGAATCCCCATTTCCCTATTTCGTCGGGGTGGTCTAAAGTCGGTATCAGCCAGACAGCGAGAGTGTCTATCCCCTTTTCGCTAGCGCTAGACCAGGGCGATTTTTTTTTTTTGCATATGTGGTGGAGTGTCGCACCTACCATCAGCTCCCCGCTTTACTGCAAAGATCCCTGTGCTACCCATACGCTGAGTTGGCAAGGGTCGGTTTTGAACCCGGAACCCTGTGGTTCCGAGCTGGATGTTCTAAACCGACCTTTATCTCCATCATAATAAGATGATAATAATAATTCTGACTCGGCGACTCCATAAACACATGATTCAAATTTTGATAAATACAGTTTCTTGTTTGGGTTAGTACCAAAGACATCTCTTTCCCATTCACCATTCTTCGAGTTCAGGAATAGAATTCCTCGATTTCCCGCCAAGGAAACAAAAACGTTTCAATTCAAATTGAAGATCAGGACCGGTGCCAAGTCTTAGATTCACTGAATATCGATTAATTCGAATCAACACAAGGATCTTTCGGCTTCGTCTTGTGATTTGTAACTGTTAAATCAACGGCAATTTAATGAACATGGTGAATTTTAGATCGCTAGAAAGGCTTGTTTATCTCCAGAATGTATAAATTGGGAAGAATTGTACACAGTAAAAGAAATCTTGAGGGAGATGGGAGGGACAAAATCTGTTTTTGTCTGTTCTGCTTTTAAGCTAGGAAAAATATTTTAGCTGAAAAGATAAAAATAGCAAGACTAAATAGAATGTTATTTCTCTGAATTTTTGAGATGAGGCTTGATGATTAGTATTATTTGTGTTATTCGGACTACTGTTTTCTTCTTGGGAAGAAGAGGACAGTAGTCCGAATAATACAAATAATATTAAATAAAAATTTGGAAAAAAAAGAACAATTATCAAATTGAAAGCAAATTGATATTTTAAAAAGAATTGGAATCAATTGCATTTCCCCTAATACCCTTGGGAAAGGTATGAATCCTACTCTCCCTCTACTATGGGTAAATAGAAGGACAGACTGGGCTCTTTAACCTTGGTTAGGCAACCGGTCTAGGAGAAGGAGACAAATACGAATACTTCTCATCTCCTCATAAGAAGAATAGAAATTATACCCAGATTAAGTGACGCCCTGTCGGGGGGCGTTAGTATACACTGACTGCACCTCTGCAAAGGGGTAAGACTCCGCCAATGGGGCCACCTGTTGGCCGTAGGTGGCGACACGTGATGCTTAAGGATATAACCCAGGTGGCTGAGCAGTTCATGACATGCAACTCTCCACTTTGACCCTTACTAGACAGGCGGTCGGAAAAGCCCCCTCCGATCAATCAGCTGGTCACGTCAAACCCTAGCACCTATATGATTGCCCGAACCCTATTGTCATCATGGCAAGTCCCAACCCTTTTTATCATATGGGTGCTAAAAAGCGGTGACTGAAGGTCTTCATGTCTTGGAAAGACGATAAACTCTGATGGTGGGGATCCAGTTTTGGGGTTTGGGGAATGTGGAGCACCCCATCATCACAGTTGCTCCCTGGTCCACTCTGACCCGGAGTGGTAGTAACTGTTAGGTTCCCATCTATGTATTGTATACCCTTTTCATTACTTCTTCTATTCTTCTTCTGTTCTTCTAGTCATCTTCTTGAGGACTTCGTCTTGGTGACTTCGTCTTGGTTGTCGGTCGCACTTAACTCATTTCTTCTATATCAGTCTTGTTACCAAGACATCCATTAATCACAAGACCGTGTTATTTTTCTTATTCTTTTATTTCCTTAACTAACATTTCATGTAACTAAATATCTGACTAACATAGCACGCGTATGCTGAGTTCCAGTTTAAGGCAGGACATCCTCTCTGCCCGACGTCCAACTGAAAACTGAGGACCAAACCAGGTCCCACGTGACTTCACGTAATTTGGCGGGCTTTCTGTACTATTCCATGGAAAGTCCCACCCATGGTATGAAAAGGGCCATCCCTTTAGAAATACAGGGGATTGACAATAATCTTATGCAACCGCATAGATTATGTAACATATGGGTTAAATAGAAAAACATGAGTTTATAAAAAAATTGAGTATCCATTAAGAATGAATTCATTTCAAATTTTTGTCGGCATTAAATGACCCAATGAGGTTGATATGCCATAAAATAAAACAAACCAAACCAAACCAGAGTGAGTATACAACATTATCAGATTGGAAGCAAATTTTTTTTTTTTAATGAATTTTGCTCATTTTCATATCTGTTAATGAATCAATGATACAATGATAAAATAAAAATTATCTTGGGGTAATTTTATCATACCTGACTGTGATATGTTAATGCGTACAATTCTTGAAAACAATTCAGTGTGAATAATTCGTTTTGTTTTTTTGTTGTTTTTTTTTTTTTGTTGTTGTTTTTGTTTTTGGTTTGGCTTTATTTTTTTGTTTTGTTTTTTTTAATCCATATTGTATCTGTGCATAGAACTTTTTAAAATTCTATAGTTCAATACTCGTTTTCTTTAATTATACGACCGTTATTATATTTCAATAACCTCTCCTTAAAAATGAGACCGTCCAAATCATCCAAGATGAAATGCCATCTATATATTGATACTCGTGTTCCTTAATTGTACGACCGTTATCATCTTGCAACACCCTCTGGTTAAAAATGAGACCGTCCAAATCGTCTAATATGAAATGCAAAATGTAAATCCTGATTATCTGGCGTTACTTATCCGCCGAATTTTTATTTCTTATGAGTGTCGTCATATCAGCTAAATAATGGACCTTTATTATTATTATTATTATTATTATTATTATTATTATTATTATTATTATAAAGAAAGAAAGAGAAGAAAAAGAACATTCTACACAGAAAATATGAAAGAAAGAAAGAAAGAAAGAAAGAAAGAAAGAAGGGGAAATACATAGAGAATGAATGAGCGCGCGGAATGCTAATCTGTTTCAATCGAACATGGGGGAAAAATGAAAAGTAGGAAAGAAAGAAAAAAAGAATGAGAGAGAGTTAAATCAAGATTATTATACTTGGTTAGCTCAGTCGGTAGAGCGTTCGGCTAGAAACCACATGGTTCCTAGTTCGATTCCGGTCCTCGCCAACTCAGCGTATGAGTAGCACAGGGATCTGTGCGGTAAAGTAGGGAGTTGATGGTAGGTGTGGCGCTCCACCTCAGATGCCAAAACAATCTCCTTGGTCTAACGCTCGTGAAAAGGGGATAGACTCCTTCGCTGATTGGCCGATACCGACTTTAGGCCGCCATGGCGACTTGCTTACATATTGAAGTATTTTGCAGTAGCTCTTAAGTAAACATCAAAAACGTAATAATTGATAATTGATAATTGTATTATCACACGGTGGTTTATCCACAGATCCTGCAAGTAAAATAAAAATTCTCTTGGGAAATTTTGTTTCATGCCTGGCTGCTATATGTTAATGCGTACAATTTTCAAAAACAATTTGGTTTGAATAATTCTTTGTTTTGAGTTTGTTTTTTTTGTTTTTTTCCTTATTATCATCGTATAGAAAATCCATATTGTGTCTGTGTGGCGTAGAACCTTTTAAAAATACCTTGTAAATCCAATTAATTTCGTGGCTATTCTGAAATTAGCTGAGTAGCGCTATGGTTACGAACACGGGCAGGACAGTGGAACTAACAAGTGCTATATACCTACTTACTGTATCGGGTTATATATATCATCATCATCATGATGATGTCGCGCAGATAGCACGGATATCCATGACAATCTCTCGCCAACCTTCCCTATCATTCATTGCCCCTGGGAGTTCTTCTGCGCAGAAGCCAGCGTTATATATATATATATATGTATATATATTTACCAACCCCTCTGCACAAGCAGGATGCGAAACAAGGTCAATTTCTTAAGCGGAGTTCAACAGGTTTGAATTCAGAGTTTTCCTTCTCCTAGACTGGTTACCTAGCCATGGTTAAAGGGTTCAGTCTGCCCTGCTATTTACCCATAGCTGGAGGGAGAATTGGATTCATACCTTTCCCAAGGTATTAGCGCAATGTGAAACACCAACAGCTTCGTCCAGGAATTGAACTCGGGTTGACGAGTCCATTTCCTGCGACTCTAACCATTAGTCCACGCGCCCCCATGCGTTATATATATATATATATATATATATATATATATATATATATATATATATATATATATATATATATATATATATATATATATATATGGGGGGTGGAGAGAGAGAGAGAGATAGAGAGAGTGTGTGAGAGAGAGAGGGGGAGTTCTTAGGAGGTTCCCATTTCGCCGACTGGCCATCTTCTTTTGGTTGATGCAGGTTTCTTTTATTCCAGGCTACGGTTGTCTATGCTCCTTTCTTTTGTTTTTAATAATGAATGCAAGACTTGATTTATTTGCCTCAGGCGTCTTTATTAAAACCGAAAGCCAAAAAGGGTTCAACTGCGCGGTGAAAAGATGGCTTACTGGGGAACAGACGACCATCACGTCTGTCCCCTTCGACTAACCGCCAAATTCTACCTATTCTAACTCAGTTCCCTTCATACGCTTTGCCGTTAGCCAATGAGAAATCAACGGCTAGGTCAGTGAAAGGTGAACTATTTGTCAATCACTTTTATAACGGTCAATGGTAAACAGACTTGAACGTCTACGCTAGAAAATTATAAAGAAGAAATATTCCGTGGTCTTTAACAAAATACCGTCATTTAAATTTTACTACACTACAGTCGTAATTCGTAGGCAACCCACAAATTATGTAACACAAGCCGAATTTCGATTTCCAGCGAAAGTTGTAATAGTCATCTTGCTAACATATAGACACGACTATCCGAATTCAAATCCTAGACGAGATTGAATAATTTTCATATTTCGGACAGTCCGAAATATCAAAATTATTCATATGAATCATCTTCTCAAAAATACTACTCGAGCTTGCTTGCATTTCAAATTGTGTTAGTACCCTTGCGAAAGGTACGAATTCAACTATTCTTCCTCCAGCGATGGATAAATTGTAGGGCAAGACTAAACTCTTTAACCTTGGTATGACAAGTCTAAGAAAAGAAAAAACTTCGAATCCAAACCTGTTAAACGCGCCCTAACAATTATTGTATAGAAAATCTATATTTTGTTTGTGCATAGAACATTTTTAAAAATATCTTGTCAAGCCAATTAATTTCATATTGATGAAGCCAAAATCACAACTATAAATTTATCGCTTACTTTGTATCGTGATCAGAACGTGTTGGATATTAAGTGCGCCCCATCATGGTGTCATGGTTACCAAACTAGTCTCGCAGATCCATTACTACTGAATTGCCAGTTCGATCCTCACTGGATGCCTTATACTTGTGACCTTGTGTCACATCCTACTCATGACAAACAGGTTGGATAAAAGTGCATCCCATCGCGGTGTAATGATTAACAAGCTAGTCTCGCAGATTTTGTAAAAGACCACGGAATATTTCTTCTTTATAATTTTCGAGCGTAGACGTTCAAGTCTTCTTGTTTTCCGTACATCGGGATCAAGATGGTAAAGAAAATGTCCCACATTTTTTATCCAGGCACTTAATCAATCATTTCACTCGTCGTTCGTAGGGAGATTATTAATTGTAGTAACTGTTTGTCTGGTGCAAATTTTATTCGTTTGGAAGGTTGTTTTTTTTGTTTGTTTTTTTTTTGTTTTGTTTTTTTGTTTGGTTTTTTGTTTTGTATTTTGTTGTTTGTGTGTGTGTGTGTGGTGTGTTGTGTGTGTGGTTTATTCAGTTAGGAGGGTCTATTGTAGGGGGTGCTACGTTTAGTGAGTTAATTATTAAAAATGGTTAGTTTATTTTTGCCGAAGTTAAATGCTTTATATATATATATATATGTGTGTGTGTGTGTGTGTGTGTGTGTGTTAGACAAAGAGAGAGGGAGAAAGGGAGAGAAGGGGAGAGAAACTTGTTGAGATTTTTAATGATAAATTGACCTGTTTCTTTTCTTTATTATTTTTAGAAAACTTTAGCGCCAATCCCAAAAATCTTTCCAACTCTGGTAATTTTTAAATTGAAAATTTACGCATTAACAAGCTAAACAAGTGCGTTCATTCAAAGAAACAAAGAAAGAACAATCAAAGAATCAAAGAAAAGAAAGAAAGAAAGAAAGGAAAGAAAAGAAAGAAAGAAAGAAAGAAAGAAAGAAAGAACAAAGAAGAAAGGACAAAGCAAGCAAGAAAGAAAGGACAAAAGAAAGAAAGAAAGAAAGAAAGAAATTCAAAAGAATAAAAGAGAGAAAGGACAAAAGCAAGACAGAAAGAACAAAAGAACAAAAGAAAGAAGAAAGAAAGAAAGAAAGAAAGAAAGAAATTCAAAAAGAACAAAGAGAAAGAAGAAAGAAATTCAAAAGAACAAAGAAAGAAAGAAAGAAAGAAAGAAAGAAAGAAATTCAAAAAAGAACAAAAGAAAGAAGAAAGAAGAAAGAAAGAAAGAGAAAGAACAAAAGAAAGAAAGAAAGGATGTATGGATTTATTCACACAATATTTCTTGATCAAACATATTTCTAAATTTGGAACCAACCGACAAGCGAGCGTTGTTCATCCTACTGGCCTATTGTCGTTTTGCGATGATTTCCTATTTACTGACATTATTTATAGGAACTTGTTGATTCGATGGGTGGCCAATAAACGCTGACGGCCGACTCTATGTTCGTCCGCGTAAAGAAGTAGGGAGAGGTTGGCGCCTCTTCAGATGACGTGTGTAAACAAACACACCCACCTAATTTTATTCGATAATTGACAGACTACAAAATATTTGGACAAAGGAAGAAAGGAAAAATCGGACGTCCGAAAGTGGGCTAAATAATGAAACAGACGCGTATGAATTCATTGGATTTTCAAATAGTTTTTATTGGCCCCAAATCTGTACGGCCTTTGGGATTTTTTCCTTTTTTTTTTACTTTTCTTTTCTTTTTTTTTCTTTTCTTTTTTTCTTTTCTTTTATTTTTCACATCTTTTCTTTTTGCTTGTTTTGCTTTTTCTTTTTTTTTCTCTTTTTTCTTTTTCCCTTTTTTTCTTTTTTTTTTTCCTTTTCCCAAATCTGTACGGCCTTTTTTTTCTTTTTTCATTTCATCTTTTTTTCTGTTTTGTTTTCTTTCTTTGTTTTTCGTTTTTTTTTTTTCATTTTTTTCTTTCCATTTTTTCTTTTTCATTTTTACCCTTTTTTTCCCTCTATTTCTTCACTTTTTTCTTTTCTTTTTCCTTTTTTTCCTTTTCTTTTTTCTCCTTTTCTCTTTTCGTCCTTTCTTGTTTTCATCTTTTTCCTTTTTCTTTCTACTTTTTTCTTTCTTTTTTCCTTTTTTCTTTTTTCTCTTTTTTCCCTTCCTTATTTTCTTGTTTTTTTTTCTTTTCTTTTTTCTTTTTTTCCCTGTTCTTAGCCGAATTGATCGGCTTTTATTTTATTGACCCTCAAATTTGTATGTCCTTTTTTTTTTTTTTTTTTTTTTTTCTATTTTCTTTTTTCTTCCGCGTTTTTCTTTTTGTTTGTTTTGCTTTTTTCTTTTCTTTTTTCTCTTTATTTCCTTCCCCGAATTTTTTTCCATGTTTTCTGTTCTCTTTTTTTCTTTTTTCTTTTTTTTTATTTTTTTTCTGTTTCTATTTTCTTCCTTTCTTATTTTTTGTTTTCGTTTTTTTTTTTTTCTGTCTTTTCATTTTTTTCTTTTCCTCTTCTTTCTTTTCTTTGTTCATTTTTTTTCTTTCTTCTATTTTCTTTTTTTTTTTCTCTTTTTCCCTATCTTATTTTCTTGTTTTCTTTTTTTTTTCTTTTCGTTTTTTCTCTCCATCTTTTAAAACTAAATTGATAGGATTTTATTCTAATCTGTACGGCTTTTCTTTTTCTTTTTTCTTTTTTTTTTTCTTTTCTTTTTTTCCTTTTATTTTCTCTTTTATTTCTTTTTTTTTTTTTTTTTCCTTTTTCTTTTTCTTTCTTTTTTCTTTTCTTTTTTTTCCTTTCTTATTTTCTTATTTTCCCTTTTTTAGCAGAATTTTTCCTTTTCTTTCTTCTTTTTTCTTTTTTTTTTTCTTTTTTTTCTTTTTTCCTTTTTTTTTTCTTCTTTTTTTTTTTTTTCCTTTTCTTTCTTTTCTTTTCTTTTTTTTTTTCCTTTCTTATTTTCCTTTTTTTTAGCAGAATTGATCTGATTTTATTTACAAGAAAATTAAATTAGCCACGATTATATCTTCCAATCAATCCAAAAGTTATTTTCTATCTATCTTTCAATCTATCTACCTATCTACGCATAAATGTGTCCGTACTTGCGTTCGTGCGTGCGCATGCGCGCGTTGGGAGCACATTGCGCATCCGCAGTAAGTGGAGAAGGTTAGAAATGGCCAAGTTGATAGGACATCAGAAATCTCGAAGCAATGATTAATCGTTTGGGACTAACTCCCTTGGGAAAGACATGAATTTAAAATTTATCTTCATTGTATCACTACCAGTCCATCTAATACCGTCTTTCCTCTGCTGTTGTATGGATAGATAATCACAGAAAGGGAATAGTAAAAGCGATCCGGATTAAATCTATTTTCTATATAAAGTATCTTCTCGACAAAGTATAGGATTTCAGGTCAACGGCTGAAAGTGCATCTAACCAGAAACGCATCTCTCCCACATCTCCCCCACGAGTCTTCAGGACTCTCCTGAGTATTCTTGTCGATCTTAATAATGCTGTAGTCTGTATTGTCTCGGTTTTCTTCTCATTATCAGCATGGTACATAGTTTAATGCCAAATTCCATCCCTATTCTCTAACTGAATACAATAATACCCCACCATGCTTTTCTTGTGCGTAAATTGACATCGCTTTCTATAGATGAGATATTACTACCCTGGTAAAAGCTATACTTACACATAGAAATAAGATGTTATATTAATACAAGAGTAATACACATTTGGGTGCACTATGCTATCGGGTACGTGTATTTAAACAAGAAGAATATATTCGTTAAGTGAAAATTCTTACTTGATACGATCCAAAGAGGAAAAGAGGCAAATGTACGTCAACATCAGCGGTTCCCCAACCGGGGGACATATGTCTATACCAAGGTTAAAGAGCCCAGTCTGCCCTACTACTTTATTCAGAGTGGGGTGGAGAATAGTTGGATTCATACCTATCCCACAGATATTAGCACAATGGGAAAATGTAAAACAGCATAGTTCAGGATTTGAACTCGAGTGGCCGACTCCACTTCTTACAAATATAACCATTACGGTACGAGCACCACCTGTCCAGTTTACACAACTTAAAATATTATTCATATGTATTTACCAGCCCGTCCACACGAGTATGATATGACACAAGGTCAATTTCTTAAGCGGGTTTTAACAGGTTTTTATTCAGAATATTCCTTCTCTTAGACTAGTTGCTTAAACAAGAAGGGATTTATGTCTTTCCGAAGTGTATTAGCGCTCTGTGAAATGCAAACAGCCTCATCCGGGATTTGAAATCGTCTCACACGACTTGATATTGTTCATAACGATAGGTTTTCAACTTGTAGTTCAAAATTTTGGTTTTGAATTTAGTTTCCCTTCTAGACTGGTGGCCATACCTGCCTTACTATTTAATTCCTAGCTGGATGGAGAATGGCTGGATTCATACCTATCTCAGGAGTATTTGCGCTATGTGAAAATGCAAACAACCTCGTTCAGAATTTGAACTCAGGTAACCGAGCCCACTTCCGACGACGATGACCATTACGCTACGAGCGCCTCTCGGTCAGTTTACCCGACTTAAAATATTATTCATAGGATTGGGTTTACAATTAGTAGTGCGAGAGTTTGGTTTTGGATTTAGTTTTCCTTCTTCTAGATTGGTTGCCATACTAAGGTTAAAGAATCCAACTGCTCTTCTATTTTTATTCATAGTTGGATGAAGAATAGTTGAATTCATACCTACCCAAGGGATATTGGCACTATATGAAATGCAAATAGCCTCGTTCAGGATTTAAACTCTGGTTGTCGTATTCATTTCGTACGATGAAACCATTACACTATGATAAGAACATGATAGAAGATAATAAGAAGTGTATTTAACACAAGCAGAACATGTCTCCCCGCGTGGTGAGATGGGCATAAAGATAAAATAAAAAACTTGATCAAGTAACAAAAAGATGCCTTGTAGTTCATTTAATTAAACACAAGCAAAGCCCAAACAGAGGCCCTTAGAAGAACTCAAGAAGAAGCAGCTAGAAGAACTCAACTAGACTGGAACATGGCAACTGGAAGAGTAAAGATGTGAACAAGTAATAAAGTAAGGCCAACTCCTAACCAAGTAAGTGAAGAATTGTGTGTGCGATGTCAAAGTACTGTGACCAGATAGGTCCACACTGACACAAGGTCAAGCTTTAAGCCAGAGAATTCAATGTGTTCCAGCTCTAAGTTGCCTTAAGTCTCTCTGCATGGGAATAATTGGTAAGCGTCTCTGAACTCTCTCACTCTACCACTACTACTTCTATTGCCTCCTCTCTCTCTCTCTCTCTCTCTCTCTCTCTCTCTCTCTCTCTCTCTCTCTCTCTCTCTCATCTTTTCATTATGTTCGATTGAAACAGATTAACGTTATTGCTTCGGCGCGCTCACACCTTCTCTCTCTCTCTCTCTCTCTCTCTCTCTCTCTCTCTCTCTCTCTCTCTCTCTCTTCTCTCTCTTCTCTCTTATATTTTTTTGTGTAGCATGTCCTTTTTCTTTCCTTTCTTTCTTTATAATAAAAACGGAATGGTCCATTATTTATCTGAGGTGACAACAGTTAAAAAAATATAAATTCGGCAGATAAGTAACACCAGATAATCAGGATTTACATTTTTGCATTTCATCTTGGACGATTTGGACGGTCACATTTTCAACCAGAGGGTGTTGCAAGAGGGTACAACGGTCGTACTTTTAAGGCACACGAGTATTAATATATAGATTGGCTTCCTAATCTAATAACATAATGAAGATTATGTGTCTATCTGTCCGTAACTGAAACTACGTTACTACCGACGTCACTATTCCCTTGGTTATTTGCGTAACATTCGCCATGATTATATCTTTATTTAAATCTCGATATTAAAAAAAACTGATTTATCTATTAATAATGTAAATTCGGTCTCTATTTGTCTGTAACTGAAACTACGTCACTGCTTACCTCACATCACCCAAAATCGTGAATACATAGAATAAAGAACAACCTTGTATTATATACACTCAAAATTTGAGCATGCATACTTAGACGATCCTCATTGTTTGGATCAAGTTTTGATAAATACATGCACGGTATTATATATCTATATAGAGTTTGTTTTATTTTAATATATATTTAAAGTTATCAGAACTAAGTTTCCATTTCAAATTTTTTTTTGTTTTTTTACTCCTTTAATAAATTTGATGATTTTATTTACTTATGGTACAAACTCTGGCATTGAATTTTTAGCTCATACCCCCTCTGGCAATATCTTTCAAGAATTAATTTTTACACCGCCCGGTAGAGGGGGGCGTTTTTTTTTTTGTTGTTTTTTGTTTTTTACTGGTATTATTAATACTGGTGTTCCTTTCTACGTTCTAATAAGCTGAAATTGCATTTGTATATGCAACCAAATAGCGATTTATAGTGTGAGCTAATTTTCATCTAAAAAATTATTTTAATAAATATTTGATTGCTATTATTGATTTATGGATATTTGGTTTTATTTGAATAAATATTAACAAAAATCCCGTCGATAAATCTTAAATCGTACATTTAAGGAGCCCAAGTATTAATAGATAGACTAACAGGACTAGCAAACAGCCTAGTTAGAATTTGAACTCAGATAGCCTACTTCCTAGTGGATATACCACAGTATGATAATTTAATTATTACAACGTTTAATATGTTTACTCAAGAGCTATTGCGAAATAGTTCAATATGTAAAAAGTATAATAATCTTGATTTAGCCCCTCCCCCCCCTCTCTCTCTCTCTCTCTCTCTCTCTCTCTCTCTCTCTCTCTCTCTCTCTCAGATTAGTGTTATCGTTTTCACGTTCTCACCCCCTTTCTCTATCTTTCACATACTCTCTTTTTTTGCTTTCTTTTTTATTATATTTTTTCTGTGTAGCATGTCATTTTTTCTTTCCTTTTTTTATAATAAAAACGGAAAGGTCCATTATTTAGCTGAGGCGACGACCCTCATAAGAAATAAGAATTCAGATAAGCAACACCAGATAATCAGGATTTACATTTTTGCATTTGATCTTGGACGATTTGGATGGTCTCATTTTTAACTAGAGGGTGTAACAAGATGATCACGGTCGTACTTTTAAGGAACACGAGTATTAATATATAAATAGGGTTGGGTCTTCAACTAGTAGTTCGAATGCTGCAATACAGATGGCCGCATTGTTTGGAAGCAACCGGACGATTTTAAATCGATCAGTTTTGTTCTCTTGTGCAGACAACAGGTACTTGAAATGGGGGGGGGTAAGGGGAAGTACAGTGAACATCCATCTTATCTCTGTCACATCCAGTTCGCCGGATTTTGACTTGGCCAGGTTCATTCCGTGACACTCTCGTCTATAAAAACAGGATAAAAGTTGTCTGCGGAATTGTCGGTTGTGCAGTCGGAAAACTCACCGCCCTAGCCAAATGGGACTTGGCCTTGTCATTTATATTGCTCTTGAGAATGGCCGGGTGGAAACGGCTTTCATCGCAGCCCAAAATACCGCTGTCGTTTTGCGGATATGTTGTCGTCAAATTTTCTTTCATATTTTCATTACTTTATTATTATTATTATTATTATTATTATTATTATTATTATTATTTCACTCCATTCGAGTTTTTTCACGTCCGCCGTAGCCGGTGGTTCCCTGGAGGCTGAGTGACAGCAAGTCTCCTCAGGTCTCCAGGACTCTTCTGGTATTCTAGCCGATCTCAATAGTGCTGTAGTCTGGATGGTCTCGATTCTTCCTCTGATTTCCAGTTCACCCAGACTCTTTTCCAGGCCCTTAAGGACCGTCCAAAGGGCACCAACTACAATTGCCACAAGCTTCACTTTCATGTTCCACAGTTTTCTCAGCTCTTTGGCAAGGTCTAAGTATTTGTCTTTTCGCTTTCTTTCACTTTCAGTTGGTGATCGGCCGGAACGGCAAAATCTAGAGATGACAAGTTCTTTTCTTGTTGATCAACACAAGGTCCGGTCGCGTGGCCGGCATTTGGTGATCCGTCTGTACCTCAAAGTCCCAGAGAATTTTGTTCATCTCATTCTCCAGAACAGATTCCGGTTTGTGCATATACCATTTAGTTGAATGGTGAAAATTGAATTTCTTGCACAATTCCCAGTGAATCACCTTTCCCACCCAGTCGTGTCGAGTCTTGTTCTCTCTTTGCCCCAGTTTACTGCATTTGTTTATTATGTGATTGACTGTTTCGTCTTTTTCCCCACACATTCTACACTTTCTATTCTGTTGTGATTTATCTATTTTTGCTTTTATATAATTTGTTCTTATGGTCTTGTGCTGTGATTATAAGAGATTCAGTTTCTCTCTTGAGGTTTCCCCTTCTTGGCCATGTCCATATCTTCTCATGTGTGATCTCTCCAGTTTGTCGCTTGAATTTTCCATATAGTTGTTTTTCTTCCCACTTCTATTTTCTTGTTTTTGTTATATTTGTGCTCGTCCATATGTTGCAATTGTTTTTGCTGGCTGCTGCTATTAGTCTTTCTTTGCTCTTTTCGGTGTATTCATCGAGTGCTCGAATTGTCGCATTTAGACAATATTTAATGCTGGCACGACCTCTTCCTCCTTCTTTTCTTGATATTAGCAAAAAGTATGCATCCCCTGAGCGCAAGTATTTAAATTTTAATGTAATAAAATAGTATATTAACAAGCAAGAATATGCGCCCTCCAGGCGTAAGTATTTAAGTTTTAATTATTTTCATTATTTTCTCGTTTACCTCCAGTTATCCTGGAGAGAGATAACTGGAGGGGGCGAGGCTGCTAAGGAAATTATTGACAATGTACACCTTCTGTTTTACCGTATATGGTAATATTATGTAACGGTTACCGTCATAGAAAATGAACACGGTGACCCGAGTTCAAATCCTGGACGAGGCTGTTTGCATTTCATATAGCGCTAATGTAGTGTCTGTAGTGTTATTCTGGCATATAATCCAGTTAGCAACTGTTTCGAGAACAGTTGCAAAAGATCTTAAATGCTCAAATGCTTTTCTGGGCTTTGTTTCTGATTGGCCCATTTTACCGGAAATGCATGCTGCTGATGTTGGGAAAGTTCATAAATATGAGTGTGGATTTTTCATACATCTTATACCATAGATAGCCCAACAATGATAGACATCAACTATCATTCATTTCAACAATTATATCCAATGATATACTAACACTGAATAAACGGAAGGAAATATCTGATAAGCTCATTTGCACAAATATGATATTTGTTAAATGCATATAAATAGGCATGGCCAAAATTTCACGTTTTTTAGACCCCCCCCCCTACCATCAATTAAAATTCAACAAAACTCGGAAAAAATGAACGAATCTTAACGAATTTTTGTTGTGTTCTTAAGAGGGTCGGGTTAGCTCAGTCGGTAGAGCGTTCGGCTAGAAACCACAATGTTCCTAGTTCGATACCGGTCCTCGCCAACTCAGCGTATGAGTAGCACAGGGATCTGTGCGGTAAAGTAAGGAGCTGATGGTAGGTATGGCGCTCCACCTCAGATGCTAAAAAACAATCTGCTTGGTCTAGCTCTATTGAAAAGGGGATAGACTCCTCGCTGACTGGCTGATATCGACTTTCGGCTGCCCCGTCGACTTTACTTACTTTTTTTATTAAGAGGAAGGACATTTTTTTAATCATTTATGAAAATTATTATTATCAGTCAAAATGGCGTATTTTGGCCGTTTTCTCCTCACTCGAACATGTGCTCTTTTTAACGGGATTTATTTCAATGTTGTAATTAAGAAATTCATAGAAAAAATTATATGTAAGATTAGGCTTTGTTTTTATTGTTTTGTTTTTGTTTTGTTTTTGTTTTGTTTTTTAACACTAACAACGCATGAGCTTCGATTTGTGCGTGGTTCCCCACATTAATGATCTTCGTGTTCGACTGGTGGTGGGATGTCAGTAAATACTTTCTATTTATCAAGTACTGACTAGAGTGATACGAGGGTGAGTTCAAAATGTAATGCCATTTTCTTTATTTCATGTGAAGTTTTTTTTCTTCATAAAACTAAGGCCTATATTGAGACCCTAACGAGGCTCAGAGCAAGAATCCTACAAGTAAGACCCAACTTGCCAACCGACATTGTCCTCCTTCTGCATGACAATGCACGATCACGCGCAAGCATCAGGACAGAGGATAAAATCGCCTCATTCGGGTGGACAACTTTACTGCATCCTCCATACTCACCAGATTTAGCGCCTTCAGATTATCATCTCTTCGGCCTCATGAAAGATGATTTGAGAGGTAAACATTATTCCAGAAACGAGGAAGTGAAATCCCTAGTGAAGAAGTGACTCAAAGAACAGTCAACAGAATTTTACGGGACAGGGATACATGCTCCCATCCGAAGGTGTAACATTGCTATTGAAACAAATAGTGACTATGTGGAGAAGTTGGGATGTGATCCATAGAGGATCAGCTTCATTTTGATGTATGATACATGTTCCTGTGTTGGTAATTTCACCTGTCTTAAAAAAAATGGCATTACTTTTTGAATCACCTATGTGGAGAAGTAGGGACGTGATCCACAGAGGACCAGTTTCGGTTTGATGTATGATACATGTTCCTGTGTTGGTAATTATACCTGTCCTAAACAAAATGGCATTACTTTTTGAATCATCTATGTGGAGAAGTAGGGACGTGATCCACAGAGGACCAGTTTCATTTTGATGTATGTTCCTGTGTTGGTAATTATACCTGTCCTAAACAAAATGGCATTACTTTTTGAATCACCTATGTGGAGAAGTAGGGACGTGATCCACAGAGGACCAGTTTCATTTTGATGTATGTTCCTGTGTTGGTAATTATACCTGTCCTAAACAAAATGGCATTACTTTTTGAATCACCTATGTGGAGAAGTAGGGATGTGATCCACAAAGGACCAGCTTCATTCTGATGTATGATACATGTTCCTGTGTTGGTAATTATATGTCCTAAACAAAATGGCATTACTTTTTGAATCACCTATGTGGAGAAGTAGGGATGTGATCCACGGAGGATCAGCTTCATTCTGATGTATGATACATGTTCCTGTGTTGGTAATTATACATGTCCTGAATCAAATGGCATTACTTTTTAACTCACCTATGTGGAGAAGTAAGGATGTGATCCACAGAGGACCAGCTTCATTTTGATGTATGATACATGGTTCTGTGTTGTTCTAATTATACGTGTCCTGAATCAAATGGCGTTACTTTTTGACTCACCCACGGAATATCAATATTTTGGTATCAAGACATAGCACAATGAGAGTTGTCGTGAAAAGCCTTTCATTGGAAGTGGACTCAATATTCCTGATGATGATGATGATGATGATCGTCATCATCATCATCATCATCATCCTTGGTGAATGTCTTTGTTAAACATATCCACGCTCTGAAATGTTTATTTTATTGATGTAATGACCTTCCTGTTTTGTTTTTTTTTTTTGTTTTTGTTTTTTTAAAACGAGATTTCGACCTTACATATCACAACACATCCGATAAGTCGCGAAACGATATGCTTTTTTTGTTGTTGTTGTTGTTGTTGTTGTTGTTGTATAGAAAGTTCCTTGAAACTTTCAACTTTTTTTCTTTCTTTTATTTTGTGTCGTTTAATGACGTCATCATTTCCAATCTCAGCGTCTCTCCTCTTCCTTTCTCCCTCCCCCCCCCCTCCATTGCTTCTGTTATTGATGTCATTACCATTGTTAGACTGACGACTTCCGTATTTACTCTTCGTACGAAATGTAGGCCGAACCTACCAAGCCGATACCATAGAACTTCTTGCTACGTAAAAGTTGAATATAATTCTAAAAGAATACAACATATATTACTGTGGAGGCGCGTTATGCAATGGTTATCGTCGTAGGAAATAGACTCGGCGACACGAGTTCAAATCGTGGACAAGGCTGTTTGCATTTCATATAGCGCTAATACCCTTAAGAAATGTATACATCCAACTATTCTCCATCCAGTTATGGATAAATAATAGAAGTAAGTTTCATTTCTAATTGTTTTATTTATTTATTTTTATTTTCTTTTACTTCTTTAATAAATTTGATGATTTTACTTATGATAAAAGCCCTCTGACATTGAATTTTAACTCCATCCCACTCAGGCAATATCGTTTTTTTTTTTTGCTAGTATATATATATATATATATATATATATATATATATATAATATTAATAAGAAAAACTAGACAGGCAATTACGACTGCAGGGAAAGGGTTAACATTGTTAGGCGCAAAGATCCAGGAGGTTGTAGTGCCCTTCATATATACACACACACACACACACACACATATATATATATATATATATATATATATATATATGCTGAGACTTAGTTCCGATGTGACAAAAACGCAAGTTTATTGCGCATGCGTACCACCAGCCCTACCGCCCCACCCCACCCCTCTACGCACGTTGTTGCATCTTTAATGTCACTTAGGTTTCTTTCGAACTGTAATCGGATCCCAGAGGGAATGTCATCTGTGCGCGTGCGTATTTGCACAGGGTGGGGGTGGGATAGTCTAAGGAAAGAGTAAGCAGTCTTTTTCATCGTTCCGGGTGGCGGTGAAGGGGTGGGTAGGGTTGGTACGGGGGAATTGTGGGAGGGACGAGGGGAATGGGTGGGAAGTGAGAGGTGAGGCGTGACTTTATAGTATTAAAACATTGGATCTTTTATAGCATTAAAATATCAAAATCTTAACTTTTTTTCTTTCTTCTTTATTGATATGAGCAAGTCCCCGAGATCAAATTTTAAAGTGCCTTGGTTGAATAATAATAATAATAATAATAATAATAATAATAATAATAATAATAATAATAATAATAATAATATGCATAAACCAGAATCTGTTCTTGAGAATGAAACGCATAAAATTCTCTGAGATTAAATTCTTTGAGATTAAAACAGATCACCTTATCCAAGCAAGAAGAGCAGACTTAGAATTGATTATAAAAAAACTTGTCATTTGATAGATTTTGCGGTTCCAGCAGATCATAGGGTGAAAATGAGGGAAAACGAAAAAATAGACAAATACCTGGACCTTGCAAGAGAATTGAAAAAGCTGTGGAATATGAGGGTGAAAGTGATACCAGTTGTAGTTGGTGTACTTGGAACGGTCCCCAAAAGCTTGGCAAAGAGACTGGAGGAGCTGGAAATCAGATACCAATTGTAGCTGCTGCCATTGTAACGGTTTCAAAAGTCCTGGAAAAGAGACTGCGGGTTCAAATTCTAGAGCTCTAGGCAGTGGGGAGTACCCCTTCATCACCATTACTCCCAGGTCCAATCTGACTGTGAGTGGTAGTACCTGTTGGGGTCCCATCTATGGGTTAAATAGATCAAAAATAGGTTTTAAAAATTGATTTAAAAAAAAAGATGTGATCACCCAACAAGAATGAATAAAAAAGCGTCTTCGGCATAAAATAACTCAATAAGGGTTGACATGCCGTAAAATCCAACCACCTGTAACGGCTGCCCCGGTCTAGATAAAGTGAAGGCATGAAAATTCTTACTGATGTAATTAATTTTATTCAATTAACACCGTGAAACTGTAAGAAAACAAATAGCATTTAATAACAGCGAATAACAAAGAAGAACAACAATTTAAAAGAATCTCAAAATACAGACACTTCAACAAATAGACATATTAAGAGATAGAAACTCACAGCTTGTTGCTTCATTCCGACCAGCCTGGCGGCGCTAATCTAACTAAAGGTCCCCTTTCCAATTTTTGATTAGGGTTCATAGACCGCAGAAACTATTGATCCGCACCAAATGATGTTAACTCTTAAACTACCATAAATTTAATACTCTTGGTGGTAGTCAATTTATACAAACAAAAATATTCATATAAAAATAAAACATAATTAAACTGGTCAGTTTTTAGCGGCAGCAACACCACTCAACCAAAAAAGTGCTCTGTTTTGTTTTTTGTAATTCTTATGTTGTTTGGAGATATTTCTAATTCATTTTGTTGCATACCTATTTTATACATGTGGGCTTGGGGACCGCATGTGAATTTTTATATTTCTTTGATACCCCTATAAGAGGTCCACAGAGTCTTAACTCTGGTTCTTATAAAACATTGGGCTACTTAAAGGATAAGTACCCAATGCGGAATACTTCAGTTAGGAAAACAACAAACGCGTTAGTTACATTTATATAACTTTATTATAACATCTTAGGGGAACAAAGTTCCCCAGGCTATTTAATGTCCAAACATACACAATAGTGTTAATAGACAAAGTGTTAACCACTTACTGTAAGTAGAGGCTGAAGCGTCTTGTGTGCACCGTAGGTGTCTGTTGGAGAGAGATGACAAGCACGCCCAGGCTTGTTCAGTGCATCGGAAGAAGAGCGTTCT
The DNA here is from genome assembly GCA_023376005.1 of Doryteuthis pealeii. NCBI lineage: Eukaryota > Metazoa > Mollusca > Cephalopoda > Myopsida > Loliginidae > Doryteuthis > Doryteuthis pealeii. The sequence continues at coordinate 6,963,191 of CM042156.1, forward strand.
CTCCTTGCTTTCCTGTGTCATGTGACCAAAATAGCATCTCCTGACACGGAAGATTCACCAAGACCCTCAGACAAGAGAGACTGCCCTTACACCCCTTTGATAAATTCACCTACAATCTCGAATACGACTTCTGCTACGCCTTCCGCAACAACTGACGCGTCCACTGTCCCATTGGTGCGAGTGTCAAATTAGTAAGCTGGGATGTTCCACCAAAGAGAATTTCATCATTTCACCTGCTGGAATGTCCGAACACTAAAACTTGAAGAAACACAAGCTCTTTCAATGCGCTCCCTTCGTCAGTACAGCATCGATGTCGCCTGCCTCTCAGAGGTACAGTTACGGTTGGCAGCTGTCGCACCAACCTGCAGGCTGATGTATCCTATCATCTCTATCACAGCGGTCCTACTGACAATTCTGGACCTCATGGTTTAGCGTTTGCATTCGAGATACGGTGAATTCGTTGGGTGGAGCCAACTTAACTGACACAGGGTGAATTACCCAGCAGTAACAGTAACAGAAGTAAATACCTATTTTATATTAAACGTATATTGATATACTGTGTATTGTGTTTCGTATCATTTTCTTCCTGGAATGTCTTGGGTATTCTTTGTCTTGTGTCGTTGCTTATTTTTAATTAACACAAGACTTTGTTGTTTTTCAATATTTTGAATCAGGGTCCGTTAGATTCAGAATAACGTGGGTCCAGAAGAAAGTTACCTCGACGGTTACTAACGGGTAATAACATTTTTACTTGACCCCTTGAAAAACGTGCCATTAGAGGCGTGGGAGAATAAGTTTTAGTTTAGTTTCAGATGCGACGAGGAATCCAGTGAGCGGATATATAGGTCTGCTTACTCTGAGAGTCGCTCTCGATCTGCTGTAGAATATGGGCTGGGGTTGTTGGAATAAAAGAAATATAAGAAAAACAACAAGTCTTGCTTTATTGATTAAGTAACATAATGCACAGACAGACAACCCAAAGAAGAAAGAAGAAGCAACCCCTAGTAGAAAACCTTAAAGAGAAATAAGCCCAATAAGAGAATATGGCCACCGACGAATTAGCAGCAGACAGTAAACGGCCAAGTTAACAAGTAAAACCCCTCATCCCATATCTCTCTCTCTCTCTCTCTCTCTCTCTCTCTCTCTCTCTCTCTCTCTCTCTCTCTCTCTCTCTCTCGAGTAAAGGGGTATATAACACGAGGGTGTAGGAAAAGAGATTTACGGCCGACCAGACCGACAAATAGAATCAATTTCAGTTACTTGTATCATGTTGGTATTTGAAAGTGTTGCATCAAAATCTATCCCGCCCTGTCGGCTGGGGCTGTAGAGTTGGCCATGATGCTCACGCAGGGCGTTCCAACGATTAAGCTCCGAAACTGCGTTTGAATTCATGGGTAATCATTTGAAGATGACTTATTTTAAGGTAATTAAAATAATTTTTTAAAACACCTAAAACAGAGACCGAGGATACAGTGGCCTGAATGCTGTGTTTATATTCCGTAAAGATGAAGACAACAGTCAGAAATATCATAATTATTCATATCAAGCCTCATCTCATAAATACACATACGTTCTGTATATAAATAGATTATTATATTGCCATATATTGACACCGTAAAAGAGAATATTTGACGTCATATTTCAAACCGTCTCCTTTTTTCAAACTTCAAATTTTAAACAGACTGACAAACAAAGACTATCACTCACTTTTCTCGTTATTCTGTGATAAAAATTTATTATTATCTCCATATACCAACAAATGCCCTGAAGATGATCTAGTTAATAGATCGAAACACTACAGCGTCGGCCAATAAACCAACCACTTAACTCATTTAAACCTGTGTTTTTTCATTCTTTCTTAATATACGTCGGATTCACTTCCTTTTCTGCACAGATTATTATGAAAAGGAGGATATGGGACAGAATCTCATTTTAACTGTGAAATTTGAACGTCTGGAATAGATTCATCAGGAAGGAAGGTCTTTGGTTCAGATTTCACGTCGCGGATGTTTTTCCTTTTAATAAATCAAACTTTACAGATTCTTTTAAATAAGAATTTGGTGGATAAGCGACACCAGATAATCAAGATTTACCTTCTTTTTTTTTTTTTTTTTTTTGCATTTTTAACCAGATGATAAAGGTCGGAAGATTAAGGAACAAGAGTATTAATATATAGATAAAAAGGATGAGATTGTGTTGAATCTCATTTGATCTGTAAAATGTGAACGTCTGGGGGAAGATTCATAAGGAAGAAAGATCTTTGGTTCAAATTTCACGTCACAGATGATCTATGATATGTTGATAAGAAATAGAGAAATTATCGTTTGTCATTGATCTTTCAGTTTTAATAACAAATCAAATTGAGAGATGTCAGCGAGTCAATTAATTACAACATTTGTGGAAGGGGTGGGGGAAGAAAAATGGAGGGTTTATATTTTTAAATTGTTATGGATGAAACCTTCCTCTTTTGATAATTGTCATTTATGTCATCGATATCTTTTATTTATTCATTTATTTTATTTATTATTTTTTATCAATTTTTTTTTGTTTATTTATTTATTCATTTTATTCATTTATTTATTTTATTTATTTATTTATTATTTTTTATTAATTTTTTTTTTTTTGTTTATTAATTTATTTATTTTTTCCTTCTTGTTGTTCCAACCTTTACATTATTCTATTCCCCTTTTACCCAATTTATAAACTTTGACGTTTAAACGATCTACCGGTTGTAGAACTTTCTGAAAATGCACCGGTCGAAAGGACCTTTAGGTTTCTCTATCTTCTTTCGTCTTTTTTTTTTTTTTTAATTAAAAATAATTCGTTTATTAACCGATCTTATAATAAAACGGCCCGGGTTAGTTCAGTCGGTAGAGCATTCGGCTAAAAACCACAAGGTTCCTAGTTCGATACCGGTCCCCGCCAACTCAGCGTATGAGTAGCACAGGGACCTGTGCGGTAAAGTAAGGAGCTGATGGTAGGTGTGGCGCTCTACCTCAGATGCTAAAAACAATCTCCTTGGTCTAGCGCTATTGAAAAGGGGATAGACTCCCTCGCTGACTGGCTGATACCGACTTTAGACCGCCCCGTTGACTTTACTTTACTTTTTTATAATAAAAGTATGATATTGTTTAAACTTGTATACAAATTTAGCTGTACCAAAAACTTGTTTGATTTATTTTATTTTACGAGGGTAAGTTAAAAAATAATGCCATTTTGTTTAGAACAGTTATAATTACCAACACAGGAATATGTATCATACATCAAAATGAAGCTGGTCCTCTGGATCACATCCGTACTTTTCCACATAGTCACCGTTTCTCTCAATAGCAGTGTTCCGCCTTCGAATGAGATAATATATCCCTGCACCGAAAAATTATGTTGACCGTTCTTTGAGCCACCACTTCCTCGTCACTGGAATAATGTTTGCCTCTCAGACTATCATCCCTTCGGCCCCATGAAAGGGGGTTTGAGAGCCAAACCCTATTCCAGTGAAATGCAATGGCCTTGTCCGGGACGTGAATTCGTCTCGCCGTGGCTACTTCCTACGACGATAACCATTACACAATCCGCCTCCATGTGTGCTTATGTATATATGTTGTATGTATGTGTGTATGGACGTACGTATTAAAGCCGTACTTTCACCACTTTAAAGCAATAAATTAGAGTTGTGTTCGTATTCTCCCCATGGACAGGCTAATCAAAAAGGCGTTGAAAAGCTGTTTTATAAATGGCAAATAGACTCGAGTAGTCTTTCTTAAAAAATACATGAAATAAAACAGATCTTTAAAAATTAACTTTGGCTGACTTCAGATTTAGGTCGGAAAATTAAAACGGAAAGTTTTTTGGTGGTCCCCATTGGCAGTTTAACTACAGTCTATGAATTAAAATTTTGCGAATTGGGTTATGGTTTTAGGGGATTAAGGTTGTTTTTAATTACGTATTGCTTAAAAATAAACAACAAAAAATACAAATTACTATACATTCAATGTTGAAAAATATTTTTTTAAACTAAGTTTAATTGAAATTATACATTGCAATACTAACACAAACAACTGTCTCAATAATAGATTCAATAATTAATTTCAATAGTTAATTAAATGTATAGTAATTGGGGTTATTTGTTTTTTTAAGCAATACGTAATTAAAAACAACCTTAATCCCCTAAAACAATAACCCAATTCGCAAAATGTTAATTCATAGACTGTATTTAAACTGTCATGGGGACCACCAAAAAACTTTCCGTTTTAATTTTCCGACCTAAATCAGAAGTCAGCCTTAACTTTATCAACGCACAAAATTAATCAATTAATTATTTTATAAGCTTTATATAAATATACTTTTCTCTGTACATGCCCAGAGTGTACTTCCTGTCTGAGTGCTCCTGGGAGATTGTTATTATTTTTATTTAGTTTAATTGAATTTTTATTTTATTTTAATCCCCAAAGATGTACAAATAGAAAGTGCGTATTTTTGAACATACCTACTAATATAGATGTCAAGTATAGATTAATCTAATAATACCTATCGTAACTTTAGCATGGCATTTTTGTAATCCATTCTATTTTTTCTTCTTTTCCTTTTTTTTTTTTTTTTTTTTTTCAATATCTGTCAGTCTAAAAATGTATTCATCAATCTCATTCTTCCGCATGTTTTAAACCAACTTCTTCTTCTTCTTCTTCTTCTTCTTCTTCTTCTTCTTCTTCTTCTTCTTCTTCTTCTTCTTCTTCATCTTCATTATTATTATTATTATTATTATTATTATTATTTTGTTCACAACATTCTTCTTCTTCTTCTTCTTCTTCTTCTTCTTCTTCTTCTTCTTCCCATGGTGTTCCTTCTTCTTCTTCTTCTTCTTCTTCTTCTTCTTCTTCTTCTTCTTCTTCTTCTTCTTCTTCGTATTTTCTGGTCGAGATGGATTCAATGTGTTTTGCAGTTGCCATGTATTGCCAACGGACAGAAAGAAAGAAAGAAAGAAAGAAAGAAAGAAAGAAAAAAAAAAAAAGAAAGAAAGAAAAAAGAAAGAAAGAAAGAAAGAAAGAAAGAAAGAAAGAAAGAAAGAAAGAAATTCAAAAGATTGATGTTGTCACCACGTCGATAAAACGGCCTTATTTGGACATGGTAACAAAAAAATAAAGCACTATAAAAGCCCAGACAAATAGTCCTGCTAGAGTTGTCCCCCTTTATACCTGTATATTTACTGCTGCTTTGTATATTCTTAATTTCATTTTTTTTATTTTTCTCGAATTCTTCTGTTTATTCATCTCTGTCAGTCGGGGATTTTGAATTCACCGACTACACCTCTGCAGAGGGGTAAGACACCCCCTCAATGGGGCTACCTGTTGGCCGTGGGTGGTGATCCGTGATGCTTAAGGAGGGAACCCTGGTGGCTGAGCAGTATATGACATGCAACACTTCATTTTGGCTCTTACTTAAGCTAGACGGGCGGTTGGAGAAGCTCCCTCAATCGGTTGGTCATATCAAGCCCTAACCTCTATATGATTGTCCTATTTCTCTTATGACAAGCCCCAACACTTTTTATCATATATTTGCTAGAAGGCGGATTTTTTAAAAAAATGTTTTTAAAATATTGAGTTTGAAAAAAAAAAGTGGAATATCCATCCAGAATGAATAAAAGAAAACATCTTTGGTATAGAATAACCCAACAAGGTTTGAATGCCGTAAAATCCAACCCACCAATTGTGTATTATGCTGTTGTTGCTGCTGCTGCTGCTGCTGCTGTTGCTGTTTTCGTTTCCCTCCTGTTATATAACATATGCGCATGTGTAGATACCGTTATACATGTTTTCTTTTCGTCGATTCTTCTGTACAAAATAAGGAAGAATCATATTCGAGCTGGAGTATTTATATTTGTTGATATGTTCACTGCAGAAACAATGTCAACTGAAAGGAGCGGTAATATTAAATATATAAAAAATGTGTGTGTGTGTGTGTGTGTGTGTGTGTGTGTGTGTGTGTGTGTGCGTGTGTGTGTGCGCGCGCGCACGCGCGTGTGTGAGTGTGTTTGTGTGCGTGTGCGCATGTGTGTGTTTCTGTGTGTGCGTGCGCGCGCATGTGAGTGTCTTTGTGTGTGTGCGTACGCGCGTGTGCTTGTGTGTGCCCCTGTGTACGCGTGCGTGCGTGTGGGTACCCCTGTGCGTGTATATGTGTATGCGAACGCGTGTGCACCTATGCGCGTGCATGTGTTTGTATTTCTCTGTGTGTGTGTGTGTGTGTGTGTGTGTGTGTGTGTGTGTGCGTGTATGCGTACGCGTGTGTGTTTGTGTGTGCCCTCTGTGTGTGTGCGCATGCGCGTGGGGGGGGAATGTGTGCGATTTCTAAGTTGAATTTAATAATTTTATCCATTATCTCTACCACTGTTTCCTAAATTTCATTCCACAGAACTCCAGGACTCCACGAAAAAAGTTCCATGTGGTAAGGTGTCTTTTAATAAGAATTTAATAAAAGGAACCTTTTAAAAAAACAGTAGTTTCTTATTTTTAAATAGTATATTTTTAATAAAATTGAAAGAATCAACTCTGCTACAAAGAAGTATATAAAATATATAATATACATACACATACACACACACACACACACATATATATATATATATATATATATATATATAGAGAGAGAGAGAGAGAGAGAGAGGAGAAGGAGAAGGAGAAGGAGAGACGAAGAGACGGAAATAGAAAGTGGTTAATCGAAGCCTGAAGAAGATACTAGAAGATTCGAAACACGTGTTGCTGAAGTAGAATAAAAAAAATCTTTTAAAAAACATAATTCAATTTGCGAACCTTCGTTTTTATAAAAGATTTTATTTTTTTCCGGTTTATATATATATATATATATATATATATATATATATCTTATTATAATGGAGATTGTGTGTTTTTCTGTCTGTAACCGAAACTATATTACTACTCAAGTCACAATTCCCTTTGTTATTTACGTCACATTTTCCATGATTTATTTCTATTTAAACCTCAATTATTAATAAAATTGTTTTACATTATTAATACTGTTAACCATGTCTACATAATGATAATATGCAATTGTATTTATATATACAACAAAATAGTGGTTTACAGTGTGAATGGGAAGGCTAATTTGCATATTGATCTTAAAAAATTGAATTTAATAAATATATGCTTAGTATTATTGATTTCTAATTGTTTGGTTTTAACTTAGTGAATATGAGCAAAAATCTCGGGGATAAATCTTAAACAAAATCCATTAACAAGAAGAAATAACTGTAATTTTATTCTTTACTTCCTATTTTAACTAAATAGTTAAATTAGAAAAAATTACCGATGAAAGACGGGAGTAATGGAAAATGATGGAAGAGTTAGTTTCAAAGTTGTTCTATTTTTCAATCATACCCCCTCTGTTCCAAATCTTTTTACCTGAATTCTTATTCAGTTTCATTAGCCTTTCTAATTTAATATATCTTATTATATTAAATCTTAAATACTTGCACCCGAGGGTGCATATATTTGCTAGTAGAATAGAATGAATGAGAAAATAGCAGAGCATATTTAAAATTAAATATTATATATTATGATTTAATATCCCGTAACTCAAGTTTCATGCTTACTTTCAATCATCAGACTGTCAAAATTTTAAGATTTTAAAATCTTAATATTTTGACCGTCTAATGATTGCAAATAAGCATGAAACGTTAGTTACGGGATATCAAATACATAATATATAATATTTGATTATATATATATATATATTATATATATATATATATATATATATATATATATATATATTGTAATAGTATATGGTTATCACAAGATCACTTGGTGAGTTAGAGGTGAACCAAGTTTTTTTCCGGTATTATTAGTGGAGTGCTGAATATCAGTAATAGAGCTATTCTGTAGGTCTGGGGAGTGTGGATTACTGCTTCATTGGCATGACTCTCAGGTCCACCCTGACCGTGAGTGGTGTTACCTTTTAGGGTCACATTAAATAGATCAAAAACTGAGTTTTAAAGAATGTGTCAAAACAATGAATTTAGAAAAAAAATTGAATCCCTAACAAGAATAAATAAAACAAAACGTCTTCGGTATAAAATGACCCTGTGTTAACAACCAACTGACATATGAAAAAAGGTTTCTACTATACTGTTATCACTCCACTATCATCATCACCATCATCATCATCAGGCCGTGCTATTTCCTTGCTTCTATCTATATATATATATATATATATATATATATATATATATATATATCATCATCATCATCATGTCACGCAGTTTGCACGGATATCCATTGACGATCTTCGCCAACCTTCCCTATCATTCATCGACTCTGAGAGCTTCTCCGCGTAGCAGCCAGCATCCCTACATAGTTGGTCAATGTAGGCCCTGGCTGGGCGGCCCACATTAGCGTATCCTTGTGCTGGCTTCCATAATAGTAAGTCGCTTACGAGCTCGTCCTTGCTTCTCCAGCAGTGTCCTGTATGCCTAGCCCGTCTTACACGTATGGTTTGTGAGATGGCGGGCAGGTGGCCATACAGTTGCTTTTTGTGGGGTGCTGCTTCCACGACTTATTCAGAACCGCTCGCAGCATTCTGGTGCAGCTCCCATCTAGCTTATTCTCAAGGCGCTTCGTTAGGGTCCAGGTGATACAGCCATACAGCAATACCGACACAACCACAGCCTGGAAAAATCGTCTCTTTAGCTTGTCGGGGAGATCGGATTTCCATATGACTATCGAATATATATATATATATATAAACTAGAAAACAAATGAACTAGTTTCTAAATGTAGACATATCAACAAATTTCTCTTGAGTCATCTACCACCTGTCATTAACTAATCCATATTTTTACGCCTCTCTATTTTCACAATAGAAAAAGAAAAAATGGATCTGGAGAGAGAATTGTTTTCATTTATTTATATATATTTTTATTATCATTTTATTTAATATCATTTTTTTTCCATATTCATTTTATCTTATTTTATCTTTATTATTTTTTTTGGGGGGGGATCTTTTTTTTTTTTCTTTTTTTTTTTTTTTTTTGTCCCGCGCGTAAAAAGATCTGATCATGTGAATACACATCATGCTATACAAATGCTTGAAAAAAAAAACATTTTTTACTATTCACCCGTCAGTGGATTATGTTATACACATGAAACTTGAGTAACGGTAATATAGTATCGATCATTTTATATTTTAGGTTTTGAACCTGCTCTGCTATTATAGCATTGAGAACTTTTCTATGCATACACTTTTTCTTATTTACTGTCCTTCATTTTATATATATATATATATATGTGTGTGTGTGTGTGTGTGTGTGTGTATATATATATATATATATATTATATAGGGAAGAAATCTTCCTTACGACATAGTAGTTTTTCAAATGTCGTAATTTACAGAGGTCAATGTGTGCTCTTATTGTCAGAGCCACAGTGCAAAATTATATCAAGAAAAAATAACATAAAAAAATTAGATTTTTAGCATTATAGACTATTTCAGGGAACCTATAGGGATTATCTCGTAATTTGCAGAGCTCAACTGGATAATTCCCCTGGTTCCCTAAAATAGTCTATAATGCTAAAGATCTAAATCCTCTGTGTTATTTTTTTCTGATATATATATAGAAAGAGCTCTCTAGGGGTGATCTGAATTAACTTTCACTGCCAGCATAAAGCAATGATCGTCTATTTACAGACTAGATCTCTCTGGTGATCGAAAAATATATAAACAAATGTATGTATTTAATAATTTAAACACCAGCCCTTTACGGCAGCTTTCAAATGTCGGACGAAAAGTCAGTCAGGTTTCGCTCCTGGTTGTCAGTGGTAGTTGCTGTGTCTAGCCACATTGAAGAGACGTGTGTGTGTGTGTGTGTGTGTGTGTGTGTGTGTGTGTGTGTGTGTGTTTAAACCTATGGTTTTAATTTTCCCCTCTAATAGACGTCTGGAGTTTAAAAGAAGAACCTTACTGAATAAGCAGCTGAAATTGGCTACCTCTGACATTAAAAACATAATGAGGTAATTCCCAACCACCCACCCCCCAAAAATACTTCTGTTTAATTTATATTTATTTGCAGTATCTTCGTCCACTGTTATCTAAATTTTATTTTTCTGTCTGACTATTTACCAGATGAACTATTTTGGTCAGGCAAAAACCCAACAGATAAAAGTAAATCTCTGTATCATACTAATAACAAATCCCAACAACAACAAAAACCCAACTAAACTCTCTTTATGTAGAGCTACGCAGCATTGCCCGGTATTTTTTAAGTTAGAAATAAATCTCTATCTATATATATCTATACATACAAGGTGTGTCAAAAAAGTACTTTTTGACACACCTTGTATTCTGAAAAAAAGTAACATTCCATTGATTGTTCATTTCTATCTCAGTAAATACAGCTCCAATCTCAATACTTTTATGACACACCTTGTATATATATATATATATCTACCAACTCCTCCGCGCGAGCAGGATGCGACACAAGGTCAATTTCTTAAGCGGAGTTTAACAGGTTTGAATTCAGAGTTTTCCTTCTCCTAGATTGGTTACCGAGCCATGGTTAAAGAGTCCAGTCTGCCCTGCTATTTACCCATAGCTGGGGGAGAATTGGATTCATACCTTTCCTAAGGATATTAGCGCCATGTGAAATGCCAACAGCTTCGTCCAGGAATTGAACTCGGGTTGACAAGTCCATTTTCTACTACTCTAACCATTAGACCACGCGTCTCCACACCTTGTATATAAGGGGCAGTTGGTGTGTATGTATGTATGTCCAGAAGAAACTATGAAAATAGAATGACAAAGTAAATATATATACACATTCACTCTCACCAGGCTGTGTTTTTTTGTATGAGGAATTTTATGGGGCATCCAGCAAGGATCCAACTTGTGATTCAGTAATAATGGATCTGCGAGACTAACCTTTTTCTTACCCCCCCTCTACCCAGCAGTTAGCTTTAAAAGTATTATAAAGTACAAGATAGATACTTAGACTATTCAAATACTAGCTGAGTTACCCAGCATTGCCTGGTATTTAAATAGTTAAAAATAAATCTCTTATCTATATCTATATATACGTACAATGTGTGTCAAAAAAGTATCAATATTTTTTGTACTTTTTGACACACCTTGTATTCTGAAAAAAAATTAACATTCCATTGATTGTTCATTTCTATCTTGGTAGATACAGCTTCAAACACGACATTTTTATGACACACCTTGTATATAAAGGGCAGTTGGTGTGTATGTATGTATGTATGTATGTCCAGAAGAAACTACAAAAATAAAATGACAAAGTAAATATATATACACATTCACTACTACCAGGCTGGTCTTTTTTGTATGAGGAATTTTATGGGGCATCCAGCAAGGATCCAACTTGCGATTCAGTAATAATGGATCTGTGAGACTAACTTTTTTCTTATCCCCCCCCCTATACCCAGCAGTTAGATTTAAAAGGATTATAAAGTACAAGATAGATACTTATGATCATGAATTTTTTATACATATTTGTATATTTATATTCTATTCTTTATACGAGGGTGAGTCAAAAAGTAATGCCATTTTGTTTAGGACAGGTATAATTACCAACACCGGAATATGTATCATACATTAAAATGAAGCTGGTCCTCTGTGGATTACATCCCTACTTCTCCACATGCCCAGGTATAATTACCAACACAGGAACATGTACCATACATTAAAATAAAGCTGGTCCTCTGTGGATTACATCCTACTTCTCCAGTTAAAAAGTAATGCCATTTTGTTTAGGACAGGTATAATTACCAACACAGGAACATGTATCATACATTAAATGAAGCTGGTCCTCTGTGGATCACATCCCGACTTCTCCACATAGTCACCGTTTCTCTCAATAGCAATGTTCCACCTTCGAATACAACTTTACTGCATCTTCCATACTCACCAGCGCCTTCAGACTATCATCTCTTCGACCCCGTGAAAGAGGGTTAAGATGTAAACCTTATTCCAGTGACGAGTATCCATTAAGATGAAGTATCCATTAAGATTGAATTTATCTAAAAACTTTGTCAGCATTAAATAACCCGCTGAGGTTGATATGCTGTAAAACAAACCAAACCAAACCAGAAACTTACAACTCAAAAAACTTAGAACTCATTTCTAGAAAATTATATATAATTAACTTTTTATAGTTATTCACTTAGCTTAGCTTAGTTGTGGCACAAGGCAGCATCTATGGGGCACTTAATGAGAATTAATCTCACTTGCATAGTGATGTTGCTAACCATTATACCCTGGTCTCTGGCATCCATCCCAAAATTTAGCCATAAAGCTTAGCTCTTTGAAATGCTATGTATATATATATATAAAGTCATTGGTCGGTTTATCTCAGTTGGTAGAGCATCCATCTAGAAACCACAAGGTTCCTGGTATGATGTTGGCCCCGCCAACAGCGCATGAGTAGCACAGCTTTCTCTTTGAAAAGCTATGTATATATAAATCAGGTATCATAGAGGAACGAGAAAAGTTTTGGTAGATGGCGCAAAAATAAATCTAAAATGTTTCAACTTTAGGTTATTCTTACCAAACTTTAAATCTTGACTATATGGTAAGTAAGGACCGAAGGAGAGTGTTGCATGTCATGGACTGTTTAGCCACCAGGATTCCGTCCTTAAGCATCATGGGTCGCCATGGCCAACAGGTGCATTGGGGTGCAGGGTGCAGTCTGCAGCTTTTAACATGGACTGTATGGTATCCATCCCGAAATTTAACCACAAAGCTATCTCTTTGAAATGCTATCGATGTATTAATCTGGTATCATTGGGGAACGAGAAAAAATTTTGGTAAAGAAGGTATAAGAATTGAATGTGTTGATCTTGGCTTTTGTGGCCAAAACTGGTTCTTATAATAATACGTTAGAAGGCGCCAGAGAAACCTTCTAACGTAGGTGAATATATACATAATTAAATCCGAACAAAAAAGTACATATAACAATAAATACAGACTTTATTTGTTTGAGCCCATGTAACATAAAATATACAACAGAGATACAAACAGTTAGAACAAAAGTATTTAAGAAGTAGGAAAAAGTTCTTATACAATAGAAAAGTTACTTACTGGTATATGACCCACGTGGTAGGGCTACGTACTCACATGAGTACAAGCCCATAATCGGGAGTAAGGCCTTCTCCCTCCTTAGTGGACAGAAACATCACTCGTCTAGTAGTGTCTTTGTGGACGCCAGACCAAAATAGAGGAAGAGGGCTTCACTGGCTCAGTTTAAATACCCAGCTAATAGTGTCACCTAGTGGTGAAACCCTCGCAGTAAGGGAAGTTAACTCTTTTGGACTCTAGTCCATCTCAGCAAGGGCAGATAATCGTTACAAAGGCAAAAATAAGATCTAAAATGCTGATTCCAATATTTCTTCCTGACAGCACACCATCTTTCTTCAAAACTGTAGCCGTGTTAGTGCTAATGTACGGCTGCACCACATGGAATCTAATGAAGTGCTTAGAGTTACCCTTTAAAAAGTCGGTAGTATGGCCTATTGTCAGTATCAGTCGGACAACGAGGGACTCTATCCTCTTTTAGCTAGCGCAAACCAGGGAGATTGTTTTGCACCACATTTACCGTCAGCTCCCCATTTTATTGCACATATCAGATTATCCAACTGTCTACTCATACGCTGAGTTGGTAGAGACCGGTATCGAACTCAGAACCTTGCAATTCCAACTGAATACAACTGAGCTAAACTGTCCCTTTACCACGTTTTTAAGCTGGATTATAAGGTATCCTAAGCAGTATGTCATCGAAAATCCTCATTTTCCATTCCGCCGGAGGTATATCGTCGAGGCCTTCTGCTTTTCTACTTTTTTTTAGTTTTCTTAGGACTTCGTTGAGTTCTACCATTATAAAGTCTCCTCGTTTGATGTCTAGTTGGTTATCTACGATTGTTTGAGTATTATTTTCTATGATCTTAGGGTGGGGGGGTTTTACGGCATATCAACCACGTTGGGTCATTTAATGTCGGCGAAGTTTTGAAAGATTCGTAGCGATAATTTGGAAGAAAACTTAATTTTTGTAAACAAATATTCTATTTAACCCGTAGATGGGACCCTAACAGGCATTAACACTCCGAGTCAGAGTGGACATGGGAGCAATGGTAATGAAAGGGTGCTCCACATTCTCTAGACCTCCAGAGCTGGAACCTCATCATCAGTTAGGGTTTAACGTCATATCCAGGACATGAAGACCTTCAGCCACCGCCTTCTAGCACCCATATGATAAAAAGGATTGGGGCTTGCCATAAGGGCAATAGGGTCGGGACAATCATATAGATGCTAGGGCTTGACATGACCAGTCGATTGATCAGAGGGAGCCTCTCCGACCGCCCTAGCCTAAGTAAAGGCCGAAGTGGGATGTTGCCAGGGTTCCATCCTTAAGCATCACGGGTTGCCACCCACGGTCAACAGGTGGCTCCATTGGGAGAGTCTTACCCATCTGCAGAGGTGCAGTCGGTGTATTCTAAAGCCCCAGCCGATATGGCTTTAGAAGGGTCCCAACTGTTTCTCGAAGTCCTCTTTCCACTTCTGAGGTCTATCTTTTTGGCTGGTTGCTTTTAATTTTAATAGTACTTTTCCCACCATTAATTTCATTTACAGTTTGCCATCTTAAACGCAACTGTTTGTCTTCAACTGAATGTTTGATTTTATTTATTTGCTCTTGGACCAGTTCTGCAGGAATACTTGATGCTGTGCAGAGGACCTGCCAGGGGCAATGAATGATAGGGACGATTGGCGAGAGATTGTCATGGATATCCATGCTGCTAGTCCGAATGATGATGATGATATGGTATCCATCCTAAAACTTAACCACAAAGCTATCAGTTTGAAAAGCCAATGTATATATAAATAAATAAAGAGGCTCGTCTTAATCACTGTTATCAGTTATGTCCATTTATTCAAAGTACGAAAATGAGATTTTACAATCTGACGCCTCTGCCCAGCGTCTCTTTTTACCTTTACATTAGCTGCAAACCCCCCCTCTCTCTCTCTCTCTCTCTCTCTCTCTCTCTCTCTCTCTCTCTCTCTCTCTCTCTCTCTCTCTCTCTCTTCTCACGTACGTTCTCCTGGAAGAACAACAGCAACCGAGCTTGGCAATGTTAAATGAAAGCTTGCCTCCCCACTCACATTCACACTCACGAACTTCCTGAATTATCTCAAAACTTTCCACAGCCCGGGGTATATATATATATATATATATATGCACCACCACCCTTTTCCTCTCTGCCTAAATATTTATACAGCCAAATGCCTGGGAAGATGTTCGGCCATAAATATTGATAATTCTAAAAGGTGAAAGTCATTGCAGGCAAGGGAGGTAACTGCCTCTCACTCTGTGGCGTTATGTTATTTCCAAGGATTAATGTGTCAACAAAGCTTCTCGCCACATGACAAGTCAACAGGTTTCCTTGCCAAAAACGTGGCATTCAAAGCAAAGAAAAAACATCGTCCAACTGAAGGAAACACCTGCCTTGGCCAATCATAGAAAAAATATATTTGAGGAAATATAAAAAATCAGTATTAAAAATTAATGAATAATAGCTCAGTATAAAAGAAGGTATACCCAATTTGTCGAAAAATCCGTGGTTTTACAAAACAAATTTAACCTCCCCGTTTGAAAAAAAAATTACCAAAAATCAGAGAATTATCCGATTTTAATGAAATTTTCTGAATTGATTTATCAATGAATGAATTTTATAATGCATCAGTTATTTTATTTCAAAACTTTCTGATTTATTCAGGTCACTTAAATTTGACCCCCCCCCTTAAAAGAGATAATATTTTATAATATAATATATAATTTATAATATAAAAATATCATCCCCTTTTTTTTAAATAGTCAGATTTTTAAATTCATTCAGTTTTTTAGTAATTGAAAAATATATATCTGCGTTAGAAGGTAAATTTGAAGCGAAAAAGAGATAAGCACTTACATGTGAAAACCTCTCTGTATTTATTCAAATTATTGTATTATTTTTGTATATTATAGAAATTGTTTACATTTGTTTGTAGTTTTCTAACATAATGGGAAGGGGGATATGAGTGTAACACTGACGTGTACATTAGCACGGAAAAGGTTTTTAGCAAAAATATGTGTTAGATGAGAATGGAAGAGTTTAAGGATGAATCATCATAAAGACATGGCATTGTTTTTATTGGACGAGAGTGGCGAAGTGGGAGAGAGGAGGAGTGAGAATGTTGAGTGAGTATGGAATTATGAGTTGAAAGAGTCAGACGTGCTCTCAGCTGTTTGGACTTGGGGGAAATAAAAAAACTCATGAGAAAAAGAAGTGGCCTTATATTATTACTAAAAATTCTAAATAGCACAAGGCAAGATGTCCCCCAGTACCCCACATTGGTTTCCAGACTCCAAACATCCAGGAATTGCCAGTCAACTGAACAGCAGTTCAGTAACGAGATTCGAGCCTCTCCAATGTAGTACCGGTCCAACAATAAGTATACAACTAATTATTTTAAGGTTTTTTTAAACAATAGACAGATAAACAAATAAAACTATAATTAAGAAATTCATAGTGCTAATAATCGTTAGAAATAATTATTCTTATTCTTTAGATTAAGATCCTATATCAAAGTGACATAGTTCTCTCAACCCTCCGGTACGGTGAGGAAGCCTGGACGATATACAAAGCGGATGCCCATAGACTACATATCTACTACATGCGTCACTTGCGCAGTATATTAAATGTCAAGTGGTGGCAACATATTTCAAACAGGACAATCCTGAAGAGACACGAAATACTTGTCCAACGCAACCTGAGAAGGGCTGGCCACTTAAACAGACTTTGGGATGACAGACTACCAAGCAGATTCTGTACTCTCAACTGACAGAGAGGATCACGTGGAATCGGTAGACCAAAGCTCAGGTACAAAGACAACTTTAAGAGAAACCTGAAGGACTTTAATATCCCCATAGGCAGTTGGAAAGACGCAACCAGAGATCGAATAAATTGGAGGAAAATGATTTCGCGTCGTATCATCATCGGATACGATAGACAAAAAAATGAATGAATGAATTTCAAGATCAACACATCATCACGCCATTCATAGATGAGTGTCATAACGTAACAAACGTTGACACGTCATCTCTCCATTCCGAAAAATGAAAGTGTAACCTAACAGTTTCACTTTGAAGAACAACGGGTGTTATTTGAAGACTATTTGCGAATAAAACAATTTCTTGGACAGTTGAGCTCTCATATCATCATTTTTATCTGACGAGCCACCGTTACACCAACCTTTTGCCGAATTCCAACAAAGATAGAATTCGTCGTTTAGTCCTGATCTTCATCTTAAGCTGATGCTTGAAGAATGGGACCAGTGTCTGAAATACCTAAAAATACTTCTAAAATACGCCCCCTACTAATAAAATAAACAATAAAAAAAATTTTGAGGAATTTTATCAGATTGGTCAGTCTGATCCTTGCCCAGGTGTGCCTTGTCTCACCAATCTATCCCCCCAAATCACTCTACCGGGAAATAAAGGGCCTCTCCTCTCTCTCTCTCTCTCTCTCTCTCTCTCTCTCTCTCTCTCTCTCTCTCTCTCTCTCTCTCTCTCTGACAGCTTTTCTCTCTTTCGCTATCTCTCACTCCAAGTTCCCCCTGTTTCTCTGTGCTCTCAATTAGCTCGGATCACAATTTGATCAAAAAAACGGTGTCGACTGTCTCTTTCCTTAGTCTTGTATACATTTCATCACTCCGATCATGCTCTCTCTCTCTCTCTCTCTCTCTCTCTCTCTCTCTCTCTCTCTCTCTCTCTCTCTCTCTCTCTCTCTCTCTCTCTCTCTCTCTCTCTCTCTCTCTCTCTCTCTCTCTCTCTCTCTCTCTCTCTCTCTCAAAGAAATATCTTTCGTGCCCAAGTTCACTGCACTTTTGGGCAAATCCCGTATATATATTTTCCTTTCTCTATCAAACTAACTGAAATATCCATTGAAACCATAAAAAAAGAAGGAAATGAAAAAAAATCGTATAAGTTATCGGACCCCATTTCCATAGACTTCCCAAAGATAAAATCTTTTTACATCTCCAGGAATCGTGTTGCTGTGATCGTACTCCTCTTCCAACCTGTACGGACTCATGTCTTTCGTTCTAACACGAGTCCAGATTTATTTGAAACTGGGTTTTTTTCTTTTGGCACTCAAAAGCCAACGTCCTGTCTCCGACAAAGCCAACCATTAAAACTTTCCTCTCTTCATGCTAAATGTCTCGGATTGCAAAATCCCATTCTACCATCTCTGTCGACTCCATGTAACTGTTGCTTTTAAACTTGCACATGTGATATGAACCCTCAATATTTTTCAGGTCTAAAGCCTAATGAGAAACTATCTACCACAGTCTGTTCATATCTATCTATCTATCTATATGTCTATCTATCTGAGTCTGTTCGTATGTATCTATCTATCTGAGTCTGTTTATACGTATCTATTTATCCGTCTATCTATCTACCACAGTCTGTTCATATCTATCTATCTATCTCTCTCTCTCTATATATATATATATATATATATATATATATATATATATATATATATATATATATATAAGTAAAGAAATAACAAAAGACTTAGAGATTTAGCTTTAGAGTCTATTTCAGGGACCTTAGACAAATAATCTAAATCTCCCGACTCATCAGATGTGAATGATGAAATCTTTTATTACTTTAAAGGCATTTGAAAACAGATTTTTATTTATATATTTTTTTAATTTTTTAGAATTTTATAGTCCTGTGATATGAATTCCAAATGAAATCCTTGATGTTGCAAAAAAAGAAAACAAATTTTACGTTGTAGTTTCACTTCCGCCACAAAAAAATCGGTCAGCAAAAAATGTATCTCTTAACTGTATCCATTGGAAGACCGCCCTGTGCGTGATTTGAAACCGGACTGCCAAGCTGACAGGCCGATCCCATAACCCTTACACTAAACGGCGGTCTTCCGATTTATAGCTCTGCTGATGAGGCCTAATAGGCCGAAATGTACATACAGAGATTGATTTTTCTTGATTTGTTTAGCCATACATTTAATAGGTATTCCCGCCTAATTTATTATTAATTAATTAATTTTCAAAATTAGGTACGACTCCAATTAAACACTTATTCTCCCAAAAATTATCGGCAAAAAGCCATTCTAAACAAACCTTACATATATATATATATATATATATATATATATATATATATATATATATATATATATATATATATAATCAATAGTAACGGTATTATGGATGATTTGGACTCATAACTTAAAGTTTCATGGTTATGCAATCCTCAGATGAGTCAAATGGTTGAGATCTTAAAAACCAGTCTATATATATATATATATATATATATATATATATATATATATATAATGTTTGTCCATAGATTAAAAGATCAAAAATTTATGAGGTTTTTGGTAAGGGAAACACCCGAAGGGAAAAAGGGAACGGTTTACTAAAAATGACCATTTGAAAAAGATAAAAAATAAAAAAGTAATTAAAAGAATAAAAAAAAATCCAACGGTCAGAGGTGCAAGGTGACGGTTCTCTCCGAATAAGAATTTATTGAAGGGACAAAACCACCCAAAGTGTGAACATCTGGCTAATTAATCTCCACTCATAAGACAATAAAAAGAGCTGAAACCAAAACCTTTCAGGAGTTCCCAGAAAAATTGCATATATATGAAGCCTCATGAATTTTCTGTTAAATTAAGTTAGCGATCTGATAAAACTCATACGTATACACAGATACCTGTGGATAGAAATAGATCTATAACCGCAAAATGACCGATTTTTAAGCCATTTTCTTTACCATATATATATATATATATATAGTGATACAGAAATAACCTACTCGAGTTTCCCCATAAGGATCTTCAGAAAATCATCTGAAGATCCTCATGGTGAAACTCGAGTAGGTTATTTCTGTACACACTATAATAATAAATCCGCTCTACTTACGTATTGAGCACTTTATATTTTTTATAACGCTGACTTATCCGAATAACACTTATACCAACTAAATATTGTGACCAATGCAGTCATTCCTTTTACACACACACACACACACACACACACACACATATATATATATATATATATATATATATATATATATATATATATATATATTGCAACTACATATTGTACTTAGTGAAATAAAATGTTATAATCTATGAATCAGCTTGCCTACTGCATACATTAAAGAAGCGTCGCCACCCCCAGGTCCGGGTTTGGGAATATTAAACCGACGGGAGGCCGGCCGTTTTTCTGTTCACGCGCGTGTATTCGTGTTCTAGTTTGACGGATCTGGCGCCTTTTGGAAAGACTTTCGTCCACGTCTTAGGACCGGCTGATCCGTGCTCGACCGCCGTTGACACGGAACCCTTCTCCACTTCGGTATTCGGAGGTCTCGTTCGAATATTTGCTACTACCACCTAGATCTGCACCCACAGTCGGCTCCACTCGGCTCTTAGGTTTGGTTTGGTTTGTTTTACGGCATATCAACCTCAGTGGGTCATTTAATGCCAACAATTTTTTGAAATAAATTCATTCTTAATGGATACTCAATTTTTTTATAAACACATTTTACTATTTAACCCATAGATGGGACTCTAACAGGTACTACCACTCCGGGTCAGAGTAGACCTGGGAGCAATGGTGATGAAGGGGTGCTCCAAAATCTCCAAACCTCCAGAACTAGAACCTCACCATCAGATAGAGTTTAACGTCATTCCCAGGAAATAAAGACCCTCAGCCACGGCCTTCTGGTACCCATACAATAAAAAGGGTTGGGGGTTGCCATAAGAGCAATAGGGTCGGAACAATCATATAGGTGCTAGGGCTTGACATGGCTCTACCCGGGCTCGGACCCTAGGCTTCCATGCACACCGCGGCACCCTCCTGTAAAATCAACAACACAGAACAAAAACAATGAAAAAAAAATGAGTTGAATTCATTTTTGTTGTTTTTATTTTAATAATGAAAATGATGATAATTCCACCCAAAGAAAAACAACGTTTATTCTTGTTTTGTTGTTGATGGCAATTTTCCAATGTTACCTCACAAAAAAATCAAAAAATATTCTGGCAAAAGAAGATTTAAAATCTGCCAATCAAGCCAAATATAAACAGTTTTCTTGCTTACCTCTTCAATGTTTGTGTGTTTTGCTCAATTATGCTGCATTACACATCGGATGGTAATTACCATAATTTCATTTCAAACAAGGCATTTGCTTATAAAATAAAATAACAAAAAAAACGTTGAACAAAACTCTTAAAAGTAAAAAAGATCTTAAAATGCTTCTTATTTTAAGGTTTAAAGGCTCAAGTTTAATTTAAAAATGTTCAAAAAGATAGAGTAGTCTCAATCATTTAACAATAACTACCATATGCGTCTCTCTCTCTCTCTCTCTCTCTCTCTATATATATATATATATATATATATATATATATATATATATATATATGACAGTCAGTGTTCGAATCACACACAAAGCAGTCTTCCTGTCTATAGCTCTGCTGATGAGGCCTAATAGGCTGAAATGTACATACAGAGATTGATTTTTCACGATTTGTTTAGCCTTACATTTGAATAGGTATTCCCGCATAATTCATTAATTAATAATTAATCAATTTTCAAAAATTAGGTACGACTTCAATTAAGCATATATTCTCCCAAAAATTGTCGGCTAAAAAGCCATATCAAAACACATCGTCTGTTTGTTTACTTCTCATATATATATATATATAAAAGTAAAAAGTCGTCGGTGTGACCTAGAGTCAGTATCAGCCAATCTGCGAGGGAATCTATCCTCTTCTCACTAGCGCTAGACGAAGGAGATTTTTTGAGTCTGAGGTGGAGCGCCACACCTACCATCAACTACTTAGTTTATCACACAAATTCCTTTGCTACTCATACGCTGAGTTGCGAGGGTCGGTCTCGAACTATGAACCTTGTGGTTTCTAGCCGAACGCTCTACCGACTGAGCTAAGTGTTGAGCTGAGTCCAACAGATGTTTTATAAAAAAGAAGGTCCGTAAAATGGATAATGTGTTTTAAAAGATTTTTTTTATTTTACATTAGTCATATATATACACACTTTTCTTCTACTATTATTATTATTATTATTATTAATACATACATACATATGTGTGCGTGCGTGTGCGTGCGTCTGTGTGTGTGTACATTAGGGTAGGCTGGTTTTTCACTTTTTTTAACTTAATATACCAATATTTATTTTTAGTACTTAATAGATCAATATACAACTTTCGGTATCTCATGAAATTTGATATTTAAAAAAAGTTAAAAATCAACTTTCCCTAATATTTAAATATATATATATATGTAATATAGTGAAAAATTGAAAAAACACAGGTACATAAAATGAGTGGTGTTTATTCATCCAACGCTGCAGTGTTTCAATCTGTTTAGTAGATCTTCTTCAGTCTTTTGTTTTAAGGAAAATAAATTTATCACAGATAATAAAGGAGATTGTGATAGTATTTTGTTGATCAATCCACCTAAAAATGCATTTTAAACGTACTAATGGCATGGACTGTTTCAGGCAAATCTAATATGAGTTAAATTGAATTAAATTGATAAACTTATGCAATTCCTGGGCGTATTGAGACGTAAGTTTCGACGTAGTTTTTCGTTACAGACAAACACTGAATCTCCATTATAATAAGATATATATGAATTAGGGTTATAGAGATGGTTTTAAAAAGCTGACAAAACCTAAAAACAAAAACAACTAATTGTTTTAAAAATAAAAAAAATAACTGCAAATCAGGTAGCTGTATTACCATCCCTAATATTATACATCCGCCATTTTACTGCCTACTGATCTTCGTAGAAGGGACACATGGCGCTTCTTAACTGATGTCATTAAGTTTATTTAATAAACACCGTGAAACTGTACAACGAAAACAAATAGCATTTAATAAATGGATAACATCGAATACTTTCTCAAATAGAAAATCCTCAAAGAAATGTGAGAGCGCTTACCGTTGTCGTCTATCCCCAACCAGTGACATAAAACTATAAAGGCTTGAACGTGACTTCCCCTTACCCTTTACCGGATAGGGTTCATTGACGCAGAAACTATTGGTCGGCACGAAATGGTATTAATAAACCCATTAAACTACTCTAAATTGGATACTGTGGTTGTAGTTAATCTTTATAAACAAAAATGACTATAAAAAAATAAGATATAATTAACTGGTCGGTTTAGCGGCAGTTACACGCCCTACTGCTACCAAATCTGATAGACTGTGTGTAGTTGTCATTTTTATGCCACCTGGTTGTCGGCAATCGACACAATCCTGAATACAATAACACCCACTCAATTTGGTTTGATAAAGTGTTATCACCACTCGTGTACAATGTGCTGTCGTCTCCCAGTTGCCCGAGTCTTGTCATCTTTCATTTCTCAACATTTTCTTTTTTAGCGTGACATTAAAAGACTCAAGATGACAAGTTAGGGAAGAATAGCATCATTGTTTTCTGTCATTGTCACTTTTCGTGACAGGAAAATGCGGAAAAGATGATGACGAGGAGAGGGGGGTGGATTATAATATGTGAGGATCATTATTGTCATTATCTCCGGCTTCAGGTGTTTTGTTTTGTTTTTTATTTGTTTCCGTTTTTTTTTTTTTTTGTATTTTTATAACTAAAGCATCTTCACACTTGTACTCATACTGTGTGCTTAGAACATTAAATGCATGTGTATGTATATGCATGGGTTTTCATGTATATGTATGTGTGTGTATGTGTGTGTGTGTGTGTGTGTGTGTGTGTGTGTGTTCATGCAAACTCCAGGAACAAACAATGTGTCTTGTGCAATCTGTAACAAAGTCTGTAAGTCAGCTTCTGGTCTTAAGAGAAATATGGTGGTGCATAAGCATAACATTTTATCATCTGATACAACGGGAAGGACGTCCTTCTTATGTCATATTTGCATCAAACTTTGTGGATCTACAGCGGGTTTGATGGGTCATTTGAGGGCTCATGAGAGGAAAGGTTCTGGTGGTCGAGTTATAGGATTGTGAGTGTCGGCAGTGTTCTGTATGCTATTGCTATATATCTGTGCGTTCATGTGTGTGTATGTATGTGTCTTTGTGTATGTGTGTGTGTGTGTGTGTGTGTTCATGTGAGTGCATGTATGTGCGTTTGTGTTTGTGTTTGTATGTGTGTTTGTGTGCGTATATGCGTGTGTGCTCATGTGTGTGTATGTGTGTATATTCATGTGTGTGTATGTATATGTGTTTGTGTGTATATGCATGTATGTTAATGTGTGTATGTATGTGTGTGTGTTCACGTGTGTGTATGTATGTGTGTTTGTTTCTGTGTTTGTGTGATTATGTGTATATGCGTGTTCATGTGTGTGTATGTATGTGTGTGTATATGTGTGTGCGTGTATATGCATGTGTGTTCATGTGCGTGTGTATGCATGTGTGTTCATGTGTGTGTATGTATGTGTGTTTGTGTTTGTGTATATGCGTGTGTTCATGTGTGTATGTATGTGTTTGTGTGTATATGTATGTATTCATGTGTGTGTATGTATATATGTGTGCATGTGTATATATGCATATATGTTTATGGAGGCACGTGGTGTAATAGTTAGTCGTAGGGAATGGACTCGTTGACGCGAGTTCAAATCCTGAATGAGGCTCTTTGAATTTCACATAGCGCTAATACCCTTGGGAAAGGTTTGAATCCTGTTATGATTTTATGGGCCATCCTTTAGGCTTCAAGTAAGAGTGCTTGTCCAGCGAAGATCCTTTGTGTTAAGCAGAGCGTAGTTTCGATCTACGGGTAAAGAATCCTTCGGTTGTTCCTTGGTGCTCCTCAGTCTAGCATGTCCTTCATCAATGATTGCAAATGTATGTCTTCAGTATCAGTGATTAAGTAGTCAACCAGTCACGCATTTGGGCTGTTGATTGACTGAGGCTTATACCACGTGACCTTGTTTAGTCTATAAATTTAAGTATTGTATTGTAGCACACATTATATACAAATAAATTCCAACACTCTCCCACCAGCTCTGGGCAAATAGTAGTGCAGACTGGGTTCTTTAACTTTGGCTAGGTAACCAGTCTAGGGGTAGGACAACTTTGAATTCAAACCTGTTAAACTCTGCTAAAGAAATTGACCTTAATTCAATAGTGCATCAACTCGCTTAATTTGATAGAAACGATATATGTTGGACTATTTTGATATATAAGGCGTACTGCAATCCACCACTTAAATTTATAGACTAAGCGAGGTCATGTGATTTAAACCTCAGCCAATCAACAGCCCGAATACATGGTTAGTTAACTATTTAATCACTGATATTGACAGCCGTCCATTTGCACTTTATTCGACATTGACGAACGGGCCTGGAACACCAAGGAACAACTGAAGTCTCATACACAATATTTAGGAACACCAAGGAACAACCAAAGGATCATACCCAACATTAAGGAACACCAAGGAACAACCAAAGGATCATACCCAACATTAAGGAACACCAAGGAACAACCAAAGGATCATACCCAACAAAAGGATCCCAACATTAAGGAACACCAAGGAACAACCAAAGGATCATACCCAACATTAAGGAACACCAAGGAACAACCAAAGGATCATACCAACATTAAGGAACACCAAGGAACAACCAAAGGATCATACCCAACATTAAGGAACACCAAGGAACAACCAAAGGATCATACCCAACATTAAGGAACACCAAGGAACAACCAAAGGATCATACCCAACATTAAGGAACAACCAAAGATCATACCCAACATTAAGGAACACCAAGGAACAACCAAAGGATCATACCCAACATTAAGGAACACAAGGAACAACCAAAGGATCATACCCAACATTAAGGAACACCAAGGAACAACCAAAGGATCATACCCAACATTAAGGAACACCAAGGAACAACCAAAGGATCATACCCAACATTAAGAAACACCAAGGAACAACCAAAGGATTATACCCAACATTAAGGAACCCAAGGAACAACCAAATGATCATACCCAATATTTAGGAACACCAAGGAACAACCAAAGGTTTCTTGACTAAGGATCGCGCTCTGCTTAACACAAGAGATCTCCGCTGGACAATGCTCTTACTTGAAGTCTAAAGATGGCCACATAAATCGTAACACAACCAATCATTGTTCATCTATAGTGCCAAGTTTGTTGTTACTGTTTTTACACACAAATGTTAATAGCATATTTTATTTATTTATCTATTTTTTTAGATAAGTATGCTATGTAACACATATTTTGTAGATATAGAAGCTTTGCTGAAGATTTATTAAATACAATATTTGTGAATTTCGTCAAACTTTGCTTTGTTATTATAGCATAAAGGTTTTAAGTCAGAAGCTTTACTACAAAAGAATGTCCTTTGAAGTTTGTAGTATGCGCTTGTTTTCTTGTTGTTTTTCTTTTCTTTTCTTTTTTTTCACAAAAAGTGAAAACAATAAAGAATGCCCGGTACAGGCAAAGAAATGTAGGTTGTCTCTTTTGTCTGATTTTTACAAAGAAATCAAGTCTCATTGTTTTCAAAAAATTGATTCTTTTTCCGCTGTATATTTTTCATCTATGTCTCATCAGTCCTTGCATTCATCGTCTTTTGACTCTGTAAATTCTTTTTTTTTCTTTCTTTTCTTTCTTTTTCTTTTTTTTTTCCTGACAAATGTTGCATCTATGTGATATGTTATGCAATGTCTGCATGTAGAAAGATATAAAACATAAAAAATTTTATGCGTTTCTTTCTTAAGAACAGATTCTGGTTTATGCATATACCATTTTGGTGTATGGCCAAAATTTAGTTTCTTGCACAATTCCCAATGGATCACCATTCCAACCCAATCGTACCTAGCCTTATATTTTCGTTCTGCTAGTTTGCTACATCTGCTTAATAAATGGTTGATCGTCTCGTCTCTGTCTTTACACCTTATATTTGCTGTTCTGTTGTGTCTTCATTATTATTATCATTTTTGAGTTTTCACATCAGTGTTAGCTGATGGTCGTTCACTGGAGACTGAGTGACAGCAAGTCTCCTCAGGTCTCCAGGGCTCTTCTGAGTATTCTAGCAGATTGCAGCAGTGCAGTGTTCTGAATGGTTTCAATTCTTCCTCTGATTTCCAAACT
This sequence comes from Doryteuthis pealeii, assembly GCA_023376005.1. Lineage (NCBI taxonomy): Eukaryota > Metazoa > Mollusca > Cephalopoda > Myopsida > Loliginidae > Doryteuthis > Doryteuthis pealeii. Next base: position 6,990,387 of record CM042156.1, read on the forward strand.
TTCCAAACCCTTTTCCACACCTTTTGGGACCGTTCCAAGTGCACCAAATACAATTGGTATAACTTTCACTTTCATATTCCATAACTTTTTCAGTTCTCTGGCAAAGTCCAGATATTTGTCCATTTTTCATTTTCCTTTAGCTTTACCCTGTGATCTGCTGGAACTGCAAAATTCACCAGTTGACAAGTTCTTTCTTTTTTGTTTATCAACACTAGGTCTGGTCTTCTTGCTGGGATAAGGTGATCCGTTTTTATTTCAAAGTCCAAGAGAATTTATTATTATTATTATTATTATTATTATTATTATTATTATTATTATTTCACTCCTTGTAAATTTTTCACACCAACGTTAGTCGATGGTCATTCACTTGAGTTTGAGTGACTACAAGTCTTCTCAGGCCTCTAGGACTCTTCTGAATATTCTAGCTAATTTCAACAATGCTGTTGTCTGGGTGGTCTCAATTCTTCCTCTAATTTCCAATTCCTCCAGTCTATTATTATTATTATTATTATTATTATTATTATGTTTTCACACCTGCCGTAGCCGGTGGTTCATTGGAGGCTGAGTGACTGCAAGTCTCCTCGGATCTCCAGGACTCTTCTGAATATTCTAGCTGATCTTAAGAGTACCGTAGTTTGGATGGTCTCGATTCTTCCTCTGATTTCCAATTCACCCAAATTCTTATCCAGACCTTTGGAGACCGTTCCAATGGCACCAATTACAATTGGCACGATCTTAACCTTCATGTTCCACAGTTTCCTCAGTTCTCTGATAAGGTCCAAGTATTTGTTAATCTTTTCGCTTTCTTTCATTTTCACTCGGTGGTCAGTCGGGACGGCAAAATCCACGAAATGACAGGTTCTCTTCTTGTTGTCGATCAATACTAGGTCTTTATTATTATTATTATTATTATTATTATTATTATTATTATTTATAAAGTTTAAAATTCATAAACATAAAAAACATGTAACATATCTATTACTTTAAAACTCGCACAAAATCTAATCATATTCAAAGTTAAGGAATGAGATAATAAAAATTCTGGCATCCTCATGGCTCTCTCTTGTCATCCATCCCTATTGGCCATCACTTTTGGTTAGTCCTCTAGAGTTGATAAATGTAAGTTTTTTTCCTTGTCGGCCAACACTGGTGTGTCCATTTGTAGTAGTCCATGTTTATGAGTTCAACAAAAGTTGCATCAATGTGATATGTGATGCAAGTGTTGCATAGTCTATGTGGCGGCATAGATTATTGGCTTTTTCATGTCACGGGCGGCAGTTTTCCATGAAAAGATACAAACCGTTGGAGACCTTTGAGCCGCGACGCGGGAAAGCCGAGAATCACCTTAAGTCACGCGAGAGCTAGTTAACTCATCAGTTCCAACGAGGATTCTAGGCAAAAAAGACGTTTCTTGCTTGGTTAGTTGGACTCACCTGCACGCGCGCTGTAGTGTTTTAGTTAAAAATAAAAGATGTAAAGAAATAACATGGTGTTGTTGGTTGATGCATGTCTTGGCAAAAAGACTGACCAAGAATAAGAAAATGAATCAAAGATGAACAACCAAGACGATCGAATGGCCAAACAAGCGAAGAAGTAAGTAATGCAATTATGCATCTCATCTCTCTATCTACCTGTCTATCTATCTCCCCCTCTCCAGTAAAAGAACACTTGTGTATATACCCAACATGTGGGTATATAACACAAGAAGCAAAATATATATAACATAAAACCATGTAATGTATCTGTTAATTTCAAATCTAATTATCTGAAATGTTAAGAAATAAAATTAAAACTGCCCTGTCGTTTGGAGCGTTAGAATACACCGACTGCACCTCTGCAGAGAGATAAGATCCCCCTAATGGGGCCACCTGGGATGCGATCTGGAATGCGACCTGTGATGCTTAAGGATGGAATCCATGAGCAGTGCATGACATGCAACACACCAGAGACCCTTAGGCTAGACTGGCGGTCGGAGAGACCCCCTACGATCAATCGGCTGGTCAGGTCAAGCCCTAGCACCTACATGATTGCCACAACCCTATTGACCTTATGGCGAGCCCCAACCCTTTTTATCATATGGGTACTAGAAGGCTGTGGCTGAGGGTCTTCATGCCCTGGGAATGACGTTAAACTCTATGGAGATTTTCCAGTTCTGAGGAATGTGGAGCACTCCTTTATCACCATTGCTTCCTGGTCCATTCTGACCCGGAGTGGTAGTACCTGTTAGGGTCCCATCTATGGGTTAAATAGAAAAATATGTTTATAAAGAAATTGGGTATCCATTAAGAATGAATCTATTTCAAAACTTTGTCGGCATTAAATGACCCACTTAGCTTGATATGCCGTAAAACAAAATAAAACAAACAATAAAATTTAACATGTAGGTGCTAGGGCTTGATGTGACCAGTCAACTGACCGGATTGGTAATACCTGTTAGGGTCCTATCTATGGGGGGAAATGGGTTAAAAATGTGTTTAAAAATGAGTTTAAAAATTTGAATACCAATCAAGAATGAATAAAATAAATCTATTCATCTCCATTACTCCCAGGTCAACTCTGTCCTAGAGTCGTAGTACCTGTTAGGGTTCCTTTATAAGTTAAATTGAAAAAAATGAGTTTAAAAAATGTGTTTTAAAAAAATTGAATACCCATCAAGAATGAATAAAACAAAACATCTTCGGCATAAAATAACCCAACAAGTATTGACATGCCATAAAATCTAACCTATCAACCAGCCATGCTTTCTTTCTGTCTTTCTCTCTTTCTTTTTATTCTTCTGAAGATAAAGGATATCTTGTAAGATGTTGGATCTCATCAAAATTTCAATAATGATATCTGACAAGATGCTTAAAAAAAAAAACTGAAAAAGAAAAACCAATTTCTTTTTTATTAATTGCACATTAATAACTTGTCAATTCAACACAACAGTTTGTCATTTTTCCATCTTATTTCTTTACAACATATAATTAATATTTATATACAATATGTATATTAGTATGTGTATTTAGTATGTATATTTAATATGTATATCTCGTATGTACATTCAATATGTATATTCAATATGTATATTTAATATGTATATTTGGTATTAATAAGATTATAATATAATCTTATTAATATTAATTGATAATCTATATTTCATCATGCATTGAAAAAAATGTTCTGTTTTGATTATCGCCTGTCGTAAAACAAAACAAACATTTTTTTTTTGTCTGACGCCCCCCGAAAGAAAAACCTTAAATATCTTAAATAATTTGAATTTAACTGTTATAATATTGATCTTATTAGAAAGAAAATATATTCATTTGAATTCAGACAGCAAAAATGTCTAAAACAATACAAGATTTCAAAGATTGGAACAAAAAATCATTTTACGTAATTTTAGAATTAACTTTTACACTTTTTTGCTAGTATATTTAATATGTATATTTAGTATATATATTTAATATGTATATTTTATATGCATATATTTGTACATTTTTCTATTTTATATGCATATGTATATATTCACATATGTATATGTATATTTTATATGTATATATTTCTACATTTGTTATGTATATCTCATATGTATATCGAATATGTATATCTAATAAGTATATTTGATATGTATATATATAATTAATATATATATATATATATATATATATATATATATATATATATATCTCTTATTATAATGGAGATTGTGTGTTTGTCTGTCTGAAGCCGAAACTAAATCACTACTCAAGTCACAATTCCCTTAGTTATTGACGTCACATTCACCATGAATTTATTTTTATTTAAACCTCAGTTATTGATAAAATTGATACCTTATTAATACTTTTGACTTTATCTACATTCTAATAACATGCAATTGTATTTATATATGCAACAAAATAGCGGGTTACAGTGTGAACAGGAAAGCTAATTTGCATATTGATATTATAAGTTTAATTTTATTAAATATGCGCTTGGTATTATTGATTTCTAATTGTTTGTTTTTTTCTTAATGAATATGAGCAAAGAACTCGGGGATAAATCTTAAAAGAAATCCTTTAATATAAAGAAATAACAGTAATTTTATTCTTTACTTCCTAATTTAACTAAATAGTTAAATTAGGAAAAATTCAGCAATAAAAGGAGGGAGTGATGAAAAATGATGGAAGACTTAGTTTCAAAGTTTTTCTATTCTTCGATTATACCCCCTCTGTTTCAAATCATTTTATTTGGATTTTTATTTAGTTTCAAAAGTATTTCAAATTTAACATATTTCATTACATTAAAATTCAAATACTTGCACCCGGAGGGTGCATATATTTGCTAGTATATATATATATATATATATATATATATATATATATATATATATATATATATATCAAAGAACAGTCAAAAGAATTTTACGGGACAGGGATACATGCTCTCATTCGAAGGTGGAACATTGCTATTGAGAGAAATCCTTACTAATTGGAGAAGTAGGGATGTGATTCACAGAGGACCAGCTTCATTTTGATGTATGATACATGTTCCTGTGTTGGTAATTATTCCAGTCCTAAACAAAATAGCATTACTTTTTGACTCACCCATGTATATCTAATATATATGTGTGTGTGTGTGTGTATATATATATATATAATATGTATATATAATACGTATATTATAGGCTTGTACAAAAATATAGAGTTTGCCATGCCTAAAATAATGTGTTCTTTCTGTCAGTTTACAAAGTCCAATAGAAAAGTCATACAAAAAATAAATGACAAAGTAATCTATTATTTTCGACCGATACAACCAGAAAATGACAAGTTTTCATTTGATGTTGAATACTGAGTTTCAGTCTACCCGACTCTCAAAATCTTTGTTCTGTTCCGTTTGAATTTAAACCGAAATGTCATCTTCATTTGACTCAGCATCCTCATCTCGGCTCAAGTCTATCAAAACGTTGGTTCACCTCAGATATATGAAATAGTAAGGTAGGTCGATTTTTTACTTTTTTAAAATATCAAATTACATGAAACACCGAAAGTTGTGTATTGGTCAAATAAGTACTAATGTTGTATACTCTCTTTCTTTACTTCTTACTTCTATTCTTCTTCTAGCGTCTCTTCTAGCGTCGGACTTCTTCTTGGGGACTTCGTGTCTGGTCTTCCATTGGGGATTTCTCTTTATCTGTGTCATTGGTAGTTTTTAGATAATAACACAAGACTTCGATTTAACTTAGATCATATTTTATTCTGAAATCCCCACCAGACTACCTGCGCAGATTGAGTCGGCACGTGCATAACACGACTTACCACCGTCGTGGCTTTGGCCGATCTACTTAAAATCTATTTCTAATCTAAACCGGAAGAGGTTCTTCTCCACCGATTCTCACGGTATCCACCGGAAGGATCAGGATGGGGTCAAGCCTTGTCATTCAATCCTTCAAGGCCGTGGGCTGCAACTTATAACAGCCTTTTTGGTTTCTACACTACTGTACATAAGTATTAAGAATCTAATAATTATGTAACACTAATACCAAAAATTAGATCTTGTACCAATTTTTTAGGAAATGACACAAAATATCGTAGACAAAAATGCACTGAAAAATTCTCGGTTTTGCAAAATTTGGCAAAAAAATTGATCAGAAAATCAAAACATTTCAGTATTTAAAACAGAGAAAGATGTCATTTTATTTTATCAAAATTAAATTAAATGAAGAAATTATAACTAAAGTTCAAATCAAAAATATCTTCCTCCCCCTCCCAATTATTGCTCAACCGAAGATTTTTCAGTAAATTTTTGTTTACGATATTTGATGTCAAGTTTAAGATTTAATTTTTGGTATCATTACTTAATACACAACTTTCGGTATTTCAGGTAATTTGATATTTTACAAAAGTGAAAAAATGTAATATAATTAATGAGACTGGGTAATTAAGTGTTGTAAAACAATCAGTTTTAGTAAAAGTAAATTATGGGTGAAGAAGAGAGAAAGAAATATTTTGGAAAAATATTTTGAAAGGAAGAATCTGGCTGGAATGCATTTTGTGAATTGTTTGTTTGAATTCCAACCAGAAAAAAATCCAACGTTAAATATTTTGGGGGTTATTTGGTTAAAATTCCAATATACTTTTATAATAACAATATACAATGGAATTAAAATATATAGAAATAAGTAGGGAATGACGCCAGAAAATAGTCAGCTGATTAACGGTAATCATAAAATAGGGGATAAGGATTCAAAGTCAGTCAATGAGGGGGAGGAAGTGACTGGAGAAGCAAGTAAGACACCGACCTTATCTTAGCCGAAAGTCAGCTGGCTTGCTTTCCTTTCTTGCTTTCTTTCTTCTTCCAATTTTGACACTTGTCTCATTGGTTCAAGTGATAGGTTTACTAGCTCTAATTATGCCGATTCTATTTCATAAACATTTTTATTATTTCTCTGAATGTTTGAGATGAGGCTTTAAGATTAGTATTATCTGCGTTATTCGGACTATTGTCCCCATCTTCATTGTTATTTGTACAACGTTTCGGCCGATATGCCCTCCGGCCTTCTTCAGGTATTTCTTGTCGGACTCGGGAACCTTCTTTTCGAACTCGAGAACTTTCTTGTCGTAATCGGGAGCCATCAAGAAATACCTGAAGAAGGCCGGAGGGCATATCGACCGAAACGTTGTACAAATAACAATGAAGATGGGGACAATAGTCCGAATAACGCAGATAATACTATAACATTTTTATATATATCTCTGTGTGTCTGATTACTAGGTACCACCAAAATAGGTCACGTGATCAGTTTAGGCCATATTGAAGGAAGAAACGTAAATATTTTTTATACTTTTTTTTTAAATCTTGCAAAAAAGAAATAACGAACATAAATAGTTGTTACAAAGAAAAACAGTTAATTCAAAAATCAATTATCCGATTGGAAAAAATTATTCACCGTTATCTTGAAAAATAAGTAAAACAGTCCGGTTTTTTACAGCACGGTCAGTTTCTTTATTGATATTTTCTTCGTAAAATTCTGTATTCATGGTTCTTTTACTAAAAAAAAACTTTTGCATTAAAACTTATAAAAATCTTCTGATATAATTATTCAGACTATTATCTTTATAGAAAAGAAGTAAAAATCGTTTTTTGTCGGTTCATCTTTTCATATTTCATAAAATAAACGAGTAGACCTCGTAAAAAAATATTTCTCCTAATATATTTTAGGAAAAACTATTTCAGACACATTTTCATCAAAAGGTAAGTAATTCTGTAAATTTTGGTAAAAATTGGACCATTAATTGATTTTTCATAGAATTTTTTTAAAAGCATAACTTGTTTTTGGCTACGTTAAATTTCAATTGATTTAACTGTGCAAAAATGTAAACATTGTTTTTCGTTCATAATTTTCATTATTTCCCTAAGCTGAATTTTTTTTAAATCATCAGGAGTTTTTTTAATATTTCTTTTTTCGAATGGACAAAAGATTTTCAAGATAATATTAACTTTTATGCAAGTTTCATTGTGTTAAATATGGGGAGGGGTAAATTTTACAGGGAAAATTGGTGGTATCTACTGACTACTATAGGACGATCAAGACGACATAATAAACCCGCTGACAAAAAAAAGATTTTCACTCGATTTCGTTCTTAAAAGCCGGCACATGGTTAACCGCGATCTTATTTTAAGAGTTGTTTTCACACACGAAGAAGGAGTTCTTGAAATTTATGTCTACCTAACACATCTTAAGTAATAAAAAAAATAAAAATAAAAAAAATAAAAAGTAAGTAAAGTCGTCGGGGTAGCCTAATGTCGCCAACTCAGTGTAAGTGTAGCACAGGTGTAACGTTGTGGGTTCTAATTAGCGATACGTAACGTAGTGGGATCAGTTCGTGTATATGTGACGTTGTGGGACCAGTTCGTATTTAACCTTAGTGGCTTTCCTTTCTCGCCACTACAATTCGTATATTCGTACGTACAGCAGTTTGTTTACAACTGACACGGACCTAGCAGTCAGCCTCTTCTTAGCCCCAAAATTCTTCCCCACTTCTTTTGGTCAAGGGAAGATATCGCTTTACGCACGCCGCGTGCTCCTTCGTTACGGCCAATTGACTTTATCCACGGGTCGTCCCCTTTACGATAGTGACTTTACTATCTTGTTTGCGTCGTGAGTCCATTCATAAAAGATTTCTTTCGTTGTAAATAGAGCAGACTAATAACACCGGGTTTACTTCTCAGAAGTTTATTATATTTTCCTATAACTTTTGAGAGAGAGAGGTCCCTAATAATCTCTGTCTTAACAAGAGGTGTATTTTAACTGGATTCAACTTCGAGTTTTTAGTCCTTAGTAAACTTCTCGGTGAACAAGCTTTTCTTAGCCTTTCCTTATCGTCTTCAGCGACAACAGCTTAACTCCCAACTGCCACGCACGCCTCCTGGCTCTAACTGCCTCTGACTCTCGGACCCTCACTGCTCTGATCGCAGACTCCAACTGATCGTGATTCTATTCACGGCTCTCTTAAATAGCATTTCTAAATAATATTCCAGAAGATTCTTTCTCTAGAATTTTCGACTTCTTTCTGGACTAAATCGAATATTCGATTCGTTTCAATCTCACTGGTCAACCAGAGTTCACCAACCTAAAAGATCAAAGATTTCTTGGAGTCCAAAAGACTGTGTTTTTCTTAATCCTAGACTTATCGTCTGCTTTCTCTCGTTAAAAAGATGTTATCTATCCTAACTACTTTTTCGGTGATTCCACAAAGACCACCCAGCAACTCAAGATAATCGGTAGTACATTTTTCTAAGGTTCTTTTCAAAGTCTGGCACAAGGCCACAAATATAGGTGCTGGGCGGCGATTACATAACAACAGGGATCAGTGCGGTAAAGTGAGGAGCTGATGGTAGGTGTGGCGCTCCACCTCAGACACTAAAACAATCTCCTTGGTCTAGCGCTAGTGAAAAGGGGATAGACTCCCTCGCTGTCTGGTTGATACCAACTTTAGGCCACCCCGACGACTTTACTTTTTTTTTACTTATGAATATACAAATTTACAGCAAGAATGAAATGTATATCGTAAATGTACTCAAAACCTAACATTATCCTGATCACTTCATACACAACATAAAAAGATAAAATCATTATCATCATCAGTTCACACTGACAGCACGGATTCCAACGACTCTCTCTCGCCACCTGTCCCTATTGGTCATCGAATATACAAAATAAAATGACAACAAAATCAAAAAAGTGAAAATACAAGAAAATATGAGGGTGAGTCAAAAATTATCTGCACTTCCGTTATTACATATCTTTATTATTGTCACACTGCATTCTGCGCATGCATGCTTATAGTTGTCACAGTTGTAGTCATATGATTGATGTTTGAGCCTGATCGTACCATTTTGCTTGCTGTCTTTACAGCGTAAACATGGCCGCTCCACTAGCAGATTGCAACAACGAAGTGACTCGATTTCTACGGTCGGAAGGAGTGTCAGGAACTGAAATATCCAAGCCTTCAATAAGGCTTGGATATTTGTCTTTTCACCAAGAAATATAGAAATGATTTAGTTAATAATACAAAAATAATTCATGCTGACAATAATATCAAAACATTGTTTGAATGAAAAGATGCTACCTAAACACTGAAAAGACGTGATACGTCGTTACACGGTGTCTGTAGATGATTAAATATATGCTCTTTGGTCGCTGATTACGCTTAAATGCAAGGCTCTCCTATAAAAAGCGGATGGAGCTCTCTCTGATGGCTTTTACATATATACATATATATGTATTTATCAGTTGAATTCTCGTTCCTGTTTGTAGGTGTGTCGATGGCACATTGGTTAGGAACTCTGAATTGGTTAGGTTTTGATCCCAGCTGGAAGTAGCCCGCTAAGTCTAGCCACACTGAGGAGAAGTGATACATCTGTGGATGCCTCTCTCTCTCTCTCTCTCTCTCTCTCTATATATATATATATATATATATATATATATATATATATTTGTGTGTATGTGTGTGTGCGTGTGTACACTAGAAAAACATGACCCATTGAGCTCTTGGCAGATAATTGGGATCAGAAAAGAAGTGTGTTTTCAAAGCCAATCAATTTTTTTTAAGAAATACGGCCGGTGAATTTTTTTTAAATCATTAAATCATTTTGTAAGCTTCCTAGGAAAGGGAAAGTTTCACCAAATTTAAATTTAAATGGACCTGATTCTTGAAATTCTATTAATAGCTAAGGTTTTGAGAAGCTAAATTGTGGGGATGACAGAAAATCATTTTTTACTTACTTCACCATAATTTTAATTGACAAACAAAACTGTAGTGAAAAAAGTTTTGAAAATAAAGAAAAATGTTTTTATACTTCTTCGGTAGTTAAATTAACAAAAAAAAAACCCACTATTGACAATTTTTACCATGACAGAAGGGAAAGGGTGTGGTAAACAGAGGTTTATCTTGACTGCTGGTTTGGTGGTGGAGGCAGGGGTCAATAGCCAGCAGTCAGATTGGCTGTGAGAGTGTGACTCTCCAAATTGGTTCCACAGAGAGACTAATATATAAAATATAATTGAGGGGATGAAATTAATAGGTATATGATTGGAGAGAGATTGGTTACTTTATGACTTAATTGCAAATTACTGCTAATTAAAACGATGAATTTTTTAAAAACATAATTCAATCCCAAAAGTACGGAATATTTTAGTGTTTAATTTTGGTCATTAAACTAAACTTAGGGAAACAATCATTGATTCGCTCAGCGTTAGTATATATATATATATATATATATATATATATATATATATATATATATATATATATATATATATATTGTTGGCAACTTTCCGTCTATTTTAGACGATGGCGTAGTTTTTGTTGTTTTTGTTTTTTTCTTTTGTTTCTCTCTCTCTCACTTACAGCTACGTGAGTGGCTGAACAGACCGATCCTCGAATGGCAGTCTCTGGTGCAATGGCTGCAAACAAAAGGTGATGCTTTCTGTAGGTGTTGGGGGTGCTGCTGTTTCTCCTTTCTTTTAGGTCTCTTTTCTGTGGCAGCTTTTTTCCTCTCTTCTTCACTTCTTTTTTTTCCTTGTTTGACGAGGAGGCGCCAGGTTGCACGGTCTTCTACACAAGCCCCCCACGTGTCTATGTCGATGCGGCATGTCTTCAGGTCTCTCTTGCAGACATCTTTGAAGCGTAGGCATGGTCTCTCTGCCGGTCGGGTGCCCTCCACTAGTTCCCCATACAGCAGGTCTTTGGGGATGCGGCCTTTGTTCATCCTCCTGACATGGCCAAGCCAGCACAGGCGTCTCTCGCAGGTGATGGCGGGCATGCTGTTTATGTTTGCTCGTTCCAGCACTTATATATATATATATATATATGTGTGTGTGTGTGTGTGTGTGTGTAAGTCATCCACAGACACCTTGTTTCGACGTTTCAGCTCTCTTCAGTGTGGCTAGACACAGCAACTACCTCTGACCAGGAGCGAGACCCGACTGACTTTTAGTCCGCCCGATTCGTTAACATCTCGGCCATTTGACAGCTGCTGTCGTAAAGGGGGGTGTTTAAACTATTAAATACATACATCTCTTTATATATTTTACGATCACCAGAGAGATCCAGTCTGTAAACAGACGATCATTGCTTTATGCTGGCAGTAAAAGTTAATTTAAGTCACCCCCGAGAGCTCTACCGGGTTTTGGGAACATATAATAAGTCATCCACAGACACCATGTTTCGATGCTTCACGTCTCTTCAGTGTGGCTAGACACAGCAACTACCTCTGCAACGAAACACGTGTCTGTGGATTACTTATTTGTTATATATACATACTCCCACTTTGGTTGAGTTCTCTAAATAGTTCTGGTGTGTAGCTAACCCTCGCTTTGTTTACAAAAGTTTGAGGGCTCTAGAGAATTCATTTCCGCTTAGAAATGTTGCAATTAAATATTCTCCTATATTTGACAGTTGCCTCTGGCCGCACGGGTAAGAGGCTTGGCGAACGAAAGTTCATTCGGGTCTCAAACCTGGCCAGGGGTAGCTGTTAATGTATAACTACACTGATGAGAGGTGATACCTCGAAACACGTGTCTGTGGATTACTTAGTTATTATTATATATATATATATATAATGTCCTTCATTTCGAAATTAGAAGTAAATTTGTTATATTCCTACAATTCCAGTGCCATTTTTTTCTCGTGATCTCTCTCTCTCTCTCTCTCTCTATCATAACTAATCATCATTATCATCATTATTACCACCATAACTAACACCAGATCATCAATCAAGAAAGTTTTTCTTTCTGACCTTTCTGACCTTTGCTAGATAGTCATAAATTTTACTGGTTATATTGTTACCATGACAACTGACATTAGTTTGTATTTCATTCCCAAACAGATATTCAAGCATTGATGATGTTACGTGTACGAATATTTCATTGGCTAAATTTAATCTAATTGACATCTAGGTCAATTCATTTCGGTATTGAGGTCAGATAAACACTATCAATCTCAGTGCCCCATGCACTTGGGTGCCAAAATTCCTTTAAGAGCAAAATATTCCGTCGGTCTTTGAAATGAATGTGGTAGGATAGATAAGAAAGAGGTTTGGTAAGGTCCACATGTTTGCCACATTTATCTGGTTTCAGTCAGTAAATTCAAAATCAATTCAGATGTTATTAACGGTTAATTTTTATATGTGCGTTTGTTTACGAAAGCTGATGACGTGATCATTGCATGTGAAAAAATGGAAACAAACGCACATATAAAAATTAACGGTTAATAACATCACATTCACACATTCACTATACACTTAACATTTTTCATATTGTCCCTCACAAAAACATTTCTATAACATTGTCCTGATGATGGTATAATACCGAAATACTTAAGTATTGACACATAAAATTGTTTCCCCTGATCGTAACATCCTGTGTTTGTTATATTTTTGAAAATATTTCTTCTCATATTGTCGGATTAATTTCCTCGCCGTTTTTCCACATATATATATATATATATATATATATATATATATATAAAAGTAAGTAAAGTCGTCGGGGCGGCCTAAAGTCGGTATCAGCCAGTCAGCGAGGGAGTCTATCCCTTTTTCAATAGCGCTAGACCAAGGAGATTGTTTTAGCGTCTGAGGTGGAGCGCCACACCTACCATCAGCTCCTTACTTTACCGCACAGATACCTCTCTCTCTCTCTATATATATATATATATATATATATATATATATATATATATTGTGGGTGTTCTACCCCTCTGCAGAGGTGCAGTCGGTGCATTCTACTGCCCCAGCCGACAGAGCGGCATACATTTTGGGGCGGGGTGCTTACAGCTTAAGTATAAAGACACCATGGTCCAATTCTTCAGCTCTTTTGTGAATTTCTCGGTTCAGTATCAACTGAATGAAAAGTTTTCTTGCTTTATTTTTTATTTTTCCAAATTACTTGCTTGGTAGTATTTTGTTCGCACTAATTCAAAGTCTACACACTGTAAATCTCTCTTGATATGTAGTGTATATTGGGGATTCTGTGCCCTCAAGACCATCCAGGATATTACATTTCCTAAAAGAAGTGGGTTGTACTCAAAAATAGGAGTAATTGAACAATAGTTCAAATACATATACATATCTCTGTGTGTGTGTGTGTGTGTGTGTGTGTGTGTGTGTGTGTGTGTGTGTGTTGATCGCAACGTCTTGTCAGATGAATGCTACTCCTTCATTCATTGCCCGTTCGTGTGCTCGTTGATGACTTTTCAGTCTTGCCAGCGTCTTGCATATCTTAGAACAAATTTGACACTCATGACGATCGATATTGACTGAGACAACAGGCACGGTATACGCATCACTGTGAACTCTCGTGTGACGCCTGTGACCACCAGCTGTTGGGCACGCTTTAGTGCAGTAGGAGCATGAAAGCTTTTCAGTTTGGGAATCAGAGTGTAGCATGGTAGAGACAACAATTGCAGTCGGGTTGCTTTCATGTGATTAAGTAGACCTATCTTTAACAACAGGGCCCGGCCACACTCCTCGAAAGATCTACACATCTCCAAAATTGACCGACAGAGTTTACATACATACATAGCATAATCTTTACAGATCACTGTCATCCCTCACAACACTACAACCCCACCACCAGAACCTGTCCTCTCATGAGACCTCAAATGATTCATCAATCCCTCTGCAGATCCACAAAGTTTCATGCAAATATCACATAGGAAGGACGTCCTTCCCACTGGATCGAATGGATCAGATAATAAAATTTGATGCTTATGTACCACCATATGTCTCTTGAGACATATGGTGGTACATAAGCATCAAAATAAAGACAGAGATTACATACATACGAGGGTGAGTTAAAAAGTAATGTCATTTTGTTTAGGACAGGTATAATTACCAACACAGGAACATGTATCATACACCAAAATAAAGCTGGTCCTCTGTGGATTACATCCCTATTTCTCCACATAGTCACCGTTTCTCTCAATAGCAATGTTCCACCTTTGAATGAGAGCATGTATTCCTGCCCTGTAAAATTCTGTTGACTGTTCTTTGAGCCACTTCTTCACTACAAATTTCACTTCCTTCGTCACTGGAATAATGTTTGACTCTCAAACCCTATTTCATGGGGTTCTATGTTCCTGTGCTGGTAACTATACCTGTCCTAAACAAAATGGCATTACTTTTTGACTCATCCTCGTATGTACGTACATGCATATATACATATATACATATGAGAATACACGAATAACAGAAGCTCGCAGACTTTTTATTTTCAGTAATAATTTATTTTTCCTGAAACCAACGAAAGCCTTGATGAAGGTCTATCGAAACAGACCGAAACACTGCAGTATATGTGAAATAAATACCATTCGTTTATAAACTTGTGTTTTTTCAATTTTTTACAATATTACATACATATGTTTTCAACCAAACTATCGTTATGAATCTATTTCAAAATGTTGCCGGTGTTGGATTGTCTTCTCTTGGATTTCGAAGAGTTATCTTCCCTCTCATTTCTTATTCTCGCCACCAGGTGTCTTTCAGGAAGCGCCAGATTCAAGACCTCTCTTTTCTCCTTCTTCTTGGACCGGACAACATGGGTTAGACATTTATGTCTATACCCTATTCTCGTGGAGCCCCCCACGTACGGACTAAGTCAGTAAGTGATTTTAACCTTATGGACTATCCATAATCTATCTATATCTTTTATATGTACATGTAGGTAACTATTATATATGTTCTTATTGTACCTTGTGCCTTACACGTATTTCTTGTATATGTTATAAATTTCTCTCCTCGTGTTTGTATATTAAAGTCCATTATGTTCTGTATTTTAACACTCGAGTCGGAGTTGTTTTGTTCTTATTTTAACTTTGAACCTTACACCGGCATTAAATGACCCATCGTGGTTGATATGCCGTAAAACTTAACAAACAAATCAGTATCAACTTGTTTTTCAGCGTTTGACACGACGGCACCATCAACTGATTCTTATAAACTTATATAAGTTCAATGGTTCTTTGCAAACGATAAATTCTAAAAAGTTGACAGTAATATCTCGATCGTTCACCGAATTTGTTTGGCATTTCCAGGAATCTCATAATTTTGTCTGGAAACGAAAGAGGTGCCAAACGATTAGTTGCCAGAACGAATGTCTGTAATGTAACTGCATCATGTTTGCGACCATGACCAGTACCTGTGACCTGTCTGGATCCGCGCATCTTATCAGCACAAAAATCTCCTGAGAGAGAAGCGGATGATGAATGATTGTAAAATGTTGACCAAAGAGATTTGCCTTTCTCACCTTTTCTCTTTTTTTCTTTTTTTTTTTTTTTGGGGGGGGGGCGGGGTTTATCTTATCTCGCATCTGTAGAGAATTCAAAATCTTTTAAAGATAAGCAATTTTTTTTAATTCTCTCTCTCTCTCTCTCTCTCTCTCTCCTCTCTCTCTCTCTCTCTCTCTCTCTCTGAATACCCAATAGTTTCTACACTACCAGTACCACTACCCTCTCCCCCCCCTCTCTCTCTCTCTCTCTCTCTATCTATCTATCTATCTATCTCTCTCTCTATCTCTCTCTCTTGAATACCTATCTATCTATCTATCTATCTATCTTTAATACCCTCTCTCTCTCTCTCTCTCTCTCTCTCTCTCTCTCTCTCTCTCTCTCTCTCTCTCTCTCTCTCTCTCTCTCTCTCTCCCTAACACTTTAATCTCAATTGTCATTATTACTATTCCAAGAATTCCTTTCTTGTAGACCAATTCCTCTCCTCACAAAAAAACAAACCAATTCTTTGTCACTTTACGACTGACAATATTACTTCACTCACTAAAACTGCTTCCTTCTTTCTTGCTTTTGCTTATCTACATTTTTCACTTATTTTCCAAATTCCTTCAGGTTATTCTTCTATTGTTCTTATATTTCTGCCTTTTCTTTTTATTAATGCACTAGAAGCGGCTACCCAGCATCGACTGGATTGAGAGAGGGAAAATAACTTTGGTGTATTAATTTGTTTACTTTTGAGATTTACAAATGCTGGACATTTTAGTGGAATTTCTATGCTAATTCGATGTATATTTTGATTTTGAAATATCTTCGAGTAAAAATAAAATTTTCATAATTTTTGCACAAAAATTAAGAACCGGTGATATTTAATATATATATATATTTACTTTGTTGTTAATTGTTTTGTTTTCATAGTTTCATCTAGGTAGACATACATACACACCAACTGCCCTTTATTTATGTACTAGAAGCGGCTACTCGACATCAACTGAGTAGAGGGGATAAAAAAAAGTTAATCTCGCATATCCATTATTACTTAACGTGAGTTTGATCCTCGCCGGATGCCCCATAAAAAGCACGTAAAAAAACCTGGTGTGACATCAGGAATTGTTTTCGCCTGAGTAAAGGGAATGACATCCGTGGGATTAAAATAAAATTCGAATAAAATTCAAATTTTTAAAAAATAACAAACTCCCATGAGCCTTCAGCGGAAGAACCCTCCGCGCATGTGCGGAAAAAGGATCCACTTCCAACCCCCCAAGAGAATCTCTCGACCATTCTGACTTAGGCCTTAACTGAGTCTAGACACTACTACAGGCCAGGAAGATATTTCCTTGCCACGTGGTGGCTATGACCGGTGAATAAAGCCTAAATCATAAAACCACCTTCTGTCTTTGTCTCTTTCTTTTTTCGTAACTTGAATTCCTTCCTTTTCACCGCGACCAACAAATAGGATGAAGATAAAAGCAAACCCTAGGAACACGCACCAAGAATAACCAGCTACCTTTTAAACCTAAAATGTTAAACCTCTTGCCATCCAGACATCACATATAAAGATATAGTAAGAAATTTTAATTCAATAATTTACATTTTTTTTAAATAAGATATAAATGAGGCGATTAATTCAATCAATCAATATTATATTTAAAAGCGAAAAAAAAAACATACAAAAAATAGATTTTAAAAAAATAAAGCGCTAAAGATTTTCCCTTTTGTTATTAAACAAATTTTAATTTTTTAATATCTTCTCAAATATGAATAAGATCTTCATATTTTTTGCACAAAAATCAAGAACCGGTGATATTTAATGTTTTTACTTTGTCATTAATTGTTTTATTTTCGAAGTTTCATCTGGACATATAGCAATAGCATAACCTTTACAGATCACTGCCGTCTCTCACAATCCTATAACCCCACCACCATAACCTTTCCTCTCATGAGCCCTCTAATGACTCATCAAACCCGCTGCAGATCCACAAAGTTTGATGCAAATATGACATAGGAAGAACGTCCTTCCCCTTGTTTCAGATGGATCAGATGATAACATTTTATGGACCATCATATGTCTCTGAAGACCAGAAACTGGACATACATACATACATACACACCAACGTTATTTTATATATGTACTAGAAGCGGCTACCCAGCATCACTTGGATAGTGGGGAGAACAAAAAATACGTATTATAATGTTTAACAAGTTAGTCTCGCAGATCCATTATTATTATGTATATTTTAAATTTTAGATATCTGCGTGAATGTAAATAAAATCTTCCTAATTTTTGGACAAAAAGCAAGAACTGGTGATATTTAATGTGTATATATATTTACTTTGTTGTTAATTGTTTTATTTTCGTAGTTTCATCCGGACATACATACACACAACTTCCCTTTATATATGTATAGATACGAGGATGAGTAAAAAAGTAATGCCATTTTGTTTAGTACAGGTATAATTACCAACACAGGAACATGTATCATACATAGAAATGAAGCTCTGTGGTTCACATCCTTAGTTCTCCACATTTCTCTCAATAGCAGTCTTCCACCCTCGAGCACGTATTCCTGCCCCTTAAAATTCTGTTGACTGTTCTTTGAGCCACTTCTTCACTACGGATTTCACTTCCTCCTCATTGGAATAATGTTTGCCTCTTAAAACTCTTTCATGGGGCCGAAGAGGTGATAATTTGAAGGCGCTAAATCTGGTGAGTATAGAGTATGCAGTAAAGTTGTCCACCCGAATGAGACGATTTTCTCCCTTGTCCTTGGTGCCTGTGTGTGGTCGAGCATTGTCATGCAGAAGGACGACATTGTCGATTGGCAAGTTGGGTCTTACTTGGCGGATTCTTGCTCTGAGCCTCGTTAGGGTCTCAATGTAGGCCTTAGTTGTAAAGAAGAAGAAGAAGAAGAAGAAGAAGAAGAAGAAGAAGAAGAAGAAGAAGACAACAATGGTTTATTTTCACACATTACACAATATAAACAATGTAACATAAAACAAAACAAAAAAAACGTAATGTTGTTTTTTGTAGTAATGTGTGGAGGATGATCACTAATTAGGACTTAGCCTATTCTAGTAGTGACCACCTCAGTTGTTGTTGTATTAAAAAAAAATTCACGTGAAATAAAGAAAATGGCATTACTTTTTGACTAATCCTCGTACATACACGACAACTGCCCTTTGTATATGTATCGTCGTCGGGGTGGCCTAAAGTCGGTATCAGCCATACAGCAAGGGAGTCTATCCCCTTTTCACTTGCGCTAGACCAAGGAGATTGTTTTTGGCGTCTGTTGTGGAGCGTACACCTACCATCAGCTCCTAACTTTACCACACAGATCTCTGTGCTACTCATACGCTGTTGAGCTGAGTCCAACAGATGTTTTATAAAAAAGAAGGTCCGCAACATGGATAATGTGTTTTAAAAGTTTTTTTATTTTATTTTTACATTTTACATTAGCCATATACATACACTATTTTCCTCTACAATTATTATTATTATTATTATTATATTATTATTATTATTATTATTAAATACATACATACATATATATATATGTGTGTGTGTGTGTGTGTGTGTGTAGGCCGATTTTTCACTTTTTTTGACTTAATATACCAATATTTATTTTTAATACTTAGTAGATCAATACACAACTTTCGGTATCTCATGAAATTTGATATTTAAAAAAAGTTAAAAATCAACTTTCCCTAATATATATATATATATATATATATATATATATATATATATATATATATATATATACGTGAGAAAATTAGTAAGAGGTCAGTTGTTTTTTACCACACAGATCTCTGTGCTAATCATACGCTGAGTCGAGTAGGGCCGGTATCGAACCTGTAATCTTGTGGCTCCTAGTCGGACAGATTAAACACCAACCAACCAACCAACCAACAACCAACCAACGAAATAATTCAGTCTGTTCCTCTTTCGCGACACGTTTTATGTCCATTGCTCGTAAAGTCCATCTTTTCTAATTGATTTGACAGCTTGGCACAAGAATTGACCATTCTTGTCATTTTGTGACTCTTGACACGACCAGGACACGATTTCTTTTGATATAGACATGAATTTACTTATATATAAAAACATAATGTCACTTTATATGTGGGGCATTCAATAAATAAGGGGAATTTTTTTAAGAAAGGAAAATGAT
The DNA here is from genome assembly GCA_023376005.1 of Doryteuthis pealeii. Classification (NCBI taxonomy): domain Eukaryota; kingdom Metazoa; phylum Mollusca; class Cephalopoda; order Myopsida; family Loliginidae; genus Doryteuthis; species Doryteuthis pealeii. Next base: position 7,010,302 of record CM042156.1, read on the forward strand.
TTTTCTTCTCAGTTTCCTGTGTATTATCAATTTTTGCTTATAGCATTATTTTGTACTCATGTCCCAGTCCTCTCATTTACAATTTCCTTTATTATATTATACACTCTCTCTCTCTCTCTCTCTCTCTCTCTCTCTCTCTCTCTCTCTCTCTCTCTCTCTCTCTCTCTCTCTAACTCCGGTTTCGACTGGGGTGTCCGGTGGCTTCGGCCGCTGGACCTTACAAGCTAATCATCGTTGATCCCAGGTGCTATCCCCCAGGCAACACCAGCGGGGCTGGGTTTATTGCCCAGTGCCTAAGGCATCCCCTTGAGGGCGAATGCCGACGGGATCAACGCATTTTTTGTGCCTACCACCCATGACCCTCGGCTTGTGGGTAGGCCCACATAAAAATGTTCTTGTGTCACCCCTCATAAGTGGGATGAGAGGCAAATACCCCCCCTCTCTCTCTCTCTCTCTCTCTCTCTCTCTCTCTCTCTCTCTCTCTCTCTCTCTCTTGTTTCAAATATCAATCAGTTTTCTGTTAAAGACGACAAATATTTCTGTCTTCTTCATATGGAGTTCATAATGGTACCTTAAGATTGCCTTATATTTTACGTATGAATAGCATTAGATTAAGGAAACTCCCTCAAGTAGCCTAACCCTAACAATAAACTAACCCTAACCCTTATGCTATTGTTTTCGTGTTTGTGGGGGGATATTGTCTGTGACTCATCAATAAATAATAAGGTGAATTTTTAAAAATTTAAAAATTTAAAAAAGCAAAATATTTTTTTCAGTTTCCTGCATATTATCAATTTTTGTTGGTTGGTTGGTTGGTTGGTTGGTTGGTCTTTACGGCAGGTCAACATATATTGGGTTATTTTATGCCGAAGACGTTTTGTTTTATCTATTCATGTTGGGTACTTAATTTTTTTTTAACTCAATTTTTTAAACATTTTTTCAAACTCATTTTCAATTTAATCCAAAAGGTACTACCAAATTGGGTCAGAGTGGACCAGGGAGTAAAGGTGATGAAGGGGTACTCCACACTCCTTATAGCTCCAAAATTGTAACTTTACCATCAGATAGAGTTTAGCGTCATACCCAGGACACTAAGACCCCAGCCACGCCTTCTAGCAGATATGTTGGGGTTGCCATAAGGGTAATAGGGTTGTGACAATCATATAGGCGCTAGGGCTTGACATGACCGCCTAAATAAGGGCCAAAGTCACGGACTGCTCAGCCATCAGAGTTCCATACTTAGGCATCATGGGTTGCCACCCTCGTCCAACAGGGGTTAAGATAAACTTGCAATCAAATCTATTTGACCCATAGATGAGACCCTGCCTTAACAGGTACTACCATCCCGGGTCAGAGGGGACCTAGGAGTATTGGTGATGAAGGGGTACTCCATATTCCACAGACCTCCAGAACTGGAACCTCACCATCAGATTGAGTTTAACGTCATACCCAGACATGTAGACCTCAGTCACTGCCTTCTAGCAGATATATGATAAAAAGGGTTGGGGATTGTCATAAGGGTAATAGGGTCGGGGAAATCGTATAGGCGCTAGGGCTTGACGTGACAATCCGATTGATCGGAAGGAGATCGCCGGTCTAGCTTAAATAAGGGTCTAATTGGCGTGTTACATGTCATGGACTGCTCATCCACCTGGGTGCCATCCTTAAGCATCACAGTTCGCCACCCACTGCCAACAGGAGACTGTAGTAGTTGTAATACTATTGCAAGGATGAATGAAGGTGAAATGGATAAATGAATTGTCAAAATGAATTATACATGTATGTTTTTATCTTCTCTTAGCTCTATCAATAAACATTTATTGCTGTCAGCTATAAATATTCAAGCAAATAAAAATATATTATTATATCTATAAATGCTACTCTATATACAAAATATCAATGATGCTTTTTCTTTCATAGTATCTGATCCTTGGATTACTATATTTGATAACATAAAAAAACTCACTGTTTTTTTCCTCAATTATTAAAATTAGCAAAAAAAACACACCCTCCGGGTGGTGTATGAGATAAAATCCATATTCTATAACCAATAAAAAGAAAACTTAAAAGACGCGCCAACCATAACTTCTACGCAAATTCAAAATCTTCCACAATTTTGGACAAGTGAGATTCAAAAAAAATGAACTAAGCAATCTCTAGAATTTGATTGGATAAAACAGCCATGTGGGGTGCTTACAAATAGTCCGCGCCTTGAAATTCCAGAAGGGTCGTAAATCATAGCCGCCAAAAAGAAAAATACCAAATCGGAGCCGGTTAACACCTATATAAGCTGACTACGAATTAACAAGACAGTCAAATTTATTAAATATTTTATTTTAAAACTTTCACATTTTTTCAGGTTAGTTAATATTAAACCCCCTATCTTTGGGGCGCAACATATATATTAGGTATTTAAGGCTGACTCTAATTTTTTAATAAATAAAAAGAGAAAAGACTAAAGATATGGAAGGAATAAAAAATTATTTTTTAATTGACGGGAAGTGAAGAAAAATACTAATTGAAAAAGTAAACTTTAAAAAAGGGGGACACGTTAGGCACTGGGCAATAAACCCATATGATATCTATGTTCAGAGACCCGTTTAGACAAAGATCTAGAAGTCTCTCCTACACATTTTTTGTTACAATTTACGTAGGAGAGACTTTTAGATCTTTGTCTAAATGGGTCTCTGAACATAGATATCATATTAAATGAGGTTTTCTAAACAACACCCTAGCTAAACATATTTTAGACCATAACCATACCTTTGATTTTAAAGGTGCCAAAATATTAACTCACATACACAATAGAACACTACGTAGAATTATGGAATCTGGCGTTATTCTCACACATATACCATTAAATAAAATTGTCAACCAACAACCATATACAATCTAATACCCTATTGTTATATACTCTAAATACCCTTCTATGACACTCGGGTATACAATGGACGAGAGAGACAGAGAAATGGATTAGAGATGATAATAGTTTTTAATTTTTACCTTCTGTTTCTGGTTCTTCATCTAACTCGTCGGCTATTTTCTCTTGGCTTCTGTTAAGGGTTGGTTCTTCCTCTTCGTTGATTCTTCTTTGTGCTGGGATGGTTATTGTCTTTAATATTTAATTAACAAAACAAGACTTGGCTGTTTCTTGATCAAGCTTTTATTTTCAACCCTGCCCATTTGATTCCGCCGCGGATGAGTTGCGAACCCTAAGAGACATCCTCTCTGATAGGGTGCCGGCTCGCATTTAAACTAAAACTAATTCCCACGTCTAAACCGTCTACCGGAAGGTCAGTTGGAACGTCACCATTGTCACTCATGAACCCCAGTAACTTTCCACGGACCCCGTCATTTTCTTAAGTTAACGGACCCTTATTCAAAATTCTAACTACAGGTACGTTCATAATTTATAACTGCTCATAAATTATGTTACACTATCAAGGACATCCTATTTTGCGGGAGAAGGGGGTGTCTTACTCCTCTACAGGGAATAGTCAGTGTATTCTAGGCCCCACCAACAGGGAGTCAGTGTATTCTAGATCCCCACCAATAGGGAGTCACTGTATACTCGGCCCACCAACAGGGAGTCAGTGTATTCTAGGCCCCACCAACAGGGAGTCACTGTATTCTAGGCCCCACCAACAGGGAGTCAGTGTTTCTAGGCCCGCCAACAGAGAGTCACTGTATACTAGGCCCCGCCAACAGAGAGTCACTGTATACTAGGGCCAACAGGGAGTCACTGTATACTAGGCCCGCCAACAGAGAGTCACTGTATACTAGGCCCACCAACAGGAGAGTCACTGTATTCTAGGCCCCACCAACTGGGAGTCAGTGTATTCTAGGCCCCACCAACAGGGGAGTCACTGTATACTAGGCCCCACCAACAGGGAGTCACTGTATTCTAGGTCCGCCAACAGGGAGTCACTGTATACTAGGCCCCACCAACAGGAGTCACTGTATACTAGGCCCCACCAACAGGGAGTCACTGTATTCTAGGCCCCACCAACGGGAGTCAGTGTATACTAGGCCCACCAACAGGGAGTCACTGTATTCTAGGCCCCACCAACTGGGAGTCAGTGTATTCTAGGCCCACAACAGGAGTCACTGTATTCTAGGCCCCACCAACTGGGAGTCAGTGTATTTCTAGCCCACCAAACAGGGAGTCACTGTATACTAGGCCCCACCAACAGGGAGTCAGTGTATTCTAGGGAAACAGGGAGTCACTGTAACTAGGCCCACCAACAGAGGATCAGTGTATTCTAGGGCCCCACCAACAGGGAGTCACTGTATTCTAGGCCCCACCGACAGGAGTCATTGTATACTAGGCCCCACAACAGGGAGTCATTGTATACGGCCCCACCAACAGGGAGTCAGTGTATTCTAGGCCCCACCAACAGGGAGTCAGTGTATTCTAGGCCCCACCGACAGGGAGTCATTGTATACTAGGCCCACCAACAGGGAGTCACTGTATTCTAGGCCCCACCAACAGGGATTCATGTATTCTAGGCCCCACCAACAGGGAGTCACTGTATTCTGTCATTGTATACTAGGCCCCACCAACAGGAGTCATTGTATACTAGGCCCCACCAACAGGGAGTCATTGTATACTAGGCCCCACAACAGGGAGTCATTGTATACTAGGCCCACCAACAGGGAGTCACTGTATTTCTAGGCCCCACCAACAGGGAGTCATTGTATACTAGGCCCCCACCAACAGAGCGGGATTAAACCAGGTGAAACCCCCACCCAAAAATACCAGCAAAAGTTCATTAACCCGTTATCGACTGAAATTCAGTTGCTCGTTCGTCTCCACTCACCATTTTTGTTTTTGTTTTTGTTTTTTGTTGTTTTTTTTTCCCAACTATTCGATCTTTTCCAACATCATCATCTCATCATCAATTTCCCCATCCACTTTCTTCTTTTCCAATCCTGACTAGCTGACTCACTTCTCTCTCTGGTCCGTTTATTCGACCTATTTTCTTCCATTGTCTACTATGAACAATGTCACGTGTGTGTGTGTGGAGAGAGAGGAGAGAGGAGAGAGAGTGTGTATGTGTGTGTGTGTGTGTGTGTGTGTGTGTGTGTGTGTGTGTATTCCTCCATCTGTAACTAGGTGAAGGAGGCTGAGAGAAATCTTACAAACCTTTTCTTGTATGTCAACCATAAACAGGTTCTGCTATGATATCCACACTCCACCGTGATAAAGCAGCTACGTGTATTTTTATACTTATTTTTGTCTTCATTTCTCCCGAATCAATTTAATTAATCTAATAATAATAAAAAATGATATTTCAAGGTTTTCACAGTGAAATGTAGGCCAAATAGAATATATTTTTGGAAACAAATTGCCTAATCAGATCAAAAACAGCAATAGTGTGTAAAATATATATTATAATATTGATTTATTAATATAACTTTATTAATATAATTATTTATTAATATGATTAATATAATTGATAATATATAAAATATACAATTAGGGTTTAGCTCAGTCGGTAGAGTGTTCGGCTGGGATACCGGCCCTCGCCAACTCAGCGTATGAGTAACACAGGGATCTGTGCGGTAAAGTGAGGAGTGGCGCTCCACCTCAGACGCTAATAAACAATCTCTTTGGTCTAGTGCTAATGAAAAGGGAATAGACTCCCTCGCTGTATGGCTGATACCGACTCTAGGCCTCCCCGACGACGACTTTATATCTTTTTATATCATTTTATATATTTTCAGTCGGTAGAGCGTTTAAACCACAAGGTTCCTAGTTCGATACCGGTCCTCGCCGACTCAGCATATGAGTAGCACAGGGATCTGTGTGGTAATGTAAGGAGCTGATGGTAGGTGTGGCACTCCAGCTCAGACGCTAAGATTATCTCCTTGGTCTAGCGCTAGTGAAAAGGGGATAGACTCCCTCGCTGATTGGCTGATACCGACATTAGGCCGCCCCGACGACTTACTTTTTTTATATATCATTTAATATTATATCATTTTATATCATCTTATCATTATATCATTTTATATTAAAAATTATATAAATAGATAAATATTAGATAAAACCCTATATAACTTGATATATAATTAAAATTATATAAACATATAAGTATATAATTAATAATATATAATACAATTAATATAATTATTTATTAATATAACTATTAATATAATTATTGATTTATAGTGTAAAAAATATTAAAAATTGAATTAGATGATTTCAGGGTGCATATCAGATTCATGCGTCCTGGCCTCCTACTCTAAAAAAAACACTAAGTGGTGCCTGCTGAAAAAGAGAACAGTTCTAGTTATGAACCACTTAGCTGTTTGTAGGCGTTTTTACCGACAAGTTAATGCGATATGAAAGCGATATTTTACCCCCCCCAAGTTTTTTATCGACAAGTAATTGTAAATAATTTACCACTCCCCCTCTTTAAAATATATTTTTAGCGGTTTGAAGGTATTTTTATTGACAAATATCTTTTTTTAGTGGTTTGAAGGTGTTAAAATCAACAAGTTAATGCGATAAGAAAGAAAATATTTTATAGCTACCAACGCCAGGTTTTTTATCGACAAGTAAATGTAAATATTTTACCCCACCTCATTTTAAAATATTTACAATTACTTGTCGCTAAAAGAAACATGGGGTGGGGGTTAAAATATCGCTTTCATATCCCATTAACTTGTCGCTAAAAACGCCTTCAAACAATTAAGTGGTTCATAACTAGCACGGTTCACTTTTTCTGCTGCACCGCTTAGCGTTTTTTAGGGCCGGAGGCCAGGACGCACGATTCCGATATTAACCGATTTCAGAAATAATGGTCGTAAGAAAAGAATTTAAAAGGGCATTTTGAAGAGACATCAGATTGAATTGCTTCATTGCAATTATACAAAAGTGTGGTAATCTGAACATTAGCTACATAAATGGGAGTAACCTCCCCTTGTTTCTTTCACTTTTTTCATTGTTCGAATCAATACAACTGGATTGTTATTAATTTGTTATTACGAACATATTTTATGATATTTTAGTGTTGGTGACCAAAACATAAGCTCCTCAAAGTGAAAGAAACAAGGGGAGGTTACTCTCATTAATGTAGCTAATGTTCAGATTACCAAAAGTGTTTTATATCGATTATCAAAACATTTAATAATACCATAAGTGACTTACGATTGTCCTAAACATACGAGTTTTCCAAATTATCAGCTCTCACTCAGTCGATTTTTTGCTTTGTGTTGAGAGCAAGCATTTGAGGTACGAGCAAGCTTCATATACGCTTATGTTAATAAGTTCACTAAAAACATTTAGGTTTCTAAATTATTTACGTCAAGAAAAACATTATTTATAAAATTAAAATAGGTAATTATGAACTTTAGATTGGCCAAATTCCTAGCATAAAATTGTGGCGTTTGCGCATTTTCACCCTTAACAAATTTGCTTGTATAGTTTTTCTAAACAATTGAATGAATAAAAAAATACATTTCATTCTTATCGACACATTTTTGTTTGTTTGTTTGACGAAATAAAATTTTATTTTTTCAAACAAACAACTGTCTTATCAACATATTTTTTGTTTGGTTGAGAAATAAAAATTTAATTTCTATAACAAACAAACAAAATGTGTCGATAAGATGAAATTGTATTTTTATTCATTCAATTGTTTAAGAAATCTCATAGAGAAAAAACTATACAAGCAAATTTGTTAAGGGTGTAGAGGATTATGAGTACGTGTTCAGTAATTTAGGAATGACGAATATTATATATGACACAGTTAGGCAGAAAACACGGAGAAATAATAAAACAATGCATACATTATAATATAAACAAATAAATTTATTCCAGAGAATTAACATTTGCCAAGTATTCAACAATTATGTAAATGTTGAAAGTGAATATGTAGTTTGATATGTTTTGCAATGTAAAATGTTAAAAAGTTCGTATGTTTAGTTTGGAAAAGTTCGTTTTGGTATGGACAGAAATTAGAAATAAGTTTGTGTATCTGACCTGTTGAAACGGATTCTTTGATTAGGTAGAGAACGTTAAGTGGTAAGGAAATAACTGGAGTAGTAGTTAGTAATTGTGTTTGAGGGAGTGAAAGTCGTTTGTTTCGAACACCTGCTTCTTGGCCAGCGAGAGAGATTCTATGTGTTTGTTTATCTTTTGGTTGGTTCGGTCTTGAGTGTGAGGTGAAGTCTGTGTCGTCCTGCTAGCGGAATGAATCCTGTCCTCTCTGATAGCGAAAATGGGTTCTTTATTTTGGTTGGTTTCTTCTTCGTTATTTATAATTAGGAGATAGGATTCGGAAAGTAATTAATTTTTTGGGCGCAAAACGCGCGGATTACGTAGTAGTGAACAATGCTAACCCAGCCAATCGATTCTGATTTTAGTGTGTAAACAATTGTGTTAATCACTTTTCCTTAAATCTTTGGACAAGATTTTTGTTCGTTGTGTTTGATTTAATTACTTTCCAATAAGTTGGAAAAAGGATGTGTTTATATGTTTTATTTAATTTTCTTTTCTTAAATTTGGGGAAGAGAAATGTAATATGTGTAATCTATTTTAAAAAATAGAATTGTATTTCTATAAACCCCCTCAGATTGAAAAATTATGAAAAATATTTTATCAATATGTGATGTAAGTTTCTCGAAGTGAGTAGGCCAATGTACCCGTTTACCCGATTTGTATGTTTGTTTTGGAGTGGGGATGTGTGTTGGTGTGAATGTTCTTGCTCTTCGATGTTCGTATTTGAATGCGGTGTGAGTGTTCCGTCGTATTGTTTCTTTGTGGATAAATTCAAAATACGCCGGTTTTAATCCTGTTCTATCGAAACTGTATCTTCTTTTTGCCGTTTTTTGATAAGGTAAATGTTTGCTGTCGTTGCCATCACTTGAAAGGTCCAGAGTAATTAGGGCAAAGGGGTCGTTTTACCATTCATTTCGTAAGAAAACATATTCACAGTGTATGAAGATCTTTTGGTGTGTAAACTGCTTACTTTCTTGCAGTTCTCGTTGGGTGTAAAGACTAAATCATCTCATCCTTTGTTTAAAACTTTTGTACGAGAAGGATGTGGTTGGTTGAAGATGGCTGTTTTCTCGCAAAAACTGTCCGGCATGTCAGCGTGTCCGACAACCATTGTCGGTATGATTGTTGCATCCCAAATCTTCCTTTATTACGTTTCTGATTTGAAAATAAAGGTTAATGGAAGGTTTTCGAGCCATGTTCCGCGAACCTTATTGGCTGTTAATGCCGCTTTGAGTTGCCTGTGAGAAACGTTCAACAAACCATTTGGCACAGGGATGATAATGCTTGTTGTCGATATGTGCTTAAGCTCCCAGTAATTTTGTATGACTCATCGAAAAGCGTTGACTGAAAATTGGCTGCCTCTGTCCGTAGTAATTATCGAAGGACACCCAAATATTGCGATCCAGTGACGTAATATGTTCTTGGAGACTGTCTCAGCAGAGATATCCTTTCAAAGCGTATATGCGGCAGGCCATCGTGTGAAACGGTCGATTATCGTAAGTAGATACTGATAAACCGTTCGTTTCTGGCAAGCGGCCCGACTATATCATATGTAGATTCATGAACCTTCGTTCTGCGTTGATGAATTGTCCAGGAGGGGATTTTGTGTGTTGGGATTTTGCTTTTCTTGGCAGTTCAAACAGGTTTTGAGTCCAGTTCTTTATATCTGTGCGCATTTTCGGCAACACAAAAACGATTGCCTAATAATTGGCAGTAGCTCGTCGTCCAGGGGATGCGATAGTTTTGTGGAATGTGTAACACACTGCTTTTCTTACATGAAGGTGGTATTGTAAGGCCTTGAATAGCCTGGTCCTACGTCGCAAAGCAGGTTTTCGTTTCCGAAAGGTACTGGGCTCTCTTTCAGTATCAGGAAGTTCCTCTTTTACTCGATCAGTGTCCTTATCTTTTTGTTGTTCTTGGCGAATGGGTCGAAATCAAGTGTTTTCTGAAATATGAATTGTCATTGTGAAAGCAGCCGTGAGAAGTGTATTCTGCCACAATGTTGTCTGAACCTTTATATATATTGAATATCGAGGTGGAATTGAGATATATAGTCGAGTGACGAGCATCTCTGGGTGATATTTTTATCTGTATTCACGTGCAAAGCGTAAGTTGGAGAGGTTTTGTGATCCGTGAAAACAGTTAAGTTCTGTCCTTCGAGGAGATATCGAAAATGCCTTATGGATAGGATAATTAGGCAAGTAACTCCTCGAGAAGCGCTGTAATTTTTTGTTGTGCACTGTTCAGTTTGACAGAAAACGAAAGAAAATTGGTTTTTTAGAACCATTCTGTTTCTGGTGTAGCACTGATCCTATTGAATTCCAGCAGGCGTCGGTCGTCAATGAGAGGAGTTGAGTTTATCCTGCTTCAATGATAAAAAAGTTAGTAAATCGGATAAAGCTTCTTTGATGTGAATGCTGTTAATGGCTTCACTTTCCAAGTTTATTTTGGCATTCTTATTTTTTTGTTTCTGTACAAATTCGAGAGTGGCGTCAAAAGCCTGCAACAACCTGGAATAAATCTACGGTAATAATGATCATACCGAGCGTATTCTCCGATACGTTGTCGCAGTGCATGTTGGTTGTGGAATATTGTGTAATTGCTGCTAACCTTCATCTTGGGACAGGTGTGATCCCGTGTTTCGTCAATTTTGTGACCTAAAAAACTCAATGTGCGGCACAGCAAATACACATTTGTTCGCATTATTTTTAATCGAAATGTTGCCAGTTCTCTCGGAAACTTGTTTTACATGCTCTTGGTGTTCTTTACTATACACGACTAGCCAATAAGGACATCGTCTTTGTAAGCAAAACAAAAAGGAAGTCCTCTCAATACTTCGTCGATCAGTCTTTTGAAGACTTTGCGGCAGGCATTGGCGTAACCCAAATGGCATTCTGTGAATTTCATACAGCCTAAAAGGAGTAGTAACTGCAGTTTTTTGAATGTCTTCCTCTGCACTGTATCTGGTAGGTAAGCTTTAACCAGATCCAGTTTGTGTGAAAACGGTAGTTTCCTGCAAACCTGTGACAAAATCTGCAGTGTGGGGATTGGGTATCGCATTCCGGAACTGTTTTTGCGCGTTGAGCATTCCGGAATCCCCACAAGGTCGCCAGCGGATCTGTTGTCTGGTTCGAACATGTGCAGCGGAGAAGGAGTAAAGGACTACTTTGAGGGTTCGTATGAATGCCCCAGTTGCAACATATTCCTGAAATTCCATTTTTTCGCTATCTATTTTTGCTGGCGCAAATCTGCGCAGGTGATTGCGTGTGTTAGGGGGCCCAGTTGTCGTGATTAATGTTTTAGCGGTTGTGACGAATTTTCATTCGTATGTTTAAAGGGTGGTAATTAGTGTGCGCAATTCTATCAACCCACTGATTTATCCATTTTTGATGTTGGTAATATGGCAGAACTAATTCCTGTGGACTGTCGCTGGTGTGAGCTGATTCAGTAATTGTTACATTTGTGTTGTCATCAATTAGAGAGTGTTTAAGCCATAATTGACTACAAGTTGGAAATTGTGACGAGATAAATCTGCCCGAGAATTGGGTGTTTTTACATCAGCATTGGGTAAAATGCCATAGGAAATGGACGTCGCAATGCCCAAGTTTTCAGTTTGTTGGTAACCTCCCCATATGTTTTTTATTTCTGCAAGCCATTTGCAGCTTGTTAGTTTGCTATGTGGATGGTATGTGTTTTTTGTTGGATTTCGGAGGATAACACTGACTTGTGCGCCTGTGTCGACTAAAAATAAATATCCGGAATTTTTTATCACGGATGTAAAATAGACGACATTTTTTGTTCAATTCCAGCAGTCACAATTCGTCTCTATTTGCGCTGCGGCGAATTCGTTTCCCTGCATTCTGTTCGTGGTGCTGTTTTCTGAAAAAGAATCTGCACGGTTTCCGTGTTTTCTTGGCTTTTTTGTCAAATTGATAATGATACCAACAGCGTATCCTGAGTAAATCCTCCTTGGTGAAAGAATGATTCTCGGTCTACGCGGCTTAAACTGCGCTGTGAGTAGAAATCGATTACTTTCAAACGGTTCTGAGAACGTGCCGAAAATGCTGGCGCGTATGCCAAACTCCTGGAGTTGCAAAGTGGCATCTCGATTTGTTTTTTCAGTTCGGAGAAAATTTTCAAGGTGGTTCTAGTAGGCGGCGGTGGTGTCATTTTGTGTATATGTTGGCATAAATATTTTTCTCCTCGGTTTACTATATCATGGATTTTATCAGCAATTTTTCAGCTATTTTTTTTAATTCCATGTCTTTCAGGGAGTGATGCCAGTATTTGGGTTATGGGTGTGTAGTTTGTCCTCCCATAGATTTTTTAAATACTGTGTCAGATAATGTCGTTTCCCTACCTAGGATCGCATTTTTTCTTTAGAAGCTGCGAAGGCTTCATATGTCTAGTTGTAGATCGCGTAAAAAGCGTCCCGTTAATTTTTGTTTTTTTGACTTATCACTGATGCCTTAATATTGCTTCCTTCAGGGTATCATAGGGTCGCTCCTCTGGTTTGTGTTGTTTAATATCTCCGTGAACGCTCAGTTTGCCGATTTCTATGGAAGTTTTTTCGGCAGTGTACGCAAAACGCGTGTTCTGCGAGGCACAATGGCGCGGGCGCTGAAATTGCATTTAACTTGCGCAAACCAAGTTTTGTACATTTGTCGGGGAGTACGACGGTAAAATTCACAGTCATTTAGCTGTTCAATAGGGTCTGTGTGATTTTTAGAATCCATTCTTATTATATATATATATATATATATATATATATATATATATATTTCTCCGTCTTACACAACTTTATGCAAATTTAACGTCGCGGGGTCACGCAATTTGTAGCAGGATTATGAGTACGTGTTCAGTAATATTAGGAATGACGAATATTATATATGACACAGTTTAGGCAGAAAACACGGAGAAATAATCATAAACAAATGCATACATTATATATAACTAAATAAATTATTCAGAGAATAAATTTTGCAAGTATTCACACATTATGTTAAATGTTTGAAAAAGAATTAGTGTAGTTGGATAGTGGTTAATGTAAAATGTAAAAAGTTTGTATGTTTAGTTTGGAAAAAGTTCGTTTTGGTATGCGAAGAAATTAGAAATAAGTTTGTGTATCTGACCTGTGAAACGGATTCTTTGATGTAGGGTGAACGAAGTTTGGTAAGAATCACTGGTAGTATAGCTAATGTGTATTGAGGAGTGAAGTCGTTTGTTCGAACACCTGCTTCTTGCCAGCGAGGAGGAATCTATGTGTTTTGTTTAATCTTTTGGTTGTGTCTCGGTTTGAGTGTGAGGTGAAGGTCTGTGTCGTCTGCTAGCGGAATGAAATCCTGTCCTTCTCTGATAGCGAAATGGGTTCTGTTATATTTGTTGGTTTCTTCTTCGTTATTTATAATTAGGAGTAGATCGGAAGTATTAATTTTTTGGGCGCAAACGGCGGCGGAACGTAGTAGTGAACAATGCTAACCCAGCCAATAGATTTCTGATTTTAGTGTTAAACAATTGGCTTTAATATCCTTTTCCTTAATCTTTGGACAAGGATTTTTTGTTCGTGGTGTTTGATTAATTACTTTTCATAGTTTGGAAAAAGGGATGGTGTTATATGTTTGATTTTTTTCTTTTTCCTTAAATTTGGAAGAAAATGTATATGTGTAATCATTTTAAAAAAATATAGAATTGTAATTCTATAAGGGAGATAATGCGCACGCACAATTTTATGCTAGGAATTTGGCCAACTAAAGTTTCATAATTACCAAAAAATTAAACATTAAACATATTACAGCACATAATTACATTCTATTTTATTATGCTTTATTTACATATATTCTTCTTATTTAAAAATGCAACAAAAAATTAGGGTATTGGAAGTTGGACTGACGGATTAATGTCTCTCGGTTATTTCAATGGGGAAAATTGATTTAACAATCCGAGGAAATTGAGTTACAAAAAAGGCAAAAGTAATGAAAAAACTAAACTCTATGGGAATTAATACCTGTAGCGAAGTTAACTCAGGTTTAACGTTTTAAAACAGGTTTTATTACGGGAATATTTACACTTGAGGCTCTGTGACTGTTATGTTTCACGTTCGAGTGAAGTCCCTATTTTCGTGATCTCGCCCTATTGAGATTTCCCCTAATCTCGCCCAGGTCGAGATGTTAGGGCACTACAATACTTAAAGCATTAACTCTCTCATGGGGGTAATCTTCTAACTCCAATGTACGGGTAAAATACTATGTAATATACCGGGGAAATAAATCCTAAGTTCCGATATAAAGTAAATTAAACCTTTTCAAGTACAATGGGAAGATACGTTTAAGGAGCAGGAAATTACCGCAACTTTCACAGTTCGGATAGTGAATAAAAGAAAACACGATAACAAATATTAATGGTTAACAACTTTAATACAAAAAACAATAAAAGAAAGGATTGAAGAATGAGAGAGGAGAGTAAAGGTTAGAATGATAGAGGGTGGCGGAGAGTAATTAACGTTTGAAGAGAGGGATGCAAAAATTGATGTTTTGCGAGGGAACTTAACTTTAAGTCCGTAACAAAAGAGTTCTTTAGTTGATCGAATTTTCGCTAGAAGTGTTGCAATTTGTTCTTAGTTGAGTATTGTGTGTCGTTTCGAGGGTCTGATTGGAACTGAAGTATCAGTCGAAAAATCTCCTTGTTCGCTCAAAAAGGCGTTGACGTTACATCTCCAGTAATAAGAGTATTTACGGGTTCGAAAGGAAGCTCTTATTTCTCCGTAGTTTGTAGGAAAAATTGTCGGACAAGAAGGAAAACAAACACGAAAGTAAAATGCAGACCACTTGAATACAAAAAGATTACATAAATGTTTTTTGCAAATTTTTATTGGTATTGCTACCAGACTTATCTGTGATGTTAAGCAGAGTTCTTGAATAGTGGTGATAAAGGGGTATTCTGTTCGTTGGTAGAGAAAATGTTGATAAGACGCCTTCGTCTCGGTAAGTTTCTCGTCCTTCAATCAGTATGCTAATTGCTGCCCGCCTTTTAACGTTGGCTGATACAATGCCTTAGAAGTGAGCTGGTTGATAGAGTTCTGGTGATAAGTGGGCCCCTGTTTGGGCTTTTATTTTCGTCTCTCCTGCCAGTAACTGCTATAGGATAAGTGCAAGAAATTTGGTTTGGCGCCAACATTACGATGTTGGCTATCGCGCCCTCTCAGCAGTGGGAAAGAATAAATTCACTAGGAATTTTCCGATAGTAAAGCCTCCTTCTTTTCCAAGGTCCTGACGTTAGCAGAAACGTCAGGCCCCGGTAGCGCTGAGTGACCTGTGGTAGCAATATAAGAAAGGATATTAGCCTTACACAGTTACCTCCTTTAACAGTGCCTGATAAGAGACCATGTGCGACTTGGCTAAGGGCTAAGGGCTTTGTCGGCGACCAATGCAAACACACATTACTAGGCTTAGTTTAGCCCAAATTTCGAGGTTTGATACCATCAACCTGTCTCCATTTCACGCTGCAACGCAGCTGTCGTAAACGGACGCGGCTTTCTGAAAGCAGCTTACCACGAGGGCCTATATCTCACTATACAACAAACGATGAGAAATATTTTTTTTTAAATATAAACAACACAGGATGTTATGATCAGAGGACAATTTTATTGTCTATTAAAGGTATTTTCGGTATTTAAACGCATATCAGGACACTGTTACAGAAATTTTTGTGAAGGGGAGAAAATGAAAAAATGTTAGTGGTATAGTGAATGTGTGAATGTAATGTATTAACTGTTAATTTTTATTATGTGCGTNTAGATTGGTGTTTCTCGCACACCGCATACACACTAGAGCATACTACACAGGCTAGAGTCTGTTCACATACGATAATCGTCTCTCATCAACGACACAACACACATCATCTACATTTCATATATATATATTTGTTATATTCATATATTAATACGACAATCGTACATCATAGCGCAAATCTGTCTGTCCTGTCGGGTTCTTCTGTCTTCCTCTCTCCTCTCTCAATCTTCATCTCTCTTTTTTCTCTTCTCGTTTTCTCTTTGGTTCTTCTCTCTCTCTCCCAAATACACATCACACATCAGCCTAACACACATCAACTCTATTCACACTCAGACATACAACAGGAGCTAGTTCGATAATGACACTTCCAATTTATCTCTCTTACAACATCGATCATAGGCAAATCCCCTCTCTCTCTCTCATCTCTCTGCCTCTTCTTCTCTCTCTCTCTCTCTCTGCCTCTCTTTCTTTCTGTGCGTCCATTATCAGCGATGCCAGACCTATATTACGAAACAGTAAATGTCAATTCACACACAATCGTCTGAGTGGAGTTAAACTCACTCCATTCACATACATAAACACAGACAACATTCTATCACAACACAAGATGTGTCGCTGTCTCTAATCTCTCTCTCTCTCGCTCTTATACTGAATATACAGTTATTATTATATTATTTATACCCTAATATTTAAGTATATATATATATTTATATTATCGCTTGTGAACTGAATTGGGTTTGAGATCACATGGGCGAGAAATTCCGTAACCAGTAAGCACCGAAGTATGACCAACTGGCGTTAACACTGATTTCTACGTTGATATGAATATTGCTCTATCCAAGATATTGAAGACCACATTTAGACACATCCTATATGATCATTATTATATATACATTATTTAAATATATTATTAACCGTTGATTTAATATATATTATATAAAATTCCACTTCCCTAATTCCTTCACCCACATTTTTCTATCCACTGATTATATTAATATACTAATATGCTTAATTATAATTAGAGAGTTAATATCTCTTAAAGGATTTCTAGATCTAACAGAGATCTCGACTGACTCTGGACGGGTGGATCTTGTAGTATGGCAAATTAAGGATACTTACGCCACATCACAAAAGACCTTCACCCCTTCAGATGCAATTGATGTCATATAATCCCCATCAGGATCCCTTTTGTTTTTATTTTGTGTCTTTACCGACTGACGCATTCTCTTGACACACATATCTTTCCTAATGTCGGTATACGAGAGCCAATATTTAGTTAAGCAAATAAATATGACACGAAGTGGCTTTCATGGGGTTATGTATTACTTACTATTTCCATCTCTCTACCTTCTCCTACACTCTAATTATATATAGTCATATATTATATATATACTTTCTATTTATCTATGTTTTATATATATATATATATATATTAGTTCTATTCTACACACATGCTACGCCTTGATTTTTTGTGTTTTCATCTTACACACACTACTACGACAGAGGCTTGTCTCTTTCTTCCTCACAATCGAGAACAATTGAACATCTGCTGCTAGAGACATCCTCGCAAAGACAATATCGAGAGCTAACACAATCCCTGAGCCATATTCCGGCATTTCTACACCGGGTGGGGGGTCACAAACCAAAGAATCCATGAGAGAGCTAAGCTCGCGGAGAGTTTCTGCGACCACCCGAAACTTGTCTTAGACACTATTTCCGAAAGCTGACGTGGCGCGTCGACGTTTGACATCAGTCGAGGTGCACGAGTAGTTATTGCAGGGGCCATGCAGAAGCAAAATGCGCAGTCGTAGGAACAGTAATTCAATGCCCATACGGGAAACTCCTCAGGTGCAGAGCACAGAATCAATACTAGCCATATAAATAGGGTAACCACCCAGGAGAATCTACCCTAATCTATAGACAAGAGATCTATGTACGTCGCGAGTGGTAAGAATATTCTACGTAATTATGAAGTTCTTTACAAGTATGCCGGAGGAGTTAGTGCGTGCTTGGAATGTCCTGATTTAATTAAATAAAGTAATCTATTTTGTTTGTTTCTCAAAGAAACTATAATTTATACGAGACTGATACGCCTATTAGGTAGAAGTATTTGATTTGAGATAAACGAGATTATTTTCACAGTACCGTACAGACGCGAATTTGAAGAGAAGAAGGTAGACAAACACATAGGACATGACACATACTCACACAGGGGACACACAACATATACTAAACAGGGATAATGACTAGATAATTAAGTTTACAGATACAGAGAATGCTTGCCACACACGCAACACACACGATACATACACACACATGCAACAGACACCATCATCAAATTATGTGTATGTTACGTGGTGGTTTGTCTGCTTAAAAAAAACAAAAAAAACCTTGCTCAAGGCAATCAAATCTGGAATAATAATTAAAAATAAAAAAAATAAAAGAAAATATCAACACCAGACAAAGCACCACGCACAAAACACACAACGCTTACATTTTACACACACAAGCCAACACACACACACACTTACACATACAACACACACAATACAGCGCCTCCAACAACACACAACCAGACACATCAACACTGAACGAATCTAACAGCTTGCTAAGACCACTTCCTAGTTCCAGTATCTCTGAATGGGATTTTCATCCCGAAATATTAAAGAAATAAAAATGACAGTTAACAAAAAACATCATAGTTACACACACTCTTTTTCTTATCAACGCATTGTGACAGCCTTCAAACAACTCAACAAACCATATATATATACATTATATATATATATATATATATATATATATATATATAAATATATATATATACTGGAAGAAGAAGTAATCAATATAGAGATATGATTGAATTAATGAGACATCGACTTGACCCCTCCGATGCACGGTGATTACAGGCGTGACAGCGGTTTTATAGTTAAATGTCGACTTGACCTTTTGACAGAGCAGACGTTTGTCTCCCTCGAATGCCATCGCACTCTAGCAGCGCGGTGAAATCTTTATGGTTGGTTTGTTTTAAATAAAAAGACTTAGAAGGAAAACACGAATGTTAAGTTATTAAAACAAGAAATTACCAACCCGAAAGAAATGGAGCCCGAACAAGAAAGAGAAAGCACTTGAAGAGGAACGTTTTCCAACCGACAGCCTGAGAATAAAAGCCCCCTAAGAATATGGCAGCTGAAGTTAACAGTAAGTCTTCTTCCTAATCGTCTGTCTGTCTATCTGTCTGTCTGTCTCTCTCTCTCTCTCCTCCTCTCTCTCTCTCTCTCTCCTCTCCGCATATATACACACGAGTAATATAACAATTTTTTCTGGCCAAAAACCGTTCTAGAAATTTAATTTTCAGATTGGCAACAACAACAACAAAATCAAAAAAAATCAAATTTAAATGGAATTGTTGTTTTCTCAGAAAATCAACATTCTTCTCATTTGAAAAAAAGAAAGAAAAAAAGAAAAGGAAAATGAACGTAAGAAAAAAGAAAATCACTAGTGCGGCATAGTGTTTGGGTGTTGTGAGACTAGCCAGTTAAAGATTTTTAATACTAACCACAGAGTTGCATTGACCAAATATGTTCATGGCTAACAAGTTAGCATAAGAGGACAAAACCAAGAAATATTGTTGCCCTTAACATTATTTGTTACTTATAGTGTTACTTGTTATATATATAATATATATATATATATATATATAATATATATATATATTGCCCCCCAAAAAATAAGGGATGGGTCAAAGTTAATTGATTGAAAAAAATCAGAAAGTTTTTAAATAAAAATAACTAATGCATTATAAAATTCATTCATTGATAAATCAACACTGAAATTTCATAAAATCTGATAATTCCCCGATCTTTGGTAATTTTAATCTATCGGAGGGGTTGGGTAAATTTATTTTGTAATAAACGATTTTACGGCATCTTTGGCAGTGCATAAAGTATTCATTATAAAAGAATTTATTGATGAATAACAAGCTAAAAATCTCATTCAAATTGGTTTCCTGTTTTTTGGTAATTTATCTATCTCGATCTTAAATCTAAAAAGTACAATTTTTTTATTACTAAAGCAGAGATTAATTCAAATCAACTTATTTGGTAAGTAGATAAATTGTATTGTTTCCCTTTTCCAATAAATTAAAATAGATTAAACTGCGAATTAATTCAAATCAACTTATCTATTATTATACTAAAGCTGCGTGAATCAATGATTGTATGCTACAGGCCTTTTATCTTATTTAATTTAATGACACAAAATTCATATCAAATATTCCTTAGTTCTAGGATTGAGTTATGTTTGGAAAAAATCATTTAATTAGTCGTAATTTGTAATTAAACAGACCCATCTCTCACTTCACTTTCTGTTTTGTCACTTTCCCCTCTTTATGTATATTTCGATATATGTTAGTTTCTCTATCTGTGTAAAGAGAGTGATTGGAGAGTGTAAAATAGATTCCGGCTGCATTTATTATTTCTTAAAATTTAATTCGCTTTGCAAACCACCTTTTCCTTAATCCCAATTATCTACCCAGAGCTAAATGGGTGGTCCAATGGGTCATGTTTTTTCTAATATATATATATATATATTATATTATTATATATATATATATATATATGAACAAAAAGTGATAATACAAAAATATTTTTCTCAACTAGTTTCAACCTTAGGTCAGCGTCAGGAGAAAATTTCTTGTTAAAAATATTTTTTTTAAAGTTTAAAAATTAAAAGAGTTTTTAAGTGTTTGACAACCACTATAATCCGGACAGATAAGTGTATTAGAGTGGCGAGTCCGCCTGTTCGGTGAAAAAAACTTTTTATATATATATATATATATATATAATATATATATATATATATATATATATATATATATATATATATATATTATGAGATTAGTATATTGTTTGGGTTGTTGTTTTTCTTTAGTCACAAAACGTGTCTTCTTTGTTGGTCGTTAGGCTGAAGATCTGGAGAGTTAGACAATTTGTCTAAGCTCCTTGAAATAGACTATAATGCTAAGTCTTTTTTATTTCTTTACTTATATATTGCTCTGTGACTCTAACATTAAGAGCACATTGAGCTCTCAAACTGCGACAGTTTTTTTTAAATAAAACTCTTGTGTCGTAAGGAAGATTTCTTCTCTGGACTTTTGGTTTATAATATATATATATATATATATATATATATATATAATATATATATATAATATAAATATACAGGATGGTTAAAAACTAAGTAACTCCCTATTTTAAAACTATCTAACCATGCTACATGATGAAATGTGGCCAGTTTTCAAATACTAGAAAGAGTATTGAAAACTTGACTTTTATGCAAGATGTGCTCCTGCACATTTTTTCTATTGTTGTTCGTGAAAGAGACGAGATATATTTCAAAACTATTTATTTCCAGGTTCACAGCTATTCCTTGGAGATAAATTTTTCTTCCCGGGCAGGCAATATGTTAGCTATGTTCCTAGTCAAAAATTTTAGATAGATCTCCTCCCGACTTCCTTTTCGCGCCAGGAATATGCATTCCACGTGTGGAAGGTGCACTTAGAAAAAACGTACCCCGTTCCCGTGACCCGTCATTATTCGTGTGCATCTAAATATGTCTTATTGGTACAAATCTGTTACATACTCTTCTTGGTACCGTGAAGTTTTCGTGGTGCAGTATGCTACAAAATGTGGAGTACCCCTTCATCAGCATTACTACAAAGCCCACTCTGATCTACGGGTTAATTAGAAAAAATTACAAAAAATATTTTTCAGGATGGCAACTCTAATAGAAAATAAGCTGATCAATGTTAAATCATAACTAACCATTATCACTGTCAAACGTCGGTCAGATCTTATGGTGAATGACGACCGTGATGCGTAAGGATGGAACTCTGTGGGCTGTGCAGTCTATGACATACAACACTCCACTTTGGCCCTTACTTAGGCTAGGCGTTCGGTCGGTCGGAAAAGGCCCATCCAATGATGGATGATCACGTCAAGCCCTAGCACCTTTAGGATTGTCCCAACCATATTGCCCTTATGGCGAACTCACAACTCTCTTACTGGTAAATGGTAAAGTTCTTGTGTGTTTCTATGCATCAGAGCAAATCTTTGTGGGGATTAAAATGTCCTTGTATATATATATATATATATATTACCAACCCCTACGCACTAGCAGGATGTGACACTAGGTCAATTTCTTAAGCGGAGTTTTAATAGGTTTGAATTCAGAGTATTCCTTCGCCTAGACTGGTTACCTAGCCATGGTTAAAGAGCCCAGTCTGTCCTGCTATTTGCCCATAGCTGGAGGGAGAATTGGATTCCTACCTTTCCCAAGGGTATTAGCCCCATGTGAAATGCAAACAGCTTCGTCCAGGAACTGAACTCGGGTCGACGAGTCCATTTCCTACGACTCTAACCATTAGACCACGCGCCTCTATAAATGTCCTTGTATATATGTAATGATTTATGTGATATAAGATAAGATAAATAATAAGGAGGAAGGAAATAAGAGCTCTCAAGTAGTTTTGACTAACGAGAAGGAGACTTTTTGGTCTAAATCAGAGTTTTCTTTATCTTAGTCCGATTGCCTATCCAAGGTTATAGAGCCCAGTCTGCTCTATTATTTACTCATAGTTGAAGGGGGAATAGTTGGGACGTCTACTTTTCCCAAGAGTATTAGCACTATGTGAAATGCAAAACAGCAGCAGCATCCAGAATTAGTACTCGTTTCGCCGTGTCCATTTCTTGACGATGATAACATTACACAACGCTCTCCAACTACAGAGTAACATGATCGTTGGGAAGGGTATTTTGTTTTTTGTGGTTGCTAGGTTTATTCATTTGAGACGGTGTTATTGTTGTTTTATTGTTACGAGTCTATTCAGTTGGGAGGTTAAATGTAGGTAGAGATGTTATGGTTAGACCACAGCAAGCAAAAAATGATCATCAAAAGTGTTCTATGGTATTAACCAAACATACGTAAATAATAACTTACTGTCGAAATATCACTATATATATATATATATATATATATATATATATATAATATATATATAGTAGCCATTCTTTTGTTACATAATTCGTGGGCAGCCTACAAATTATGTCTGTAAGTGGAGTAAAATTCAGTTAATGGTATGGTAAATAGAAAATTTACCATCGACCATTGTTACAAGGCATTCATATATATTATATATTATATATATATATATATATATAATATATATATATATGAACTGCTTGTGTGTGTGTGTGTGTGTGTGTGTTGTTAAAACTACGGAACATTTTCATGATCCTTTTTTGTTGTTACAGTTGAAAGTTATCTACAAGTTGTCTACTCACTAATTGAGTTTTGGTCGGCTCAATAAAGGAAGGCGTCGCGTAACAGTTTGGTCGACGCGAACCCTTGTGACTCCAGCGGTGAGGTGAGGCTGAGAGCGTTTGATAAACAGATTTTTGCTTTATTTATATCCGCGACTTGGGAGCAAAAGTAGATCTGAATCAAATTCTTTTTAGTTCAGCGGATATCATTCTGGTTGGTTAGATAATACAATTAATCTAGTATTTCAATCATAAGAGGATTCACCCTTTACAATTTTTTGTTTTTACCAGAGTCTCATCAGAGGATTACCACAGGAAAAAAGAACTACGATAGAGAACGTAAGAATGTCACAATAAAAGGGGTAAAAAAAATTGTGATTACCCAGGATAAGGTAGCCTCATAATTAATAGCCGATTTTGATAAAACAAAATAACTATCTAAAAATAAGATATAATTAACTGGTCGGTTTAGCGGTAGTTACAGGAACCACCGCTGAATTGTTGATAATAGACGAATTCCATCTGTTTGCTGAGCTCTGGTTTGATCGATGTTAAGTATATTGTCATGGAGACGCAGAGCTGAAATTCTGAACACGCACGGGCTAGGATGGTGAAACGACTGTTTTTAAATGACTCGGAACAATCAGGGTTAAACAATGGATGTTGAGCAATGGCAGAGTCAGCATTTTGATTCGTGTCATTAGATCTTGTTTGAATATGTGAGCGAATGGCTTAAGACACGTGTTGGTTGATTCTATTTCCAAGCCTTTGGGTAGTACGCCCAATATAGCGAATATAGCATTCGCATTTATATTGATATTCATATATAATGGAGATTGCATGTTTATCTGTCTGTAACCGAAACTATATCGCTGGTCAAGTCTCAATTCCCTTTGTTATTTACGTGATATTTTCCATGATTTTATTTTTATTTAAATAAAAATTTGAACATTATTAATGCTGTTGACCATATCTACATACTAATAACATGCAAGTTTTTTATTTATATATATATATATATATATGCAACAAAATAGCAGTTTACAGTGTGAACAGGAAGGCTAATTTGCATATTGATATCAAAAATTTGATTTGAATAAATATGTACTTTATATTATTGATTTCTAATTGTTAGGTTTTATCTTAATGAATATGAACAAAAATCTCGGGGATAAATCTTAAAAGAAATAACTGTAATT
>CM042156.1:7042114-7059614 GCA_023376005.1 Doryteuthis pealeii
TATATTTGGATTTCACATAGTGCTAATCATCATCATCATTATGTCGCGCTAGTAGCACGATATCTATGAAAATCTCCCGCCATACATCCCTATTATCCATTACCCTTGGGAGATCCTCTTCGCAGCATCCAGTATCCATACAGAGCTTGTCAATGTACATCTTCGCTGGACGTCCCACACCGTGCCATTGTGCTGACTTCCATGGGAGAACATCACTTATGAGTTCGTCTAGAAAAAAACTAGATGGGAACTGCACAAAAAAATGTAATCTTAAACAAGGCGTCAAAACAACATCTCACGAGAAAATAGCTGTACGACCACTTGCCCCCTATCACACAAACGATCCGAGAAAGACGAACAAAACACGTTGGATAATGCTAGAAAAACAAGGACGAACTCATAGCACTAACACCTTCGATAAAAGGTATGAATCCAACTATTCTCCCTCTAGCTATGGGTAGACAGTAGGGTGGACTGGGATCTTTAACTCCTTGCCCGCGTTAAGCCGCTAACAGCGGCTCTCCCACAATTGCACAAGCAAAGTACAAAAACTGATGGTTAGTTCATTATGATTTAGCAGAAGGACTCATGACAATAATAATAATAACACTTTATTTGAATAGAATGAGTTTTGAGGTGAATAGAGGTGAATAGATATAGAACTTTGAAATATTCCATCATACAGGTAAAAAATACAAAAAAAATCGGTACAGCTGTGGGGGAATTTGGAAGGCAAAGAGTTAGACCACTTACTGTGGCTCTCCTTGCACACCCAAGAATGTTAAAAAAAAACTGATTGTTAGTTCATTATAATTAAGCAGAAAGACTCAGATTACAATAATAACAGGACTTTATTTGAATAGAATGAGTTCTGAGGTGAATAGATAATGAACTTAGAAATATCCCATCATACAGGTAAAAATACCAAGAAAATTTGTCAGGCAAATTAAGAGTTAAGACTAAACTATATAAAACATGCCTATCTCTCGTTGACTGATCATTTGGAAATCTGATCTCACTGATAAGATAAAGTGAAAATTCTCCCAAGTCTTAGCTGTATTATTTAGAATTTTTTTAGTGGGGTCACTGAAGGGGGTGAGGGCAACAATTTGCTTTACTCATTTTTGTTGCAGGCTTGCTGCAATGTTATATATATATAGGTAATCTTAACATTAGCTACATAAATGAAAGTAACCTCCCTTGTTCCTTTCACTTTGAGGAAGCCATGTTTTGATCGGCCAGTTTCATTTCATTTCACCGTAAATCTACACTGAAAGTACGAATTTCTTCGAATCAATACATCTGCTTGTTTTAACACGAAAATATGTTCTTAATTGTGCTTGCGCATTATTTGAAATGAACTTAATTGTTAAACTCCGCTTAAGAAATTGACTTTGTGTCGCATCCTGCTCGTGCGGAGGAGTTGGTAAAATATATATGAATGAAGAAGTGTCCAAAGCCTTTAAAGGATGCATAGTGTGCGTCAATACCTCCAACCTACGGAGAAAAATAACCAAATATACGCTTGTCAAATTTATCCCGAACACCCTATATATATATATATATATATATATATATAGAGAGAGAGAGAGAGAGAGAGAGAGGGGGGGGGGGAGGGAGAGAGGGGTGGTTATCGTAGTATGAAATGACCCGAGTTCAAATCCTGGACAACCCGTTTACATTTCACATAGGAAATTTCACTTGGAAACGTATGCGCCCTTCCAGTTATGGGTAAAATGATAGAGTAGACTGGGCTCTTTAACCTTGGTTAGGCAACCAGTCTAGAAAAAGGAAAACTCAAAATACAAAGCTTATATACTCCGCTTAAAAAATTGGCCTTGTGCCTCATCCTAATCATACGGTTGGTTGATTGGATTTTACGGTTTCAGTTACGAAACGTTTTTTCTTTATTCCTAATGGTGGGTGTGTTCAGTTTTTAAAACTTATGTTTTAAAACACTTTTTTAAACTCATTTTTATATATTTATCCATAGATGGCGCCCAAACAAGCAATACCACTCCGGGTCAGAGTGGAACTGGAGTAATGGCAATGAATGGATACTTCACAGAATTGGAAGCTCACTACTTGAGGCAGTTAATGTCATACCTGGGACTCTGAAGACCTCGGCCACTGCCTTCAATCGGTGATATATAATAAAGGGTTGGGGTATGTCATAAGGGCAATAGGGTCGGAATAATTATATATACGTGCTAGGGCTTGACGGGACCAGTCGATTCTGTCAATTGGGGGCGGTTTTAACCCACTGCAGAGCGGCGTATTCTACAGCTCTAGCTGACAGAGCTTTACTCGTACGGAGAGAACGGTATATATATATATATATACTAGCTAAAGTACCCGGTCCATGACCGGACTAAAATGAAATTTGGATCACCAGGTTGTGAGAGAGAAAGTGGAAGACAGTAGTTAGAGAGGGGGTAAGAGGAAAATAATTCTTGAAACTAAAATCATTGAGAATTTGTATATTTCAGGATTTGTATTTTCTGTTTTATAGTTTAAAATTATTTCATATTATTATACAACAAATTGAAAGTATTCGTTTGTATATTTGTTTGTTATTGTTTTAAATTTTTTGTACATGACAACAATTCACATTTAGTTCTTAATTGCATGTTGAGTTTAAAAAGAAGCTGAGAATCGAAAATTTAAATTCTTCGTATTGCAATATATCTATTTTTGCTAAAACCTAAGATAGTATTATAGGGACCACCAATTGATCAGTTTAGGCCATCTTGAATAAAACGGAAATATTTTGTTATTATTTATAATTAATTGATTTTTCATAGAATTTTAAAAAACTCTTATCGTAACTTGTTTTTAGCTACGTTAATTTTCAGTTGATTTAACAGTGCAAAAATGAAAACATTGTTTTTCAATCATAATTTTCATTATTTCCGTAAGCTGAAAAAAGTTAAAGAATCATCAGGAGTTTATTTAATGTTTTTTCTTTCAAATGGAAAAAATTTTTTCAAGAAAATATTAATTTTTCTGCAAGTTTCATAGTGTTAAATATAGGGGGGGGGTAAATTTCACAGGGTAAAATTGGTGGTACCTAGTATTTTTAAAAACATTGTTTAAAAACGTTTTGGTGGACCTGATTATCTGGATTCCCCCCCCATCTATTTTTTCCCATCAGTTGATTATTATCGATTACACACCAATCTATCAGATTGAAAAAAAAAATTCTTAAAGGTTCTTTATTATTTGAGTATTCACGGGTGCTCATTTCCTCGTATAAGTTTATAGTAAATTGATCCCCATATCGGAACCGCTTGAACGGAACCCAAATTATTTATTTATTTTCCCATTAAACTAACCCCCCTAACCCTAACCCCTACCCCCCCCTAGTTAAATTAAGTTTTATTACAAATTTATATTAATTACAAAACATCAATTTTCATAAAAGTTCAAATGTCACCTATGAAATCTTTATTTAAACATGCCAATTTTTCAGAACTGAAAAGTTGCACTATAAATTCAGCGATGTTTATTGACTTCACAATAAAGAGTAAAATCATAAAACTTAAAATTTAATTTGTAAGGCAAATTCTGAGGAATATTTTAAATTGTATTTTGAATAATAATTTAAATGTTGGTTGTTAGTTGTTTTGTTTTATCAACTTTTCGGGTAATTTACTAACGAATCATGTCATTTTGATAAACAAAGCGCTTACAATTTTTCGTACTTACATATAATTTTTTTTTTAAATGTTCCAATAACTGGATATTGTCAGATAAACTTGAAATAAATTTCGTCTTACAAATAATTGACTACTTATCTCCAGTCGGGCCTTCGACTAAAGATAAAACACCGGATTTTGTCCATATTAGTAACCTTTGTTTGTTTGTTTTTTATATCGTGGTTTGAGAAATAATTAGTTAACGAACCAAAAGAAAAACAGTTTCTAAGGAAATTCGTCAATCTTATTGTTATTTTTAACCCTTTAAAACTCTAACAATAAAAATTAAATAAATAAATTAAAGAATTAAAAGTCATTTTATTCGAATGAAAATCTTAGTTTAATTTATACAAATATGTAACCGTACTTACGACGTAAACTGATTTTCATGATACTGTTATTTACGGATTAAAATATTTTTTTAATAATGTAACCGTAAAGCGTGCATTTTGATTTTCTACAATTTTTATGCATTACAAAAATTAAAATTAAAATGAGTGTACTGTACAATTTAAGAATATGGACAAACTCGCTGTAAAAAATAATTTAATCTATAAATAAACATACAAATTACATATTCAGAAAGACTAAGAGATTCCGAACTGCCGTATTCGTATTATCGCCTATACGTAGTATTTTTTTTTTTTAACTCGCTGTAAAAAAAAATAAATCTATAAAAACACATACAAATTACATATTCAGAAAGACTATTTCATCTTATTACTAAAGATATAAATATTTTAAAGATTAAAATCCTAAATAGGTAAGAGATTCCGATCTGACTGTTATAGACTGCACTGCTTGTATCGCAATAATCATAGGCAGCGTGGCTATCCGAAGCCATTTTTTTTAATTTTTAACTCGCTGTAAAAAATGATTCAATTAATAAAAACTCACACAAATTACATATTTTGAAAGAGTATTTTCTTATCTTTCTAACGATATAAAATTATTAAAGACTGGACCATAAATAGGCCATAAATTCGGAACTGAACGGCTTAGACTGCAAAATTAATTCATTAAAATCAAAACTTCGCTGCTGTTATCGCTTTAACAATAAGCAGGCAGAGACAATATTTTATTATCAGGAGGGGCTGATATACGGACAGTTCCGTCAATTGGGTGATTTTGGATTAATTAATCGATTAAATCCCTTAATCAGTAAAAATCAATAACCAAATTTGGAATTTTTCTTAGTTAGAACGATATCAATGTGTATGCAAGATTTTGAATCTGAGTGACCTCCCGTTTTTTTGTTATACGTCGACACGTACATACCAAAATCTCTGTTTTATATATTAGATATATATATATAGAGAGAGACAGACAGACAGACAGAGAGACAGACAGAGACAGAGACAGACAGACAGAAACAGATAGAAGGGAAGGGCTTAAAAGGGATAGACAGAATGAGAAAGGGAGAGGTGAGTGATATATATAGTCCTGTCTCGACGTACTGTTAGACTTAGCAGGCTACCTCCGGCAGGAATCGAAACCCTGATTTTTTATCAGTCAGTCCCTAACCTCCCGGCTATCAGCACATCCATCAGCGGTTTGAAAGAATTTATTTATATATATATATATATATATATATATATATATATATAGCGCGAGAGAGGGAGAATAACTTGTAAATACGTGCATATATACACAAACGTATACATAAATCAGTATATATATATATACACACACACACACACACACGCACACACACACAACACGCGCGCACACACACACACACACACACACATATATATATATATATATATATATATATTTCAGGACTTCGTTGGCACCTCAGAATAATTTCATCTAAAAGTTTAACTGGCATTTGCTCAACCAATTTTCTTGAGAGATTGTTGCAAGCTTCTTGCGTGTAGACTCTGCCAAAAATGACACGGAGACACTTACACAACCAAGTAAAACCTTCCCGTATCCCTAGAGTTGCGTCGCGTGCGATGAGTTCATATCGACCCCCTCCCCTCTCCAACATTAAACGAGAGAACCCCCAGTTCCTGTCTCCACAAACCTCGGACCGTTTTCTTTTCTTTTTTTTTCTAAAGAGCCGATTCCTAATTTTATCGGAACTCTTTGCTCAAGATTCTTCAGATGCTGAGGGATCCGCCAAGCGGTTGCGAAGGAGGAAGAGTTCAGACTGATGACAGAGGATGACTTGTCATAGCGTTAGATTATACTTGAGTTGAAAATTGACGCCGGCCATTTTGAGTTCTGGCCTTCTTCCACTGCCACCTCCACCCCCACCCCCCACTTTTTCTTTTACCCCAGAGACCACGTTCCTTGGTTTTACTGTCATGCGATGTCTTCTCAATACGGAAAACAAATTCGGGTCCAAGGGAAAGTAAAGAACTGTCATATTTGATTACATCGTTTGACGTAACTTGCCGTTTGAGTACTCGGAAATACGAATTTTGATCACACACACACACACACACACACACACATATATATATATATATATGTGTGTGTGTGTGTGTGTGTGTGTGTGTGTGGAAGTACATTGTGTAATGGTTAAAGTCATGGGAAATGGACTCGTCGCCCCGAGTTCAAATCCTGGATGTCGTAATTGCATTTCACTTAGCGCTAATACCCTTGGGAAAGGTATGAATCCTACTCTCCCTCCAGCTATGAATAAATAGTAGGGCAGACTGGGCTCTTTAACCTTGGTTAGGCAACTGGTCTAGGAGAAGGAAAATTCTGAATTCAAACCTGTTGAACTCCGCTTAAGAAATTGACCTTGTGTCAC
Organism: Doryteuthis pealeii; assembly: GCA_023376005.1. Taxonomy (NCBI): domain Eukaryota; kingdom Metazoa; phylum Mollusca; class Cephalopoda; order Myopsida; family Loliginidae; genus Doryteuthis; species Doryteuthis pealeii. The sequence continues at coordinate 7,048,577 of CM042156.1, forward strand.
ATCCTGCTCGTGCGGAGGGGTTGGTATATATATATATATATATATATATATATATATATATGTGTGTGTGTGTGTGTGTGTGTGTGTGTACGAGGGTGAATCAAAAAGTAATGTCATTTTTTAGGACAGGTATAATTACCAACACAGGAACATGTATCCGATATCAAAATGAAGCTGGTCCTCTGTGGATCACATCCCTACTTCTCCCCATAGTTACCGTTTCTCTCAATAGCAATGTTCCACTTTCGAATGAGGGCATGTATTCCAGTCACGTAAAATTCTGTTGACTGTTCTTTGAGCCACTTCTTCACTACAAATTTCACTTCATCGGACCCATGAAATGTTTGAGATACGCCTGTGCTACTAAACAGCGTTGGGTAGCGTCGTCAGGCATGTTATTATTAACTGGTTCATGGGGGGGGGGGTATTTCAACATAATACCCCACTCGCCAGTTAGACCCCATTAGAGATGGTCAAACCATAATGCGACACTCGTATTTGTCCAACCCTAGCAGAACAACTGGCTTTAAATGTAGTTTTGCCAACGCAGACCTCGGCTTCTGTACATCTGGTTGGTTAATGCTTAAGCCAATCAGCTTTCAGAGTAGGTGTTAAAAACAGGTTCACGTGGCTTAGACATTTTTTTGATAATTCATTGGCATAACTGGGCCTACCGGTAAGTAGACCATTTCTTTTTAATATAAAGAATAAATAAACAAAAACAATTAAGTTAGCTGAAACACAACAAATCACTGATTAAAAATATGTAATTATCTAAGCACACACAGATTAAGATACAATCCAATTATTAAAAGGGAAAATATTACTATGAAAAGTATTTTTATAACTGCATTGACTAAAAATAAATAGTTAATTTATCTACAGACAGACGTATATGTGGCCGGATTAAACTATTCTGTTCAATATTTAAAAGAAAAATTAAACGGTAATCTCAATACTCTCGGTGTAAGATTTAATGGAGAAGAAAAAAACAATCCATGAATATGTGAGACAGAAAGGAATATAAGTAATAACAATTGAGAAGCTTTGATTTTAAATATTAAATTTTGCCGAACTAGAAAGATACCAAATATTCCGATGGTCGAAATTGATTATGGGACTCAAGTTTCTAAATTTTCGAAAAGCAATGCAAATGACTGAAAGTATATACATTTAGTTAAGAAAAGATTTTCTAAAGAAGAAAAAGAAAATTAAAATTGGATGAAAATAAAGTGTAAGAAATTCGTTTAACAATTCTACAAAGTAAATAATTATCCATTTGTTAAAATATTTCATTGGTCGAAAGTGAATACTGGATTTATGTCTTACTAAATGCGAAGGCCATAACAGTATGTACACTTTTTTTGGCCCTGACAAATCCGATATCTGATAGACCTTTACACACCTATCTTGCCGTAAACCCCTTTAAACCCACTTCAATTGGGAGGCACGATGCCTTCTAGCTGTTGGTTCGACATTGCGCCAATAACTTGTCATACTTTGATTTCTTCATTTCGTGGGCTTCCACTATATGTTCTTCCCATGGGACGCTGAACTCCCACATTACAATTGTTTTTATTCTATTCGAGAAAAAAATATCAAATATGGGCGCAAAGTTGTTTTTAGAGTGTGGTAAGGAAAAAATCAATCTCGATCTTAGGTCAACCTTTAACTCCCAGTCCGTTACGAATGACAGGATACTGGGTCTGGGCTTCCTCGCATTACTGAGCTTCGTGCCATTTTTGTTGAACCGTATCGCCGTCTTCCCTGGGTTAAGTTTATTTGTCTGAATGGCAGTACAGACTATATCAGTGATCACTCTTAGAATCTGGTCGTGCCGCCATCTATAGTGACCTTCTGCAAGTGCTGTTGGGCAGCTGCTTAAGATATATTTCAGTGTCCCAATACGTTTGCATAATGGGCAAAGTGCAGACCGTTTTGCTCCATATGCTGAGGTTCGCAGGGCTAGGGAGGATATTGTATACGGATCTAATTAAGAAATTGATGTTCGCATGGTCGTGCCATGTGTGACCATTTAATTTTCCGTTAAACCATAGAGTCCCATTTTTTCCAAGCCCCTAGTTTCTTTAACCCCATCATTTTTGCTAGTCTTTGTTCATCGACTACCGTACGTACCTCATCCTGTGGTCTTATCCATCGGAATAGTTTGGAAAAACCTTAGACCGGTTCGCCCTTCTACGACGGCTCCTAGTATCGCTCTTACTCTAAGTCGTTCTGTCGATTGTAACTCCCTAAATACCATCCATTTTTTGCCTGTCCCGGATACTTTTGCGTTTTTAGATTGTTACGTGTGCGTAATCGTTGGGTACGACGAATACGCTGGCGCAACATTTTTTTTTTTTAAAGCAAGAGATCCCGAGTGTAAAATAATATAAAAATGCATAAACACAAGGGACAGGGAATTCTCCTTCTTAGCTTCGATGGTTCTTCTCTTTTGGCGTGAAACCTGACATTCGGTCGTCATAGCAACGAATCTAGTTGCTGTCATCGAAGGTGCGAACTTTGAGGTCGTATGTACTTTTCAATTGTGTGTCAGGCTAGGAAGTCAAGAAAAAGGGATACATATTTCCTTCTGTCGTTATTGAAAGGGGGAAGGTTAATATCACCGTTCGATAATGGAATAGTAATAAGTTCGTCAATACGAAATTCCTCCACCAAAACAGAATAAATGATCTTTCTGCTCACCCACACATTATTTAGAATTTTTACAAAAGTTTGTAGATATATATACTAGTTGATCTATTATCATTACATCACAAGATGTCTTATATAGTAATGCTGTTCTTACTTTAGTGACCTTAAAATCTTCAATTAGGCTTCCGAAGAGAGTTTGTGAGGCAAACATTATTCCAGTGACGAGGAAGTGAAAATTGTAGTGAAGAAATGGCTCGAAGAACAGAGCGCCAACTCTGTACCTCTCTACAGGAGCGCAGTTGGTGTATTCTACAGTCCCAACCGAGAGAGTGATAGATGAGTTTAAACATTTTTTTTGGGGGGGGGGACTTCAATATCCCAAATAGAACGTTACGGCAATGACTTTTGAAATTCAGTGTATTTGTGACGTTAGCAAAACTTACCTACTATATAAACTTTCCGAACGGCTAATCTGTTGCACGAGGCCAAATACGATCCTATCTGATTATCCATCAAGTAATGCGTAAAGCTTGAAGAATTAATTCATTGATATCGTTCTACCGTTGGGATATAAGACAGAAAAAGAAAGAATACGAATCGATACCGAAATCTCTGGATTCTAGTAAGACTCGTGTATATTCTTTGGTTTCTCCTTATGATTTGCAATTGAATGCAAATCCAGATATGAACCAACACACCTGACGTTCTGATTATTTAACAAATCTGGATATCACTGTTCTGTTGAGATTTTCTTTGATATAAGGCGTGTGTCAAAAGCTCACTTCTACTTATAGACTTGGCAAGAACCATGTGATCTCTCTTGGCCAATCACTGGCAGTACTCTGCTGCTGATATAATATTTATAACGGCTGTACTGGCATAACTACTTATAACTGCTTTGACTTTCGTAGACGATGGACATAGGATTATAGCACTGGACCTTTAACAATACGCTGGATAGGACTTATTCGCAGGATAGGACTTATACGCTTACCAAAGGATTCCATAACTCAGGACTTACTTACTTTAAGCCCTTTTCAACTGGCCAAAGATGGTATTTAAAAAACTTAACATGTTCATTCCTTCCTCTGGCCTGTGTTAAATACGTCTCAACTTCTACTGGGTAGACTATTTTAAATATTACTCGTGAGGCACGTCTTTGTGGTGAAATGGTTAACAAGTTAGTCTAACAGATCCATTACTTCTGAAAAGCGAGTTCGATCCTCATGGCGTAATGGCTAACTTTAATGTTCAATCTTGGACCAATATCAATGGGAAAGGTATGAACTCGCTATGCGTTAAATAGTACTATATATCACCTTATCCCAGCCAGAAGACCATACCTATTATTGATTAACAAGAAAAAGAGAACTTGTCAACAAACTCCAGGGAAAGACCAGCGGATCATGCTGATGTGAAAAATTTATTAGGAGTGAAATAATAATAATTATTATTATTATTATTATTATTATTATTATTATTATTATTATTATTATTTTCACTCCTTTTGAGTTTTTTACATCAGCGTTAGCTGATGGTATTTCACTGGAGACTGAGTGACAACAAGTCTCCTCAGGTTTACAGGACTCTTTCTGAGTATTCTAGCCAATTGCAACAGTGCAGTAGTCTGGATGGTTTCAATTCTTTCTCTGATTTCCATATTTTCCAGTCTTTTTTCCAAGTTTATTGGTACCGTTCCAAGCGCACTAACTACAATTGGTATCACTTTCACTCTCATATTCCACAGCTTTTTCAATTCTCTGACAAGGTCCAGGTATTTATCCATCTTTTCGTTTTCCTTCAACTTCACCCTGTGATCTGCTGGGACCGCAAAGTCCACCAGTTGACACCTTCTCTTTTTTTTTCTTTGCTTTTTTTTTTTTTCAAAAGAATGAAAAAGAACTAGAAAACCTGGTACAAACCATTAGAATATACAGCCAAGATATAGCAATGGAATTACCAAATTAGGACACTATAAAACACTTGGAGAAAAAGAAATTTACAAATACTTAGGAATTTTAGAAGCAGACACTACCAAGAATACTCCGGGAGAACAAGAAAACTCCGAAAATTATAAATCTTTATTTCTTAGTGATATATAAGACACATTGCAGGAATTTAAACGCAATGATAACTCAGATTTTCATAAAGACATCGTGAATAAATAAGATTAATCATTCTATGTAATAATGATTTTGAATATAAATTAGATACTCATTCACAAACTTACGTAATTTTGGGGGTTATTGTGACGTAAGTAGTAATGTAGTTTTGGTTACCTACAGACAGACACCGAATCCCCATTTCCCTATTTCGTCGGGGTGGTCTAAAGTCGGTATCAGCCAGACAGCGAGAGTGTCTATCCCCTTTTCGCTAGCGCTAGACCAAGGCGATTTTTTTTGCATATGTGGTGGAGTGCCGCACCTACCATCAGCTCCCCGCTTTACTGCAAAGATCCCTGTGCTACCCATACGCTGAGTTGGCAAGGGTCGGTTTTGAACCCGGAACCCTGTGGTTCCGAGCTGGATGTTCTAAACCGACCTTTATCTCCATCATAATAAGATGATAATAATAATTCTGACTCGGCGACTCCATAAACACATGATTCAAATTTTGATAAATACAGTTTCTTGTTTGGGTTAGTACCAAAGACATCTCTTTCCCATTCACCATTCTTCGAGTTCAGGAATAGAATTCCTCGATTTCCCGCCAAGGAAACAAAAACGTTTCAATTCAAATTGAAGATCAGGACCGGTGCCAAGTCTTAGATTCACTGAATATCGATTAATTCGAATCAACACAAGGATCTTTCGGCTTCGTCTTGTGATTTGTAACTGTTAAATCAACGGCAATTTAATGAACATGGTGAATTTTAGATCGCTAGAAAGGCTTGTTTATCTCCAGAATGTATAAATTGGGAAGAATTGTACACAGTAAAAGAAATCTTGAGGGAGTGGGAGGGCAAAATCTGTTTTTGTCTGTTCTGCTTTTAAGCTAGGAAAAATATTTTAGCTAAAAATTAAAAATAGCAAGACTAAATAGAATGTTTTTCTCTGAATTTTTGAGATGAGGCTTGATGATTAGTATTATTTGTGTTATTCGGCTATGTTCTCTTCTTGGGAAGATGAGGACAGTAGTCGAATAATACAAATAATCTAAATAAAATTTGGAAAAAAAAGAACAATTATCAAATTGAAAAGCAAATTGATATTTTAAAAAGATTGGAATCAATTGCATTTTCCTAATACCCTTGGGAAAGGTATGAATCCTACTCTCCCTCTACTATGGTAAATAGAAGGACAGACTGGGCTCTTTAACCTTGGTTAGGCAACCGGTCTAGGAGAAGGAGAAATACGAATACTTCTCATCTCCTCATAAGAAGAATAGAAATTGTACCCAGATTAAGTGACGCCCTGTCGGGGGGCGTTAGTATACACCGACTGCACCTCTGCAGAGGGGTAAGACTTCGCCAATGGGGCCACCTGTTGGCCGTGTCTGGCGACACGTGATGCTTAAGGATATAACCCAGGTGGCTGAGCAGTCCATGACATGCAACTCTCCACTTTGACCCTTACTAGCCCCCTCCGATCAATCAGTCACGTCAAACCCTAGCACCTATATGATTGCCCGAACCGTATTGTCATTATGGCAAGTCCCAACCCTTTTTATCATATGGGTGCTAGAAAGCGTGACTGAAGGTCTTCATGTCTTGGAAAGACGATAAACTCTATCTGATTGTGGGGATCCAGTTTTGGGGTTTGGGGAAGGTGGAGCACCCCATCATCACCATTGCTCCCTGGTCCACTCTGACCCGGAGTGGTAGTAACTGTTAGGTTACCATCTATGTACTTTACCCTTTTCATTACTTCTTCTTTCTTCTTCTGTTCTTCTAGGACTCGTCTTGTGACTTCGTCTTGGTTGTCGGTCGCACTTAACTCATTCTTCTATATCAGTCTTGTTACCAAGACATCCATTAATCACAAGACGTGTTATTTTTCTTCTTTTTATTTCCTTAACATTTCATGTAACTAAATATCTGACTAACATAGCACGCGTATGCTGAGTTCCAGTTTAAGGCAGGACATCCTCTCTGCCCGACGTCCAACTGAAAACTGAGGACCAAACCAGGTCCCACGTGACTTCACGTAATTTGGCGGGCTTTCTGTACTATTCTATGGAAAGTCCACCCATGGTATGAAAAGGGCCATCCCTTTAGAAATACAGGGGATTGACAATAATCTTATGCAACCGCATAGATTATGTAACATATGGGTTAAATAGAAAAACATGAGTTTATAAAAAAATTGAGTATCCATTAAGAATGAATTCATTTCAAATTTTTGTCGGCATTAAATGACCCAATGAGGTTGATATGCCATAAAATAAAACAAACCAAACCAAACCAGAGTGAGTATACAACATTATCAGATTGGAAGCAAATCAATATTTTTTTTATGAATTTTGCTCATTTTCATATCTGTTAATGAATCAATGATACAATGATAAAATAAAAATTATCTTGGGGTAATTTTATCATACCTGACTGTGATATGTTAATGCGTACAATTCTTGAAAACAATTCGGTGTGAATAATTCGTTTTGTTTTTTTTTTTGTTTTTTTTTGTTGTTGTTGTTGTTTTTGTTTTTGGTTTGGCTTTATTTTTTTCTGTTTTGTTTTTTTAATCCATATTGTATCTGTGCATAGAACTTTTTAAAATTCTATAGTTCAATACTCGTTTTCTTTAATTATACGACCGTTGTTATATTTCAATAACCTCTCCTTAAAAATGAGACCGTCCAAATCATCCAAGATGAAATGCCATCTATATATTGATACTCGTGTTCCTTAATTGTACGACCGTTATCATCTTGCAACACCCTCTGGTTAAAAATGAGACCGTCCAAATCGTCTAATATGAAATGCAAAAATGTAAATCCTGATTATCTGGCGTTACTTATCCGCCGAATTTTTATTTCTTATGAGTGTCGTCATATCAGCTAAATAATGGACCTTTATTATTATTATTATTATTATTATTATTATAAAGAAAGAAAGAGAAAAAAAAGAACATTCTACACAGAAAAAATGTAATAAAGAAAGAAAGAAAGAAAGAAAGAAAGAAAGAAAGTAGGAGAAATACATAGAGAATGAATGAGCGCGCGGAATGCTAATCTGTTTCAATCGAACATGGGGAAAAATGAAAAGTAGGAAAGAAAGAAAAAAAGAATGAGAGAGAGTTAAATCAAGATTATTATACTTGGTTAGCTCAGTCGCTAGAGCGTTCGGCTAGAAACCACATGGTTCCTAGTTCGATTCCGGTCCTCGCCAACTCAGCGTATGAGTAGCACAGGGATCTGTGCGGTAAAGTAGGGAGTTTGATGGTAGGTGTGGCGCTCCACCTCAGATGCCAAAACAATCTCCTTGGTCTAGCGCTCGTGAAAAGGGGATAGACACCCTCGCTGATTGGCCGATACCGACTTTAGGCCGCCATGGCGACTTGCTTACATATTGAAGTATTTTGCAGTAGCTCTTAAGTAAACATCAAAAACGTAATAATTGATAATTGATAATTGTATTATCACACGGTGGTTTATCCACAGATCCTGCAAGTAAAATAAAAATTCTCTTGGGAAATTTTGTTTCATGCCTGGCTGCTATATGTTAATGCGTACAATTTTCAAAAACAATTTGGTTTGAATAATTCTTTGTTTTGAGTTTTTTTGTTTTTTTCCTTATTATCATCGTATAGAAAATCCATATTGTGTCTGTGTGGCGTAGAACCTTTTAAAAATACCTTGTAAATCCAATTAATTTCGTGGCTATTCTGAAATTAGCTGAGTAGCGCTATGGTTACGAACACGGGCAGGACAGTGGAACTAACAAGTGCTATATACCTACTTACTGTATCGGGTTATATATATCATCATCATCATCATGTCGCGCAGGTAGCACGGATATCCATGACAATCTCTCGCCAACCTTCCCTATCATTCATTGCCACTGGGAGTTCTTCTGCACAACACCAACAGCTTCGTCCAGGAATTGAACTCGGGTTGACGAGTCCATTTCCTGCGACTCTAACCATTTGTCCACGCGCCCCCACGCGTTATATATATATATATAATATATATATATATATATTTATATATATATATATATATATATATATGGACGAAGCTGTTGGTGTTTCACATTGCGCTAATACCCTTGGGAAAGGTATGAATCCAATTCTCCCTCCAGCTATGGGTAAATAGCAGGGCAGACTGAACTCTTTAACCATGGCTAGGTAACCAGTCTAGGAGAAGGAAAACTCTGAATTCAAACCTGTTGAACTCCGCTTAAGAAATTGACCTTGTTTCGCATCCTGCTCGTGCGGAGGGGTTGGTAAATATATATATATATATATATATATATATATATATATATATAGTAAATGAAGAAAAACTCTAAATTGCTTCATTACAATGATTTATTTCAACCGGCATCTTCAGGTAATCACAAGAACATGACTCTTACTGAGAATTTCCCAAAGTAACATCTCTTTTATATCTATCAATTTAGGGGAGGGAGGGTTGGTGTCTTATTTTGGAATGGGTGGGGTTACTTTCTTTGGATGAGGCAGGGAGGTCTATGTTTTGGATGAGGTGTGGCTTAGCTTGGGGCATATTCCTTGGAGAAATAGTTGTAAGAGTGTATATACAAAATGAGCAGAATTTCAAGGCTAAAAATAATAAAAAAGAGAAAAAAGAAGAGAAGAGGAAAGAGAAAAATAAAGATAACAAAATAATATAGAAATAAACAATAAAATTCTCAGTAAGAGTCATGTTCTTGTGATTACCTGAAGATGCCGTATTAATACGGTTGAAATAAATTATTGTAATGAAGCAAGTTTAGAGTTTTTCTTCATTTACTAAATATCTTGCTCTGTCCATTTACTCACTGGTATTAGGTACATTGAGCTCTCTTTATGGTCTACCTGCATCAGCTTGGTTAAACCACACATGGAAAGACCCTAACTACGGAAAAAAACTATATATATATATATATATATATATATATATGTGTGTGTGTGTGTGTGTGTGTGTGTGTGTGGAGAGAGAGAGATAGAGTGAGAGATAGGAGTTCTTAGGAGGTTCTATTTCCCCGACTGGCCATCTTCTTTTGGGTTGATACGGGCTTCTTTTATTCCAGGCTCCGGTTGTCTATGCTCCTTTCTTTTGTTTTTAATAATGAATGTAAGACTTGATTTATTTGCCTCAGACGTTTTTATTAAAACCGAAAGCCAAAAAGGGTTCAACTGCGCGGTGAAAAGATGGCTTACTGGGGAACAGACGACCATCACGTCTGTCCCCTTCGACTAACCGCCAAATTCTACCTATTCTAACTCAGTTACCTTCATACGCTTTGCCGTTAGCCAATGAGAAATCAACGGCTAGGTCAGTGAAAGGTGAACTATTTGTCAATCACTTTTATAACGGTCAATGGTAAACAGACTTGAACGTCTACGCTAGAAAAGTATAAAGAAGAAATATTCCGTGGTCTTTAACAAAATACCGTCATTTAAATTTTACTACACTACAGTCGTAATTCGTAGGTAACCCACGAATTATGTAACACAAGCCGAAGTTCGATTTCCAGCGAAAGTTGTAATGGTCATCTTCCTAACATATAGACATGACTATCCGAATTTAAATCCTAGACGAGATTGAATAATTTTCATATTTCGGACAGTCCGAAAATCTTCTCAAAATACTACTCTAGCTTGCTTGCATTTCAAATTGTGTTAGTACCCTTGCGAAAGGTACGAATTCAACTATTCTTCCTCCAGCGATGGGTAAATTGTAGGGCAGACTAAACTCTTTAACCTTGGTATGACAAATCTAAGAAAAGGAAAAACTTCGAATTCAAACCTGTTAAACGCGCCCTAACAATTATTCTATAGAAAATCTATATTTTGTTTGTGCATAGAACATTTTTTAAAGATATCTTGTCAAGCCAATTAATTTCATATTGATGAAGCCAAAATCACAACTATAAATTTATCGCTTACTTTGTATCGTGATCAGAACGTGTTGGATATTAAGTGCGCCCCATCATGGTGTCATGGTTACCAAACTAGTCTCGCAGATCCATTACTACTGAATTGCCAGTTCGATCCTCGCTGTCTGCCTTATACTTGTGACCTTGTGTCACATCCTACTCATGACAAACAGGTTGGATAAAAGTGCATCCCATCGCGGTGTAATGATTAACAAGCTAGTCTCGCAGATTTTGTTAAAGACCACGGAATATTTCTTCTTTATAATTTTCGAGCGTAGACGTTCAAGTCTTCTTGTTTTCCGTACATCGGGATCAAGATGGTAAAGAAAATGTCTCATATTT